>CM034079.1:27369528-27670534 GCA_019845555.1 Aristolochia fimbriata
TGGTGGTGCAACAGATTGGTTGGTATTTGTGCTATTGTGCTATATATATATATATATATATATATATATATATATATATTGAGTTCGACTTGATGGATGAACTGTCGAGAGTTAATATATATGCTTCTCGACAATTGCCCTCTCTTTTTTTTTTGTTTCACTGATCCATTTTTATTTTGCGACCTCCTTTTTTTGGTCATTTTTTTTATTTCGAAAGTAAGGAATTGCGTACCTATTTTGGCATTGCTGACTTTTCGTTGTTTTGTCGTGAATGGCCTCTTCGACTTTTGCTTTTCTGGGCTTGGAAGCCTTGGATACTACCTCCGTCATCGATGGTGTTGCGCAGTAATTTCTGTGATTCCACGACCGGAGCTCACCAAGCGATTCAATTTTATGTCTCAATGGGGACTCGGCATTGGGTGGCTGCGCCAACACTTCAAATATGCCAAAAAGTCAGCATGAGTTGTGGAGCCGACCAGTGATGGACGACGACCGATTGTGCTGTCTTCTAAGTGAGGGTGAGTCACTACCTACCAAGTGCGAGGTTGCTGGTGACATTCTACTGAGCCCTTTGCATCTGGCGGAGTTCACGGCTCCGACACTGTCGATTGATAGCCCTTTATATGGTACATGGGATTGTTCGCCCAAGTCAGCCTTCCCCATTCTCCAGCACATGCCGTTCTTCTTCGAGTGAGCCAATTTGATCCTCAATCTCTGCCAGAAGCGGCTAGCTAAAGTTGGCATTTTGTCTGTGGTACGAGCGTCCATGTTCGACTACTACTGTGCCGATCATGTCGTCCACGCATTACAGGAGTTGTGGTGCCCGGCGACAAACACCATTTTTACTTGGCACGGGGAAATATCTGTTTCCCTTTGAGATCTACATCTTATCGACAGGTTACCTATTTCGGGGGCGTTTTATGATGAGATGACTCTGACTATTTGTGACTTCACTAAGGTCAGAGCTTTGCCGCTGCCTGAAAGCGTGCCAAATTTATTCCTTGCCTACCACTGACTTTACTGTCGTTGCGGGGCGAAAGGAAGGTTGCTTTTATTTTTTTGACAGTGGGCAGCGTTATGGTTCCACACAGAAGAGGGCGTTCGACCCTCGTTGATCCTTGCGCCGACCGCGACAAGATGTCAAGTTCTCGCAACTGAGATCGCACAACTCAGAATCGGGTTCTTGTTGAGCTCGGTGTTCCGGAGAGCTTTGCCGATGAGGTGTATTTAGCGGCGTTACTCACACTAATTTGCCGCTGTGTGATACCTACACTAGGACACGCCATTCGTCCGGAGGTGTTTAAAGTTGCTTGCTTCTTGGGGAGCGCAGTCCGTATGGGTTTAGTCGGTCTGCATGAGTTTAGCCGGTCCGACTATGGTGAACTTGTATTGGGGATTGGGATCGTTTTTGCCAAGTCACATTACTTGGCCATACTTGTATGCGTGGCTGGCCTGCTACTTCGATACCCATGTCGCAGATACGAGCGAATGTGATGTTCCACTCATGATGGTATACAGGAACCCAGCTTTTTTACACAGTGGCAGCCAAGAATTTTTTTTTGGGGGCCAAAATAAAATGTAAAAAAATATATATATAATATATAATACAATATATATTATATATATTATATATACTCTCTCCCTCTATTTCTCTCTCTCCCTCTCCCTCTCTCTTTCTCCCTCCTCTCTCTTTCTCTCACTCTCTCTCTCTTTCTCTCTCTTTCTCTCCCTCTCTCTCTCTTTATCTCTCTTTCTCTCTCTCTCTCTCCTTCTCTCTCTTCTCTCTTTCTCTCTATCTCTCTCACTCTTTCTCTATCTCTCTCTTTTCTCAATCTCCTCCTCTCTCCTTTCTCTCTCCTTCTTTTCTCTTTCTCTCTCTAACTAATCTCTTCAATCTCTCGTTAATCTAATAATAAGGTTTTAATAATAATATATATATAATAATATATATCATACTTACATCGCTGCTCTCACGTTTACGAATAATAATAATATACATAATAAAATGCATTAAAATAATAATGGTTTTGTATTAATATGCTTAATGTTTTAATAAACAAACCAAACAGGCAATAATCCTGAGCAATAAATCTTCAAACAACCGTTAAACCAAATATATTAATTCCATTTTATGTCTTATAATAATGTTCCATTTCATATGTTTTTCATATGTTTCTTTCAAAATATGTTTCCATTATAAAATTTCATTTCTATGTTTTACTCTTTCCTTTTCTTTTTCCTTTTATATGTTTTTCCATTCTATTTTCCTTATATATTTTTTCCTATATATGTTTCCTATGTTTCTCTTTATTTTCTCTATATTTTCCTTCTAACCATTTTAATAATCTCTTTCCTGGTTTTCATTTATGTAGCCTTTTTTAACTTCTATCTTTCCTTCTCTCTTTCCTTAACAATTCTCTCTTTTCTTCTCTTTTCCATTTTTCCTTCTCTCTTTCCTTCTCTATTTCCTTCTATATTTCCTTCTATATCCTTCTTTATAGTTGAGATTTGAGATCTACATCTTATCGACAGGTTACCTATTTCGGGGGCGTTTTATGATGAGATGACTCCGACTGGTTGTGACTTCACTAAGGTCAGAGCTTTGCCGCTGCCTGAAAGCGTGCCAAATTTATTCCTTGCATACCACTGACTTTACTGTCGTTGTGGGGCGAAAGGAAGGTTGCTTTTATTTTTTTGACAGTGGGCAGCGTTATGGTTCCACACAGAAGAGGGTGTTCGACCCTCGTTGATCCTTGCGCCGACCGCGACAAGATGTCAAGTTCTCGCAACTGAGATCGCACAACTCAGAATCGGGTTCTTGTTGAGCTCGGTGTTCCGGAGAGCCTTGCCGATGAGGTGTATTTTGCGGCGTTACTCACACTAATTTGCCGCTGTGTGATACCTACCCTAGGACACGCCATTCGTCCGGAGGTGTTTAAAGTTGCTTGCTTCTTGGGGAGCGCAGTCCGTATGGGTTTAGTCGGTTTGCATGAGTTTAGCCGGTCCGACTATGGTGAACTTGTACTGGGGATTGGGATCGTTTTTGCCAAGTCACATTACTTGGCCATACTTGTATGCGTGGCTGGCCTGCTACTTCGATACCCATGTCGCAGATACGAACGAATGTGATGTTTCCACTCATGATGGTATACCGGAACCCAGCTTCGGTGCATTCGTTTGACCCGATGGAGGCTTGCAGATTATTCTGGGGCGATGGGGTTCAAGTTTGGTACTTTTCTGAGTTTCTTCCTCCGGCTACCCTCGTCGATTCGCACGACAGTTTGGATTTTGCCAAGATTTGCCTGGAGTGGTTATCTCTGATCAGTGCAATGCCAGCTCGCTTACTGCACTTATGGAGCTCTAGCGTGTTAGTGTCGCTTGTCCATGAGGCCGCATCAAAGTGTCGATCTTCAGAGGTGCCGGAGTCGACCCAGTGGCTTCAGCATGTGGTTCCCCTTTTCAAGGTACGCCCATCTTTACCCTTTTTTTTGGGGGTCGTCTTCTCTTTTTCTTCCCTTTCTCCATCCCTTGACTCTCTTTTTTTTGTTTAGCATGAGTGGCAGTGCCTCACTCGCTCGATTGCATCAGTTGTGGTTGTTTCACCCACTTAATCTGACTTGTTACGAGAACTAAGTGACGAGGAAGAAGATGAAGACCGGGTGAACCATCGTTGCCTGCGTAGACAGTTGGCACCTAGCGGCATGACCAAGAGCAAGGCTAAGGCAAAAGTAGTGCCGCGGCCAAAGGTGGTTGCAGACGATGTATCAACACCTAGTGGTGTCAATAAAAGCAAGGGGACAAGCAAAGTGTCAGCGCAACCTCCTTCTCTGGTTGAAAAGTGTCGCCGAAGTGGTCCGTTGGCTCCGTCTGACGAGTTGCCGGCAATACCTTTGGCCACGGTTCATCCGTAGTTGCTCTTCGGGCCTTCTGTTATGGTTTCGACGGATCCAGCTCCACTTCTCCTCCTTCCGGGTCCATTGCAAGACGTGCCGAAAGAGCTAGCAAGCGTCGTAGGTGACCAGACAGTCAACCGGCCTTGCTTGGCATTGGAAGGGCCAATCAATCTTTCGGGCCTAGAGCTTCCTTGTTAGCTGGAGCTTGATATGGAGGAACGCGTGACGTTAGTAGACCTTGCACACATGAAGTTTGATGGTGACGATCTCTTGGTGTCAGCTGCAGGTGTCACTAATATCGCGCCTCCAGGGGACGACCAAGCGACTTTTGCTGATGACGGGTTGCTTCACCTTGCCGAAGGTGTTCTGCCCTTAGTCTCCGGCGTCGAGCCAAGCCGAGGTGTCTGTCAAAACTTTTCGGCTGCCTCCTGTACCGGGCCATCTCCTTTGACTGTTTCGATCCTTGCCGAGGATAGACGGCCAGCCAATTCGGCCATGCAGAAGAACCCAGAGGCGGTGGTCGAGACTCTTGTGGTTCCTTTCGGCAGTGAGCAATCCTTTACGTCCACGCCCGCCTCAGTGAGTTGAGTCTACCCCTCCTTTTTTTGTTCTTTTTGACGAGTCATGCCCCCCAAGTTTGCAGGGGTCTTCGTACCGGCCTTCGGCCAAGTCAAAATTGAGGCTCCAAAGATCCGCCTTGGGGATGTGGATGGAGTTCATCAAGTCGGATATGCTGTTGCCCTATGATCCGAGTGCGTGTGAAGTAATCAACGATGCTCACGCCTTCCTTGACAAGTTGAGGGAGGCAGACATTGCCACTTCGGTAGTGGAGCAGTCGGTCGACGACTTTTCTATGGGAGTAGCTCGTCTTGAGAGATTGAGCAGCTGGCAGGGAAGCTCAGTCCCGAGGATCGGCTTGCTATGGAGGCTGAGATCGGCAATTCAGTTCAGCTGGTGACCGTTGGACATGATCGTTTGATTGTCGATCTCGACAAAGACTTAGCCGATCGCTAGGCCGCCAAGGAAGAACAGAAGAGGCTTCTTGGACCTTAAAGTTGCCGACACCAAGAAGAGACTCGACGTCGACAACGAGGAGGTTGCTAATCTTGATCAGCAATTGGCCTTCTCATTTCGGTGCGAACTTGCCCCTAGTTTTGCTTATGAAGAGAGGCCTTCTCTTACAACGACATGGAGTGAGAAGAGTTGAATCTCGAGCAGCAGGACTGCTTTGGTGCCGTACACCAGCGAGTATGGAGTTGATTGGATCGGAGTTCTGAACGTAGTTCTATACGCCCAGAGCGCTTCGCCGAGCTTCTTATCCCAGTTGAGTTTGCAGCCGCTGATTGTCTTCTTCAAGATTTTGCAGAGTGTTTTGTTGAATGCCTCTATGAGTTTGTTAGCCGCTAGATTATAGGCCGAGGACGTCTTTTGTTGTATGCGTCCATGACTTGGTTTTGGAAAGGCGTATGGTGACAGCTTTGACTTCTTGAAATGTCGCGGCTTCGGCCTACTTGGAGAAGTAGTCGATGGCGGCCAAGATGTACTACCGGTTGGAGTCGGATTTTGGCGTGATAGGACCAATTATGTCCATCCTCCATGCTTCAAACGGCCATGAAGTGACCATTGAATGAAGTGGCTCAGGTGGCTGGCGAATGTAGTTGGCGGTGGACCTGACAGGCCTTGCAGGCTCGTGGCATTTCTATGGCATCTTGAAGCATTGACGGCCAATAGTACCCCAACTGCTTGACTTGTGTGTGGAGCTTCGGGCTAGCTTGGTGTGTGCCATAGATTCCTCCGTGGGTTTCTTACAACACTTGATGACCTTCTTCTTTAGACAGGCATCAGAGGAGAAGACCCTCGTATGACCTCCAGTAGAGGATATCATGGACGAAGACATACCGTGGTGCGTCCGCTGAATGTGAACTCGCTCCCTCAAGTATGCTGGGAGTGTACCATGCCGGAGGAGATTTACGATTGGCGTGTAGTTAAATAGGCATATCTTCTCGATAGGCGTGTATTTTAATTCTGCACCTACCAAGGTTCGACTTAGGCAATAGAGTGAACGCTCATTGTTGTCTTCGTCGCATTGAGCGAGCAGTGTTCCCACCAAGTTCTCCTGGGCAACGTTGTATAGCAATAATGGTCTGCCGACAATCAACACGACAAGAACTGGTGGTTTGGTGAGATAAGCCTTTATGCTGTTAAAAGCATTCTAACACGCATCATCCATTCAAAAGGCACAACCTTTTTAATCAGCCAGCTGAAGGGTTGGCATCTTCCAGCCTGGTTTGAGATGAAACGCCAAATGTAGGCCAGGTGGCCTTGGAAGCTCTTGAGCTCCGAGATGTTCCTTGGCTTCGACATCTTTTGAATTGCGTCGATCTTGATCCCTCGGTGGTGTACAACGAATCCGAGAAACTTGCCAGATGTGACACTGAAGGCACACTTCAGCGGATTCATCTTAATTTGAATGTCGTAGCCGCTCGAACACTGCTTGGAGGTTGAGGAGGTGGTCGGCCCTTTCTTTGGATTTGACTACCAAGTCGTCGATGTAGCATTCGGCGCGCTTATGGAAAAAGTCGTAAAAAATATGCTGCATAGCCCTCTGATAGGTCGAACCGGCATTCTTCAACCGGAATGACATAACTTTGTAGCAGAAGATGCCTTTGGGTATACAAAACGTCAGCTTGTCATCCTTTGGGTCCATACAAATCTGATTGTAGCCGGACGACCTGTCCATGAAGGAGAGTGCCTCGTACCCCGTCGTCGCATCTACCATGAGTTTGGTAATTGGCTACTAGAAGTCGTCTTTTGGACAAGCCTTGTTAAGGTCGGAAAAGTTGATGCAAATCCGAATTTGGCCATTTTTCTTTTTGACTAGCACGATGTTGGCGATCCAAGAAAGGTATTTGACCTCCCGGATGAAGTCGACCACAATAAACTTTTCTATTTTTTTTCTATCTCTGGAAAAAGCTTTGGTTGAAAGCATCTATGCATATGCTTGAATGGCCAAACTGCGAGGTGAATTACAAGTTTGTGCAGGGCGACTTTTGGGTCGAGGCCTGGATCTCCTTGTAGTTCCAGGCGAAGATGTCGCGACACTCCTGGAACAGAGAGATTTACTCGATTTCCTCTTCCTCGGCTAGTGCAACATTGAGAAAGGGCGGCCTCGGCTCCTCTTCGATGCCTAGGTTGACTTTCTTTAATTCTTTGACAGTAGCCTGACCTCCTTCTTCAAATGCAGCTAGGGCATCATTTAGAATGAATTCCTCATCTCCTTGGTCATTGCCATTGGCGATGGAGATGTGTTTGACGGATATGACGTCGTACTCACGAGCCTTTGCGATGGTGGCCTTTGTCGTGTAAAGGACCATTGGGGCTGCCTTCTTCTTCGGCGAGCTTTGGCCAACTGAAACTTGATGAACATCGGCCGATTGGCCAGTGATGCGAATTGGCTTCTTTGACTGGTACCCAAGGTCGTGCCAGCGATCAGTTATGCGACAACTTTCCTTCCTCAATTTCTCTTGCTCTGGGGTGAGAAATGACAAAGTGACAAGTGGTTGGTCGTATAATTGCTTCTTTGTGCCCTTGCCTTGGCGATCAACCGATAGACATTTGGGTTGAAGCTTTCAGTTGTCTGAGTAATGGGTAGTCGTTCCGGGCTCGGGCACTTCTTGACCACACTTCGGTCCTTGAGCTTTGGCAACGAAAAAGTGACACATTCCATTAGCAGAGTCGGCTCGGTATTTTGGCACACGATGAGAGGGGCTTCTCCTTTTTTCCTCAGTGATTGAGGAATGTACCTAAGCATGTTGACGTTTTCTCCTTGTGTGTCGATTGTTTGGGTGGCGCAGCCTTCAATACCAAGTTGTATTTCGGGATCTCTTTAGGGGGAAGGGCAATTTTGGTGTTTGGAGCCATGCCCTACCAAGATGTCACTTTGACTATCGGTCACATTATCAGTTAGAATTTAGCAACGGCGAATGAGCCTTCGGCTTCAGTGAGTGGACTTTCATCGGCATACACCGTCTTTTGCTTACCGTCTTTCCAGTATTTAAAGCATTGGTGGAGTGTGGATGGAACAACACCATTGGCATGGAGCAAGGGTCGACCCTGGAGTATATTGTATGATGTCCAGGAGTCGATCACTTGGAAGGGTGTATTGGCAACCATCTCGCCAATGTGCAGCTTCAGTGGGATCATGTCGAGCGTCCTCTGGCTTTCTTGGTTGAACCTTTGTATGAGTAACGAGATCGCAGACAGGTCGTCGGCGAAAATGCCAACGTCCTTCATTGTTCGGATCAGCAGGATGTTAACTGCAGAACCACAATCGTTAAGAATACGGTTGACCAGGTTGTGATGTAGCTTAACACAAACAATAACCGATTGAGTCTTTGCCCCCAGTTGAGCATTTTCTTCTCAAAAAGTGATGCACGACAGACAAGAGACTACGAGAGTCTTCTGGCTGCGACGTCTGGTGGGAAGAGGAAGCTTCTTCTTCATTTTTGAAGGGCGGTGTCAGCCGACCTTCGGTAGATCATTTTTTCTCATCAATAGTTCTCCAGTTTGGCTTGAGGCTTCTTTGGCTCATTGAGAATTTTAATCAAGGCTTGCCAAGATCAAATGGGCAGGTCTAAGTCATCCTTAAGCTCGTTCAATGAAGAAATCTGCTTCAGGGACGTCTTGAGGTCATCACATTCAACGACCAGTGCTTTTACTTGTCTTCTCGGCTAGTCTACTTGGGGGGAGACGTCGAGCAAGTGGCCACCATCGCTGGTGGCATTTTTAGAAAGAATTCCGCCAATGCGATGAGTCTTCTCCTTCTTTTGTTTACTCCTCGAACAACTGTCTTTGGAGTTTTGCCTAGGCGCTTCCCGACTTTTTTTCTTGGTCGCTTCGCCTTTGGTTTGGTAGTCATCGACGGTTCAATTTCTCGAATGGGATTTTTCCGTCGGGTGACAAGAATCCACCCCTCCGCGTCTGCTGTAGCGGCTTCTCGGGGCGTTGGATTTGGTGCAACCTTCGCCGGTGGTCGCTCCTTGTGAACAAAATAAAATTCACTTAAACTTACTCTCAATTCAATGGTCCCCAACAACGGCGCCAAAAACTTGTTGGGTGTCTAGCAAGTGCACTAGGTTAACAAGTAATATAGACTCAAGAGTCCAGATATCGATCCCACAGAGACCTTGATGAGAACCTAGTTTAAGCAAAGATTTTTCTACTGATTGAGGAAAACAGTTTTTGGGTTTTTGAGAACTGAAAAAGAAAACAGAATTAAACTACTGGGTTAGATGACTAAACCTTATGGAGATGAGGCATTGGAGAAAAGTGTCAATCTCTCCTAGTTACTAATATGCAAAGTTCTAATTTTATAGCTCAAGTACCTTTACCTTGACTTAGCTTTTGAAAACCTGGTTACCCATATACAGGAAATAACTTTCACTTATTCTTTGAACTCCATCACAATCCAGAAACATTCAAATCCTAAGTGCATAAATATTAAAGCTTGAAGATTAACTCTCTCTTTTTCAGAACAAGAGTTATAAAGAGTCACATCGCTTCCACCAGTGTCCATCACAATCCAAAACGATCTAGTTAGAAAAATGAATTGTTTTAGAAAACAGAGAATCAAATAACTAACCCAAATTTCTACTGAATTTTAACTTCTCTATTCGAACCTCGTTAAACTTCAGAAATCAATTCAGATTAGAAATAAGCAATGAACTCAGATTCTAAAACAAAGGCAAAGTACTATATTGCTATAAACTTCAAAACTTAAACATATCACAACTAGGAGTTCATGACTTCCCCAACAGAGAGACTACTCCATGCTAATAGTATAAACACACAAAAAAGATTCAATTACTGTCATGGAAATCAAAATAGACTAAGTATAGAAACCCCCTTGAAGGACTGCCTTTAGCTTCACTTGTGCCTTGGTTGAAATCTCCACCTCTCTCTCTAAAGTGCCAAGAGGTCATGCAAGACTTCCTCTGGACTTCCTCTCCTCTCCAAACTAACTAAAAGAATGAGAAAAACTACACTAAGAACTCTATTCAGAACTAGATCTCGAACTGGATTCAAACTGGATTCAAAACTTGATGCTTTACTCTTCCATGGACCTCTATTTATAGCTGGACTTCTGTCCAGACCTTGTAATTTGGTCTCTGTCCAGGGGTTGAAATATTGCTTTCCTGACCTCCAAATTTCATGAAATTACATATGAACCTTCCTTAGTCCTTGACTTGTGTATGAAATTTGAAGTAATTCTGAGTTGGGAAACTTGAGATATGCTGAAGAGAAATCGAGTTGGTTTTGCTACCAATTATGGCACTAGGTCCACCACTTTGAAGATTTAAAACTCCAGAAGGACGACTTGGATTGATCTGATTTTTTTTGATATGATTCACAATCCTCTCTGGAGCCTGTGTTCCAAATTTGGATTCAATTGGAAGTCAGAATCTCCATATATGTCTTCTTCAAACTCGGACTGTAGTTTCCTTCTTCAGCTGTCTCCTAATCAGTTTTGAACTTTCAACACCTTGAGCATTAAAAATTCTTAGGATTTCCATAAATTTCTGCTAGAGTTGTAGTGGATGTATTCCTGATGTACTTATGGCTCTTTCTTCCAAGTTTGACCGTGATTTATTGTCAGAATCCTGAGATTTTTGAAGATTTGCGTTGCTGAGTCAGTGGCGCAGTCGCGCCACCTATTCTTCTGATTTTGGTACGGTCGGTCCAGTTGAGCAGAATCCTTTCTAAGTCCGGGAACGACAACCGAATCCATACAACTTAAGAAAACTCCATGACGCGACAACACCAATTTCTTCTGAGAGGTGGCGCGGTAGCGCCAGTCCTTAGAATCTACTCCGACGTCCCAAAGTGGCAACTCTGACTTCTGTGAAAGGCAACTGTTCAGCGCGCCAGTGCCATAGGTAGCGCCATCATCTTGGCGCGGTAGCACCAGCAGGAGGCGCGGTCGCTCTATTTCACTTTCCTGAATTGCCTTCTTTGAAGCCTTCCTAGGCGTTGGGTATTTTCCTCCATTTATTTGAATTTTTGACTATTTACCCAGCGCGGTGACGCCAGAATTGGGGCGGTCGCGCCATGCCCTTTTTTGGCTCTTTTTTCTCTTTTTCCTTCAGTTTCTCTTTGATTTCAGATTTTCTTCTTCAAACAGGTACCTGAGACACAAACCATGCATTTGAGTTATATTCATCATTTTCATGCTGATAATCAATTCAAAATTTAGATTTCTAATCATTAATTCATGCATAAACAGTGTCTTTCAGACACTTATCACTTCTCGGGGCGCTGGATTTGGTGCAACCTTCACCGGTGGTCGCTCGTTGTGCGCTTTGTTGGGCGGGCCGAATTTGGGATGATACTCCCTTCTCATGATCTGAGGCTTGTTGAGTCTAGTTTGTCGACTAGACTTGTCCTGGATGGAAACGATGTTTAACGACGTCGCGCCTTCCGCTCCATCAATTTCAATGTGGCCTTATTCCCCAAAGTTCATGATTCGGTCCTTCAAGATGAAGCATTTCTCAGTCGAGTGTCCGAGTAGGCGGTGTTATTTGCAGAAGTTTGGTTCTTTTGACTTTGTCAGGTCGCTGGGTCTTTTGATTTCTTGTAAGTTGAGTAGGTTGTTCTCGAGCAGTTGCTTGAGCATAGTCAGAACGTTTGCGACGGTGAAAGAATAGGTCTTTGGGTACCTTTCCTTCAGCGTCGGTTTCTGATAGGTGCCCCCGGTGGGTGGCCATGAAGCGAATTTTTTTTTTGATTTGCCTCCGACCTTGATTGGTTCAAAGGCGTTTCCCTTCTTGTGCTGGTAGGCCACAGGTATGACGTCCGCACCATGTTCATCGATGATGGTCTCCATATTGTGTGCTTCTGTTGTGAGCTCTTGGAAGTCCTTCGACTTCTGGCACTGTAGGAAGAATAGAAGTGCCAATCGCATCACTTGAGTCCACATTTCAATCTCGACATTCAGGGACATTGGAGCTTTCTCTTCAATTGAGGCTGAGGTTCCTCCACCGGTTGATGTAGTCGATAACTTTCTTGCCTTTCGTTTGTTTGAGGTTGGTGAGTTCGACCAGTGTGACAGTGCGCTGGGTATTGTAGAACCGGCTGAGGAATTCGTGCTCAACTGCTCCCAATTGTTGATTGATTCTTGTGACAACTCGATGTACCAGTCGAAGGCGTTACCTTTTAGTGACCGAGCGAACTGCTTGACTAGCAAGTCGTCATCTATGCCAGCATTGTTGCAAGTCTCAATGAAGTGGGCAGCGTGTTGTTTTGGGTGCCCGTCGCCGTTGAACTGCTGGAATTTGGGTGGATGGTTCCTGAATGGCATCAGGAAAATTTGGATCCGTTGTGTGTATGGCCTCTGGTAGGAGACCAATTTTCTCTCACCAGAGCTATTTCGCATCGAGTGTGAGGGAGGCCGTCTCCTTTTGTTCCGCAACCTCCAGATGGATACTGGAGCCACATGCCGCAACTCGTTGGAAGTTGGCTCGTCCTGGTGGTGCTTGGCCAAAGCGCTGGTCGTTGCCCTATTTCGGTCGACCTCTTGTGAGAGGTCGCCGGTGTTGGCCATGAGGATCTCCAGTCACTCCATTATTTTGGCGATTTGGAGGTCGCATGCCATGATTTGAACGTCCTTGGCAGGAATTTGCTCGCTTTGCTCTTTGAGCGCGGCCTGCATCTCGGCCAATTGCTCTTTGACCGTTTTGGTCGAGGTCACCATGGTGGCAACTTTGAAGGTTGGAGGCAAAGGAGAAGCCCTTGTCGCGAACCAAAGTTGCAATGTCTTTACTGGCAGCTGGGGAGATGGTCGCGAATGTTGTTTGGTGAGGCGATGCCGCTATGGGCGATCAAATTGGAGAGTCGATCGCTGGTGAGTGTCGGCAAGGCAACATTTTGGTAGGGGACCAGCTTGAGGGAGTGGCCACCGGTGAGGTTTGGTGCGGAGATGTTGCGGGGGACGACCATACTGGAGACATGGCCGTCGATGTAATTTGACGTGGTGAGGCTGTTATTGGCGATTTGGTGGAGGAGGGCGACGATACTAACAGTTGACAAACAAAAGTGGTAATTGTCGAAGAGGCTAGAGCTGGAGACTATCCCTTCTTTGCTGACTTTGAAAGAGTGTCGTACCACTCAAAGTGTACAATGGTGGCCGGGACGAGCGACACCCTCCGCGATGACAATATTTGAGTCAGACTGACTGTTAGGCAGCGAGGTGGCGGCGTGGTGGCGACAGCCAAGTAGGTTGGCTTAGTGGTCATTGGAATCAATCGAGTCGAAGCAGCGACTGCTTGGCAGAGGCCGTGACAGCCTGTGGTTGGAAGATGACGCTTGGGCGGCGTGCATTCCTCATGAAGGGAGCCTGTCCTACGGACAGACTTCTAGCTAGCGCTTTTGTTGCTGGGCGAGTGTCTGGTGGTGGAGAGGTTGGAGCATGGACGTTCGGGGAACTGTCTGATGAGTCACGAACTCTGGGTACTGCGGTCGAGCTCGTTCTGGATGCGGAGCGCTGGTAAGCGAGATGGAGATGACGACCTTCTTGCCGTTGTTGTTGTTGTTCCCTGCCATTTGAGGTTTTTTTTTTTTTTTTTTTTTTTTTTTGATAGAGAAGGAGATGAGAGGTAGGAGATCTCCCATCGGGCATGCCAAATCTGTTTCGACAAAAAACCTCCGGTGTACGAAGGGACATGATTGATTGATTAATTTGACAAGATTACAGAGAAAATTACAACTTTGCGTGTTACGAATTGGTAAATTGTGGGAATGCGATCTCCTGTACTTCCTCTGATTGGATATCTGTGGGTTGGTTGATGAAGTTGCTGCTTCTTGCGAGTTGATGACGAATTTTGAGTCTTTCGAATGAGTATGCACGAACGATGATAGATGTAGTCGGCTGGACAGAAGTATTTGTGTTCCGTGTTTTTGGCCTATTGACGTCACCTGTGAATGTGTAGAGTTGCTTCAGACGAATTGTGTGAACTTTGTGAATTGAAAGTAACTGGAACTTCTGGTTCGAGAATGCTTCTTCTTGAGAGAAAACTTTTTCTACCCCGAATGCTTCTGGCTATGGCTGAGTAGAAATGTTGGAGGTTGATCCTCAGAAAGGGGATCCAATCCTGCTTTCACTGTTCCTCAAGAGGGGGAGTGAAGACTCCGCTTTTCCTCCTCCTATTTCTCCTCCAAGGATCCTCATGAAAGGGATCGATGAAAGACTTGCCATTTCTGGCTTTAGGTGGTGACCAGACTTCGTCGATTTGGATTTGGATCTTGAGGTGTGTAGCCGATGACAAGGCAAAAGATGGTGTCGATGATGACGATGATGACGGTGTCAGTGACATGGCAAGTTGATGGACCTGAGGATGGGCGGTGAATGATGACTTCGAAAATTGATAGACAGGCCTACAGTGAGCTTATGACGGTTGGATGATGGATCTGTAAACTAGATGGACTTACCGTAGATGGGCCAATTAGATTTTGGTATCTACATACAAATTATTTAATTAAATTTTACTTTACTTTTATTTAAATTAATTTTAATTTATTTATTTTAACTTTTAACTTTTATTTATTTTGTAATTGTTTCACCAAAAATCCGTCGGTCCGCGAAGAGGTGCGACCGAGAGAGTAAATCGATTTATAATAGAGAATTTGTGTTATAATTTGTTTGAGAGTCAAGAAAATGCGAGTACAATCTCCTATTCTTCCTCTGATTTGATCTGCATGTGAATTGATGAAGTTTCGGCTTCTGGCGAGTTGACGTCGAAATCCGAGTTTCGGAGCAAGTGTGCACGAACGATGATGGCTTTGTCGGTCGGATGAAAGTATTTGTGTTCCGCGTGTATCGACTTGTTGACATTTCCGGTGAACGTGTAGAGCTGCTCGGTTTGAACTGGTGAATTCGATGAACTGAGAGTCGCTTGAACTCCTTCGGGTCAAGAGAGCTTATGTGCGTGAGAGTACTTCTCGACAAAAGATTTTTGAACCCCTTCGACAGAATGTTTCTAGCTATTTGTAGCCGTTTCAGTCCATTTGTTGGGGGTCGATCCTTGGAATGGGGATCATGATCCTCTTTCTGCTACTGTTGTTGAGATGGGAGGAAGACTTGGACGCTCCTCTGTTGGACCCATCAATGAGGATCACCGATGACTTTTCTTGGCTTCTACTGTTGGCGACTAGGCTTGTTCGTTTAACAACTAACGTGGTTGCATCGTGGCTGGTTGCTGATGTGGCGATTTATTTCTGACTGGGGGAATGACTGTACTGATGATGCAGCGAGACGAACGGGTTTGACGATGAGCTATGACAGATGACTTCAAAAATCGATGGAGCCTACCCATTACGATCGACTGCTGGATCGATGGGCGTTTGGGCTCGTCCTATTTGGGCTGATCACTTTTTGGTGTATACAGATTGCCCCCTTCGAGACTTGATCGTTCCGAGAGAACGAGCAAGTTTCAAATGTGAAAAACACACACACACGAACGCACATGATGCATTTTTTTTTGCACCCTCTTACTCTTTTTGGGCCATTTATCTTTTCGTGTACATATCTTTTTCTGTCCTCTTACTCTTTTAGGACAGTGTATAATTTTTTCTGTACACTTGTATCTTGTATATATTTTTTTCTTTCTTTTCATCATTTTTTTGGCTCTCTTGCTGTTTTAGAGCTATTTGCTTTTTTGATTTTCTCTTTTTTTTTTGTATACGCATACATATGTAGTATATGTACGGTATGTAGAGAGACAATGAGTACCTGAGCAGAGATGTTGTTCAAGTTGAGTAACGACGTCGTGTTTGTGTCGACTGAACGAGGTCGCTACCTGTTTGAGTGCTGTAGTTGAATGCTGCTTCGGTACCTCTGAGAAGACTAGTTAATTGGCTGATTCTCCTAGTAGTCACGACGAATTTTGATGACTTCGGCAAGTTTTGGCGACTCTGGCCGTCGCACCGAAGAAAATAGGAGTGCAAACCAGAGTGAAGCGTAGAGGTTCGCTCTTGGTTTGATTGAATTTTGCAGCAAGATGGCCTGCTTCTTGTCGAACTCCGGATTGAAAGAAGGAGGTAGATGGGGCGAAGGAACAAAGCCGGTCGCGCTAGAGAGAAGTGCAGCTTTGGCGACCTGGTTGTCGCGTCAAAGAAAGAAGTACCCGTTTTGACGAATTTTGGCCAACTCGGTTTTGGCGACACCCCTTCGGATTGGCGCAGGTTGAGTGAAGCGCGATAGGCTTCGACTCAGCCTGTTCCTCTTCTTTGGTGGTGAGCTAGACTGTCTTTGATAGAGCAACTTCGAAGATCTGGTCATTGCGCCGAAGAGAAGGAGCGCGGACCGAAGTGAGACACAGAGGTTTCGCTTCGGTTCGGCCAGTCTCTTGGCACAACGAATTGTTCCCGACGAGTTTTGCGATATTGAAGTGCTTGTTGGAGCGATTGTAGTGGCTCCGATAGGTATAATCGTCATGCTAGGGAAGAGATACTCACCCGAACGCGGTTGGGTAGGTCAGATTTCAACTCATTCAAGCTCTGTGCGAGACAATTTTTTTTTTTTTTTTGCTTTCAATTGGCACGCTGGGAAGAGAATGCACAACAGAGTAGGTTCAGTGTGGCCCGCCCTGGCCAAGGTAAACCTCCCAACGAGTTGGAATGCTTCTCCCGACTTGTTTCGTCGAAATTGGCATTACATCCCCCGTTGACAATTTGGCTTCAGCGCAAATTTCAGGAGTGATTGAGTTGAGGTGAGAGAATGTGGGTCCCAATTAGGCTAATTTGGTGCCTCCTTTCTTTTGCCCACGATTGGGATCCCTCCATCTTGTAGAGTAGACTCCCTTTTAAGAGGGGAAGATACCAATCCACTTCCCATGAATTTAGGAGAATCTGGTTGACTTCTTCAAATACTGTGTCTTCTTCTGGGCATGCTCTGTGATTTGAGGATTTTCTGAGTGACTGCGACCTGTTGCCTGCGATCTGAATGACTGCGACCTGTTGCCTGCGATCTGAGTGACTGCGACCTGCTGCTTGCGATTTACGCGTGTGACCTTGCCTTGAGTTCGTGTACTCTGTTTTGCAATCCTCTTCGAGTTCTGTCTCACCTCAGAAACTCTTCGCGGATCATAATTCAGAGGTACTATATAAAAAATTTTCCTCTCCCGACACAGTCTGGTAGGATTCGAGAGTGCCAGGGACCTACTCTCTTTTCTTTTCTTCTTTCCTTCCTCTTTCTTCTTCTTTTTCTCTCCTCTCATTTTCGACTCCTCCTTCACTCTCTCTCTCTCACGATTTTTTTTTCTATACATATATATATATATATATTTGAATTCTCTCTCTATTTTCTTTTCTCTTTCGGTCTCTCTCAAATTTTCTGTCTTTCGCACTCCAGGTGTTTGTCAGTTTGTCAGTGTGACGGACTGATGATTTTTCAGTGCTTCGTCTGGTCCGAAAGCCGAACATAATGATGTTGTGTCGCACCTGGCTCGGTCACCATGTGCTGAAATTCAATTTTGGTCGTATGTGGCTCGATCACCGGGTGCTGCAGTTCCTTTTTGGTCGTGTTCGGCTTGGTCATCGGGCGGAGGGCTTTTGTTTTGCGTCCGGCTCAGTTGTCGGGCGCTGAAGTTCTATTTTGGCTACATTTGGATTGGTCGCTGGGCGTGGGGCTTTTTGTTTTGCATTCGGTTTGGTCGCCGGATGCTGAAGTTCCGATTTAGTTGCGTCCGGCTCGGTCACTAGGCACTGACATCTGTGCTGTCGCGTCCGGCTTAGTCTCCGGGCGCTGAAGTTTTGTGCTGTCACGTCCGACTTGGTTGGAGGGCGTGGGTCTTAGATTTGTCCGGCTCAGTCACCGGGGGGCTGAACTTCTGTGCTGCACTCGGCTTGGTCGCCGGGCGCGGAGCTTTTAAACTGCGCTTGACTCGGTCGCAGGGCACAGAAGTTTTGATTGCAACTCTGATACATGTTCTGCAACTTGCCGAGTGCGATGGTGCAAGACATGTGGGTGGTCTAACTGACAAGAGGGTCAGTGTACTTTAGACCCCTTTCTTTTTTCTTGCAACTGCTCTGTTTTTTGTCGCCTGCAAATTTTTTACGACTGCTCTTTTTTATCGCCCACAATCTTTTTTCTGCGACTCCTTCTTTTTGTCGCTGGCAAAATTTTTTTTTTTTTAAACAATTGTTTTTTGTCGCGTTCTGAATATTTTTTTTTTTGGAGAGGAGTTACATACCTGACTTGGATTGGCTGCGTCCGGCTCGGTCACCGGGCACTGATGTTTCATTTTGGTCGCGTCCGGCTCTATCGCCGAGCGCAATGTCTTTGTATTGGTTGCGTACAGCTCGGTTGGCGGGCGCAAAACTTTGGTTTAGGTTGCGTCCGGCTCGGTCGCCGGCCCCGGTGCTTTTGAACTGTGCTCGGCTTGGTCGCCGGGCACAATGTCTTTGTTTTGATCGCGTCCGGCTAGGTCGTCGGGCGCGAAGCTTTTGAACTGTGCTCGACTCAGTCGCTAGGTACAATGTCTTTGTTTGGGTCGCGCCCGGCTTGGTCGCCGGGCGCGGAGCTTTTGAACTGTGTTCGGCTTGATCGCCGGGCACAATGTCTTTGTTTTGGTCACGTCCGGCTTGGTCGCTGGATGCTGAGCTTTTGAACTGTGCTCGGCTCGGTTGCTGGGCACAGTGTCTTAGTTTTGGTCGCGTACGGCTTGGTCGCTGGGCGCAAATCTTTTGAATTGTGCTCAGCCCGGCCGCCAGGCACAGTGCTTTTTGTGCAGCTCTCGGCTCTATTGCTGAGTGCTGTGATTTTTCTGTGGTTGCGTCCGGCTCGATTGGTGGGCTCGAAGCTTTTGTCAGTGCTCGGCTTGGTCGCCGGGCAGAATGTTTTTGAAGTGCGCTCGGCTCGGTTGCTGGATGCTGTACTTTTGGACTGCCTCGGCTCGGTCGCCGGGCACTGCAGTTTGGCCGTGTCTGGTCGGTTGCCAGACGCTGCAATTTTGTTTTGTCGTGTCCGGCTTGGTTTGCCGGACGCAAAGTTCTTGAACTGCTCATGTTTGCTCTATCACAAATGTCTACTGGATCGGGTTGAACGCGATCAGGGGTAGCAATGAACCGAGCCGACTCGCGAGTAGCTCGGGCTCGACTTGGGTTTGGCTCGGTTCGGCTCGAAAATAATCAAACTCGGACCGAACTCAGTTATGTAGTGTAGCTCGTTTATATAATCAAGCATTGAGTTTTGGGTGACTCGGTTTGGAAGCTCGTCGAGCCACTCGAGAACCAGAGAACCACGATTTGGGGATTTAGAAACCCACTTCCGCCAATTAAAAGAAGCCATCTCACGGTTTTCTGCAGAGCAGCCGTCGGCGGTGACGGATTCTGCACTGCGAAGATTCGATAGCAACGTCCTTGAAGTCCTTTGCACTGGAGCAACGTCCTTGGGATCGATTTTCGGATAGGGCGTGTAATCAGTGGAGTGCTCCTCCCTCGTCTTTTTGTTCGATTCGGAGTTCTTCGGATTTGATCCATGTGAAGGTTTTTTTTTTTTTTTTAATATATATATACTGAAATGAAACCCTAAGCTTTGGATTTCCCTCCCCCAATTCACTTCTTCAGATTCTGCACCGGGATGCATCTCCAATGCCGACGATACTCGCAGTCGGCTCTAACACGAGTCTAACGGTTTAGATTCTAACGATAGCATCAGCGTTCGTTTCCTTGTTTTGGATGGTTGATTTGACGGTTGGGTGCGAATTTTAAAATAGTTGGAAATGGACCAAAGGGAGAGAGGCCCGTTCTGGCCTAGCGCGTACGTCAAAGACGATCGGACGGTCGATACTTGATTCGACTCATCCGCTCATCATGGACGTCCAATTCAATCAAGAATCCGGACTGTTATTTCGTTCAACCGCGTCAGACATTCGGCTTCGAATTTCAAATTGGTGTTTGACCCGAGACCAGGCGTCGTATAACAATCGGAATTAATACATAAATGTGACTCTTGGGTTGGGGCAATCATTTTTAGTTCAGTCTTCTTCCTCAAATTGATCAAACTGGAGTCGATAAGATTGCAGTGAAGGACAGATATCGGGATTAAAAATCGAGAAGAAGGAAAGACTTACACGGGTTACAAAACTAGAGAAACTCTTTTCCTTTTCCACCTCTCGCGGATTCGTTCGCCAAATTGGGACCTGCAACTACTGGCCTGAAGCTTCTGTTTAACGGGAAGCTCTCAATCCAAACGGCGGCACTCGGAAAAGAATTGGAGAACCCCATGCTTGCATTTCGTGAGAGGAAGGTAAAGAATAAAGAAACAGAGTTGAAAGCCGAGTGAATGAAGAGGGAGAAGGGGTGATTGTCGAAAGTGGGTTGGATTTATGTATAATTACCAATCAAGGTCTTGTAGATAAAATTTAATTATACCAATTAAAAGAGGCCTGAATTAACAAATTCATGTTAAGCATGGGATTGGGCTGGGCTCGGGCTCATGCTAGGCCCGAGCTCATGCTGGGCTCCGACTCATACTGGGCTCGGGCTCGAACTGGGCTCGGGCTCGAACTGGGCTCGATAAAGGGCTCAAGATCGGGCTCGAGCTCGGGCTCGAAATGAGCTCGAGCTCGTTCAAGCCGCTCGAGCTCGAACTTGAGCCCAATCCTTGAGTCCGAGTTCGAGCTGAAGTGTAAATGGCTAAGTCGAGATCGAGCTAGCATAGATTCGGCTCGGCTCGGCACAGTTCCACCTCTGAATGCGATGCTACTGAGGCCAAACAAAAAGCTCTTCATGAACGTCTGACAATTGTATTAGCTCAACTTGACTCCAAAGACATCAAGTTTGTGACCGTGTAAAAGCGGATTGACGCCAGTGAGCAAGAAGCTGCAACTCTCCAGAATCAGCATGCTTTTGTTCGCTCGCGCCCAATCCTTAATAAAGCAGAGACGAGGGAACTATCTGAGATTCGTGCTGAAGTAGTTCGGCTGCAACGACGGGTGGCCGATTTTGAACTTCCGCAGCTCTAATGTCATTTTTCTTGATTTTTTTTTTAAAGACTCGTTGCCTCCTTTTTTTTGTTGTTGTGAGGCTTGCACTGCTCCCACTTTATTGCAATGAGAAACCATTGTTCCTTTATTCAACTTTTTTTGTTTTTGTTTTCACTGCCCCCTCATGCATAAAAGCGATTGAGAAATTTACCATTCGTTATTGGCAGCTCCGAACAGTCCGACGTTACAAGCTTGTACGCGCCGTTGGTATAGGCTTCTTGAACCACATTCGGTCCTTCCCATTTCGGCACGAATTTGCCCCCGGTTTTGCTCGTAAAGAGCATTGGTTATCAGATTGCCAGCACCAAATCGCCTTTCTGGAATGACCTGGGCCATACTTTCTTGTTGAAGGCCCGAGTCATTCGAGATTGGTAACTCTCGAGCTGTTGTTGCGCTTTGAGTCATTGCTCGTTGAGTGACTCTAGCTCTACGAGTCGTAACTAAGCGCACTCCTCCGTCGTGAATCCTTCTCTTATAGCAGTGCGAAGAGAGGGGAGTTGTACCTCGAGTGGGAGCACCGCTTCTGTGCCATAGACCAGCGAATATAGAGTCGACTGGGTTGGCATTTGAAACGATGTTCTGTACGCCCATAAGGCTTCGCCAAGCTTTTCGTCCCAGCTCCTTTTGTGATTGCCAATTGTCTTCTTTAGGATCTTGCAGAGCCTTTTGTTGAATGCTTCTGCGAGGCCATTGGCTGCCGGGTTGTAGGCTGACAGTGTCCGATATTGTATGCAAAATTTTTTGCAGAAATGATCCATGACTTTATTTCTGAATGGCGTACCATTATCCGTCACTATGTATCAAGGGACTCCATATCGGTAGATAATCTGAGTTCGATTGAAGTCGGCGACAATGGTAGATTTGACTTCTCGATAGGCAGCAACTTCAGCCCATTTAGAGAAGTAGTCGGTGGCAGCTAGAATGTATTGCCGGTCGGAGTCAGATTTAGGAGTGATTGGACCAATGATGTCCACCCCCCACGCTTCGAACGACCATGATGCAACCGTCGACTGAAGCGGCTCCGGTGGCTAGTGTATGTAATCGGCATGGAGTTGGCATGGTCTGTAAGTTGGAGCCATTTCGGTGGCGTCTAGAAGCATTGATGACCAGTAGTAGCCCAACTGTTTAACTTGTAAGTGGAGCTTCGGGCCGGCCTGGTGTGCGCCGCATATTCCTCCCTGTGTTTCTTTTAGAACTTGTTGTCCCTCTTATTTTGACAAACATTGGAGAAGGAGATCTTCATACGACCTCTAGTAAAGTACGTCATTGACGAAAACATACCTTGGCACTGTTCGGTGAATATGGACTCGCTCTCGCAGGTCAGACGGGAGTGTGCCGTATCGAAGAAAGTTTGAGATAGGCTCTCGCCAATCTCGAACTTTTTTTTCGCTGGCCGAGATGGGGAATGACTCTTCCATCTCGTTTGTCTGCTCTTCTTCTAATTCCTCTTCGATTGGTGGAGGGATTACCCATTTTTCGCAAATGGGGACTTGGTTTGGCCGCTCATCAATTTGAGCCAAACTGGCAGCAATTCCAGCCAATGCGTCGTCTGGCCCATTTTCGAATTGAGGGACGTGGTGGAGCGACACTTCCGAAATTTGGGCAAGAAGGTCATAGGCATATCTCCAGAACGGCACGAGCTCGAGTCTCTTTACTTCGAACTCCCTCGTAAGTTGTTCGATGATAAGAGCCAAGTCGTTGTAGATATTTAGCTACGGCAACTTCATCTCGACCGCCATACCGCGGCCGAGAAGGATGGCTGGAAACTCTGCCTCGTTGTTCGAGCAATTCTGGGTGAGGACGAACGAATATGGGAGCAGGTCCTTTCACGGGGATAGGAATAGAACTCCCGCGCCGGCTCCATTTCTTCGTTCAGCGCCGTCGAAGTACATCTCCCAAGGGGAAAGAACCTCGACCAAGAAAATTTCTTCGTCTCGGAATTCTTCTGTCAATTCCCATTCGGCCGGCACTGGATGGTCGGCCAAGATGTTCGCCAAGGCTTGTAGTTTGATCGCACGCTCTGACACGAAGTTGATTTCGAATTCGGAGAGTAATGCCCACTTAGCAAGTTGACCAGAGAGTATCGGTCGCAACATAATGTACTTGAGCGGGTCGCCGCGTGAGATCAGCTTAGTCAAGTGCGCCAAGAGATAGTGCTGAAGCTTTTGAACCGCAAAGATGAGTGCCAGGCAAGTCTTCTCGATGGGTGTGTAGTTGGTTTCAGCACCCACCAGTGTTCGACTCAGATAATATAGAGAACATTCTTTATTGTCCTTGTCGCATTGAGCCAATAGAGCGCCTACGGATTTCTCTTGCGCTGCGATGTAGAGCAGCAATGGTCTGTCGACAATCGGAGCGACGAGTACTGGCGGCTTGGTGAGATACGCCTTTATGTTGTAAAAGACATTCCGGCAAGACTCGTCCCACTTGAACGGCGTGTCTTTCTTCATGAGGCGACTGAACCACTGACATCTTCTGGCTAAATTTGAGATAAAGCGCCGAATGTATGCTAAGTGACCTTGAAATCTCTTAAGTTCGGATATATTTCTTGGCTCCGACATCTTTTGATATGTGTCGATTTTTTATTGGTCGATCTCAATTCCTTGGTGATGCACAATGAATCCCAAGAATTTGCCCAAAGTGACACCGAATGCGCATTTTAGCGGATTCATTTTGAGCTGAAATCGTCGAGATGCTCGAACACTGCTCTAAGGTCGAGAAGGTGATCTGACCGCTCCTTCGTCTTTACCACCTAGTCGTCGGCATAGAACTCGACGCGTTTATGCAGAAAGTCATCGAAAATGTGCTACATTGCCCGCTGATATGTTCCGCCGATATTTTTAAGTCCGAATGGCATCACTTTATAACAGAAAATACCTTTAGGAGTTCGAAAAGCAGTGAGCTCTTCATCCTTCGGATCCATATGAATTTGGTTGGTCGCGAAAGTCGACGCAGACCCGGATTTGGCCGTTCTTCTTCTTGACCGGTACAATATTTAAGATCCAGGATGGATACTTCACCTCTCTTATGAAATTGGCAGCGATCAATTTGTCGACTTCTTTCTCAATTTCCGGAACGAGTTCTGGCCGGAATCATCGTTGCGATTGCTTGACTGGCCGGACAAAGGGATGAACCGCTAGCTTGTGCACTGCGACTTGTGGGTCAAGGCCTGGTATTTTTGTGTAATTCTAGGTGAATATGTCGCTGTATTCTCGAAGTAACGGCATATATTCGACCTCTTCTTCGGCCAATAGTGAGGCGCTAAAGAATGTTGGCCTTGGATGCTCATTTGAGCCCAGGTCGACTTTTTTCAATTCGTCGATTGTCGACTGGCCACCTTCCTCGAATGTAGCCAGAGTTTATTTCAAGAGGAACTCGTCGTCTTCTTGGTTGTCATCGACGACGGAGATATGGTTTACCGTGACCGAGTTGTATGCCCGAGCTCGTGCAATGGTTGCTTTCAAGGTGTAGATGATCACCAGATTTGGAGCAGCTTTCTTCTTCGCTGAAGTTTGGCCGATCGAAACTTGGTGGAAGTTGGCCAATGTTTTTCTAGTGATTTTGATTGGCTTCTGAGCTCCATAGATTTGGATTGGTTTCTCCTTCTGGTAGCCGAGGCCTAGGCGACCTTGAGTAATTCGACGACCTTCCTTTCTTAGCTTTTCTTGTTATGGAGTGAGGACCGACTGAGCGACGTGTGGCTTCTCGTGGAACTGGTCTTTTGTAAAATTGCCCTCGGCTCTGGCCATCAGTCAGTTTGCATTCAGATCAAAGCCTTCGTCTGAGTGGGTAGACGGCAACTGCTCGTGGCTCGGGAATTGTTTCACAATACTCCTGTCCTCCAGTTTCAGCAATGGGAGATGAACTATTTCTGCAAAGGGGGTCGGCTGGATTTTATGGCAGACGACCAAGGGAGCTTCTCCCTTCTTTCTTTGCAACTGCGATATGTACCGTAGGATAGGTACATTGCGTTGCGTCGGCGCCGGTGTCGTTGTGGCCGGTTTGTGGTTGTGTGACGGTTGGTTGTTGTGCGCCAGCTATTTGGGAGACACGGCTTGCATCGGAGTATGTTTCTAAGTAAGAGTATTCTTGGCATTTGACGCCTGGTTCGGCCAAGAGGACAATTTGACTGTCGGTCTGGTCGTCAGATAAAATTTGGCATCCACGAATGATGCTTCAACCTCGGTGAATGAACTTTCGTTGGCGTAGACCGTCTTTTGCTCACCATCCTTCCAGTACTTGAAGTACTGGTGAAGTGTCGATGGTACGACCCCGTTGGTGTGAAACCACGGTTGACCCAAGAGCAGATTGTAAGATGTTCTTGAGTCGATGACTTGGAACAGAGTCTCGGCCACCATGTCGTCGATGTGCAATTTGAGGCAGATCATACCAAGTGTCCTCTGGCCTTCTTGGTTGAAGCCTTGGATGAGGAGAGAGCTCGGAGAGAGGTCGCCGGCGGAGAGGTTGACATTCTTCATCATGCGGATTGGCAGAATGTTGACTACGGATCCACAATCGATTAGAATGTGGTTTACTCTGTGGTCTCTGATGTAGCCGGAGACGAACAACGGCCGGTTATGGTTCTTCGTCCCTAGCTGCGCATCCTCTTCCCGAAAGGTGATGTATATGAGATGGCGAGCACTTCCTCCGAATTTGACAACTGCTGAGAGGAGGGCGCATCTTCTTCCTCCTTTCCGTAGGGTGGCGTTAGCCCGACTTTCGGCAAGTCGTGTGATAAGTGTCTGAAAGACACTATCTTTAGGCATAAAAATTGATTGAAAAATTTATTTATGAGTAAATTCTGAGTATAAAAACAACAAATATGACTCAATTTCATGTTCTGTGCCTTAGGTACCCATTGGAAGAAGAAAAACTGGATTTGGAGCAAAAACAGAGGAGAAATGAGCAAAAGAAGCCAAAAGAAGGATGGCGCATCCGTGCCATAATCGGTGCCACCGTGCCGGGAAAATATGCAAAAATTTAAAATAAAGGAGAAAAATGCCTAACAACTTAACGGACATGAAAACCAACAGTTGGGAATGTGAAGTGGCATGACCGCGCCTTCGGAGGGCGCTACCACGCCAAGGAATTGGCGCTACCTCTCTCAGAGATTGCATAGACGCGCCAAAGAGCAGCTGAATACAGAAAGAGGAGTTGCCATTCTTGGGACTAATGAAAAGTCTAAGGAGTGGCTCTGTCGCACCACTACTACAAAAAAATATGGTGCTACCATGCCAAGAAGTCTCCAAACTCAGAACGTGTTCGAATGCCGTTTCCAGACTTAGAAAGAACTTTGCTCCAGTGGCGCGACCGCGCCATTTTCAGGCACATTATCGGCGCGACCGAGCTGCTGACTCAGCAACGTAAAGTCGCAAAAGTCTCGGGATCCTAACAACCAATCAAGCCCAAACTTGGGAAAAGAAGTCCTAAGTGCCTAAGGAAGGTATCCACGAAGATTCTAAGGAAATTTTCTTGACTCCTAAGTGTTTTGAATGACCAAGAAGTGATGTTCAATACAAAGAAGGAAACTGCTGCCAGAAGAGAAGATAAATCCGAGTTTGAAGAAGAGTATATCTGGAGTTCTTGATTCCCAATTGAACCCAAATTTGGACTGAAGATTCCTGAGGAGATTTAGGATCATATCACAAAAATTCAGGTTAATCCAAGTCGGGTTTTTAGACTTTTATACTTTCAATGTGGTGGACCCAATGCAAAAATTGGCAGCAGAAGCAATCCAACTTCTCAATAGCTTATCTCGAGTTGCCTAACTCAGATTAAACTCAAATTTCATACAAAAGGAAAGAACCATGGAAGGATGGTTCGTGTGTAATTTCATCCAATTCTAAGGTTGGGAAGGCATACTTTATACCACTGGAAAGAGATCAAATTACAAGGCATGGGTAGCAGAACAACTATAAATAGGGGTCCGAGGAAGAGAGTAAGGCATCCAGTTTAGATCGAGTTAGAATACAGTTTTTAGTTCAATTTCCAGCTTTGTTCTTTAGTTTAGAGAGAGGAGAACGTCCAGAGGAAGTCTTACACGACCTCTGGGTGCTTTGAGGAAGAAAGGTGGAGATTTCAGCCAAGGAGTAAGGGTGACTAGGAGCAGTCCTCCACAGAGAGTTTCTGTGCTTAGTTATTTTTATTCTTTCATGGCTGTTATTGAAACCTTGATATGTGTTTATATTTCCAGCATGGAGTAGTTGTCTGTAGTTGGGAGTCCATGACTCCCTAGGCATGTAATGAGATTGATACATTATGTTTTATTTGGTTTCAATTTGGTGCATGAATGAGTATTCCTAAGTTGTTTATTCTTGATTCATACTTGCTGTCGTGCGATGTACTGGCTATAAGGTGAAGCTAGACTTAAGGTAAGATATGTTGATAGGATGTACATGATCTTTTTGAGTTCATACACTAGGCAGATAAACTAATCTTAGGGTTAATCCTCGACCTTAAAGTAATACCCTGTTGGATTGGATTGATTTACCTATGACACAAGACCTGATTCCCGACCATAGGTAGGGTCAATGAGCTTCATGTTTATGCTATCAAGTAGAGTCGATTATGCCGCCTAATTTAGGAGATAGAAGGTGATGCTGATGCGGAATGTAACCATGGTTTTATAAGCATGTCAGAAATTGATTTCCAAAACTTAACTTCTATTCAATCTCATAATTGCCTAGGGAGGGAATTGGATTCCCAACATCTCTTCCATACTGATTTTATCTAAAGCCCTTTCTTGCTCTCTATAGGATTAGGTAGATTAGTTTATTTTTTGTTTTTGTAACTCCTTTCTAATCGATTTCTCAAACTTTGGTTTTTAAACTAGAAAATCAATTATCTATTAGCTTGGTCCTTGTGGGACGATATTCGGACTTAACCTAAGTCTATATTACATTGATTAGTCCTCTTGCTAGTGATTAGCTGGGATCGCATGATCGTGATTCCTCATAAGCAGCATCTCGACTTTGACCTGGAGATCCTCTGGTTTGTCGAGGACTCGAATAAGGGCCTGTCTTGATCGGATGGCCAAGTCGAGGTCGTCGTCAATCTCATTAAGCGGCGAGATCTGTTTTAGTGATGTTTTGAGGTCGTCACACTTGACGACTGGCTGTTTGCCTTTGTCTTTTGGAGTAGTTTGCTCGGCGGGGCTGTCGAGCAAGTCGCCACCATTGCTGGCAGTGTGAAGAATTCTTTTGGGAAGAACTCCGCCAATCTGTTGGGTCTTCTTTTCTTTTTGTTTGCTCCTTGAACGGGGGTTTTGGGAGCTTTCTTTTGGTGTTTCACGGCTCTTTTGTTCGGTCGCTTCGCCTTTGTTTTGGTGTTCGCCGACGGCTCAATTTCTAGAACAAGCTTCTTTCGCCGGGTGACCAGAATCCACCCCTATGCGTTGGTTGCAGCAGCTTCGCGAGGCACCAGTTTTGGTGCGACCTTAGCCGGTGGTTGTCGTAGTTGTTCAGTCGGTTGGAGGGACCGTATTTTAGACAGTATTCCTTCCTTACGACCTGGTGTTTATTTGGCCGAGCTCGCCGGTTTGACGCAGTCTGAATGGAGATGACATGTGAAGATGCCGTGTTTTTGGCTCCTTCGATCTCAATGCGACCTTGAGTCGCCAGCTCCATGATTCTATCTTTCAGAACGAAACACTTCTCGGACGGATGCCCGACCAAGCGGTGGTATTTGGAAAAATTCAGATCTTTGCTCCTGGACAAGTCGTCGGGTCTTTTGACTTCTGGCAACTGGCAAAAATGGTTGTCGAGGAGCTGGTCGAGCATAACAGGGACATCCGCGTCGGCGAATGGATATGTCTTGGCCTGCCTTTCCTCCAGTGAAGGCCTCTGGTACGTGCCCCCAGCTGGCTGCCGTGGAGCATAGCTTGTTTTGACCTTGCTCCCGACTTTGATTGGTTCGAGCGCGTTGGTCGTGAATGATGCTTTTGTTTTCTCCTTCGCGTCTTTAGGTGCGGTCATGACGGCCTTTACTTTCTTGCGAGAGTCAGCAGACGACGAAGCTTCCTACCCTCGCTCCTCCATGAGGTTCTCCATGTTGTGAGCCTCGGTCGCGAGTTCTTGAAAGTCTGTCGGCCTCCGACTCTGGATGTAGCACAGGAGCTCCCCCTGCATCCCTCGACCGCACATTTCAATTTCCTTTTCAAGGGATAAATTAGAGCTCTCTTCACAATTGAGGCTCAGATTCCTCCACCGGTTAATATAATCGACGACCTTCTCGCCCTTCTTCTGTTTTAGATTGGCGATTTCGACCAGAGTGACGGTGCGCCGAGTGCTGTAGAATCGGCTAAGAAATTCTCGCTCGAGTTGCTCCCAGCTGTCAATTGACTCCTGGGGCAGCTCAATGTACCAGTCGAAGGCATTTCCCTTCAACGACCGGCCGAACTACTTGACCAGCAAGTCGCCGTCTGTGCCGGCGTTGTTGCATGTTTCGATGAAATGGGCGATGTGTTGTTTGGGGTGCCCGTCGCCATTGAACTGCTAGAATTTTGGACGATGGTAGCCGAGCAGCATTGGGATGTTCTGGATCCTCTGAGTATAGAGCCTCCGGTAAGCAACAAACTTAATGTCACCAGAACTGTTCCGCACAACGCGATTAATCAGTTCAGTGACTGCGTCTAATGTAAGAGCAGCTGGTTCTGCTTCAACTCGACCTCAGCGAATGGTCATCGGTGCGACGGACTGCAGCTCGTCATTAGAGACAGGATCTTCTCGCAATGGTTCGGCCGAACCACCAGTAGTCGCCCGATTTTGGTCGACCTCTTGAGAAACGCCGTAGTGTTGTTCGTGGTTTCGCCCATCTCAAGCCGTTCCATGATCCTTGTGAAATGGAGATCGCGAGCTACGAGTTGCACGTCTTTGATGCGCAGTTCACTATGTTATTTAAGCGCAGCTGTTCACTCTGTTCTTTAAGCGCAACTTGCATTTCGGCAATCTGCTCTTCTATTGTTTTGGCTGATGTCGTCATTGCGGCCATCCTGACGGTCGGTGTTGACAGATCTGTTCCCAACAGAGATCAAAGTGGTGAGTTTATTGTCGGTGACCACTTTGGGGAGACGGTCGTCGGTGGTTTTGGGTGTGGAGAGGTTGTTGTGGGCGACCGGTCAAGAGAGCCGACCGCTGTTGGTTGAGTGTGGAAGATGGCTTTGGCGGGTGAATGGCTTGCGGAGGCAGCCCGCGATGAGATTCGGCAAGGAGGAATGGGTAACAAAGTCGCAGTGGAAGTGGCCGGTGTCTGTCGGCGAGGCCATTGCTGGAATCTACTTGGCTGAGGCCGCAGCTGGTTTGGCGGAGGCAGCGGTAGCCTGCAGTAAAATGACTGCGCTCGGGCGATGCGCGTCGCGCATGAAGGGGGCTTGTTCGGTGGACAAGCTCTTGGCTAAGGCCCTGTCATTGGACGAGTGGCAGGTGGTGGAGAATTCGGAGTGCGGATGTTGGCCGGAGAGATGGCTGCTGGTTTACGAGCTCCTGCGGTTCAGCTTGCATTCGCGGTATGGTGTGGATGAGCAGAGCTCGAGTTGGCAATTTGTTTGCCCCTGTTGTTGTTGTTGTTGCCGTTGTTGGCGTTACTGGCCATGGCTGAGATTTTTTTGTTGAACGGAGAAGGAGATGAGAGGTAGGAAATGTCCCACCGGGTATGCCAAATCTGTTTCACTGAAAATCCGCCGGTCCATGAAGAGGCGTGACCGAGTGAGTAAATCGATTTATAATAGAGAATTTGTGTTACAATTTGTTTGAGAGTTAGGAAAATGCGAGTACAATCTCCTATTCTTTCTTTGATTCGATCTCCATGTGAGTTGATGAAGTTTCGGCTTCTGGCCAGTTGACGTTGAAATTCGAGTTTCGGAGCGAGTGTGCACGAACGATGATGGCTTTATCGGTCGGATGAAAGTATTTGTGTTCTACGTGTATCGACTTGTTGACATTGCCGGTGAACGTGTAGAGCTGCTCGATTTGAACTGGTGAATTCGACGAATTGCGAGTCACTTGAACTCCTTCGGCTCGAGAGAGCTTCTGTGCGTGAGAGTACTTCTCGACAAAAGATTTTTGAACCCCTTCGACATAATGTTTTTGGCTATTTGTAGCCGTTTCTGTCCATTTGGTGGGGGTCAATCATTGGGATGTGGATTGTGATCCTCTTTCTGCTACTGTTGTTGAGATGGGAGGAAGACTTGGGTGCTCCTCTGTTGGATCCATCGAATGAGGATCGTCGATGACTTTTCTCGACTTCTACCGTTGGCGACCTGACTTGGTCATTTAATAGCTGAAGTGGTTGCATCGTGGCTGGTTGTTGATTGGTGCTGACGCGGCGGTTTATTGTTGACTGGGGGAATGACTGTACTGATGACGCTGCGAGACGAATGGGTCTGACGATGGGTTGTGACAGATGACTTCGAAAATCGATGGAGCCTACCCATGATGATCGATTGCTGGATTGATGGGCGTTTGGTCTCGTCGTATTTGGGGTAATCACATTTTGGTGTATACAGTAATATTTTATCATGTTTTAGTGAATTTTAGTTGAACCCGATCCAAGCGATTTTTATAATTTAATTTAATTTTATTTTAATTGAACCAGACCAAACCAATTCCAAATAAGCAAACCGAACTAGACCAAACTAACCAGCCCATGTATTTATTTTAGTTAAATCCAACTGAACCGATTTCTGTACAAAACAAAACCATGCCCTTTTTTTTACTATAATTGAATCGAACCAAACCGGTTTATGTTTACTGATGCAACTAGACCATACCAGACTGATCAACCCACAAAAAAAAATTATATTTATGTTAGTTAAACCAGATCGAACAGATTTCTATGCCTCAAATTGGACTAGACTGACCAACCCAATTTGGCCCAACGGACTGTGGTTTGGATGAAACGGCTTGAGTTAAGCCACATCGTGTTAACCCAGCCCAGGATGGTCGAGCAAATGCCGAGTCAACTAAGTCCTGAGTGGACTTAGGCCTTGATCCTTATCCAATAGGGCCCACCTGACCTCAGTTGCCCCCGGTGGTGGTCGTCCCAGACTTCCACTCCTCTAAACTGCCTTAAGCAAACAACTTTTTTGGAGCGGTTCCCCGGGGGCTTTCTAAGGTCGGCGCGACAATGGTGTTGGAAAAAATTGAGTATGAACTCAATAATTTAACCCAATTTAGCATGCAATGGATGAAATAAAATTACTAACCTCTATTGAAGCTTTTCCTCTATGCAATTGAACCTTCTTTGTATTCTGGAATTATACACTTAGATAAAAACAAAAGAAAAGTAATAGAGATCACCTTTTTACCCCCCGCACAGTCCTTCTTTGATTTGGCTGAAAAACAAGCACTACTCTTCAACCACTTAGAGAGTATGAGCTTTTCTTTCTCTTAGAGAGAAAAGGAGAATTGAGAGAAGAAAGACACTAGAATTTTGAATTCTGAAATTGTTTGTTTGTGTCTTCTCTACTCCACCTATTTATAGGTGAATGAAATTATAACTCCCATAAGGGAGTTAATTTCATAACCTCCTTATAATAAAAGGAGTAAATATTCTATAACTCCTTAATATTAAAAGGATTAAATATTATAACCTCCCTCATATTATTAGGAGTTAATTTCAGCCATTAATCAAAGAATCCCACCTTGATCTCTTTTAATTTTGTGTAACCTACATGGTCCCACAAGGAAGACCAATGGCTGTGATCCATTGGAATCCTACTTGGCCTATGGGTGCTAGCCCATATGACCAACATCCCCCACTTGGGCGATGCACCCTGAGGCCTTAAGAGACACATACTAGTCTCTCCTTAGTCCCATACTATGGACATGCCCCAAAAAACAATCGGTTGTTAACGCTTTTGTCAACGTATCAGACAACATCTTAGAAGTTGGAATATGGCTTACAACCACTTTCCCCTTCAGTAGAATGTCAAACACATAGTGATAATGTACTTCTATGTGTTTACCTTTTGAACTGATTTCACCATTTTTCAATGTTGTCACAATTGCTTGATTATCAAAAAATAGTTGTATTGGACTACCATCCCAACAACTCAATTTCAAGTCTTCCAAGAAACCTTTGATCCACACAGCTTCAGTACTTGCCAAACTGCAAGCTACAAACTCAGCTTCCATGGTGGACCTAGCAACACATTTTTGTTTCTTACTAGCCCAAGAAATTGCTGCACCGCCAAGCATAAAAACAAACCCCGAGGTTGATTTCCTATCATCAGGATCACCAGCATAATCTGAATCTGTATACCCAATAAGAATCAACTCATCGGCATGATACGTGAGCTTGTAATCCTTAGTGCTCAACAAATACCGAAGTATTCTTTTAACCGCTTGCCAATGCAAAGCACCAGGGTCACTTTGATATCTACTCACTAGACTTACTACAAAGCCTAAATCAGGGCGAGTGCATAACATGGCATACATCAAACTACCCACAACTTGCGCATATGGAATATACTGCATCTTTAGTCTTTCCTCATCACTTGATGGTGCCATTTTCTTTGATAAACTTGTCCCTTTATAAATTGGAGAATCTATGGTCTTCCACCCAACTACACCAAAGCGTTTTAACACGCTATCTAGATATCTTTCTTGAGAGAGTGAAAGTTTCTTGACTTTTCTATCTCTTTCAATTTTTATACCAAGGATAAATGAAGCTTCTCCCATGTCTTTCATATCAAACTGGGTTTTGAGTCACTCTTTAATCCTTAAAACCATATCTAGATCATTCCGATTAATAACATATCATCAACATAGAGAGACAAAATGACAAATTTACCCCCATTAACCTGAGTGTAAACACAAGGGTCATATAAGTTGGGTATAAACCCATACTCAGTTATCACTTTATGAAAAGTGAAGAACCATTGCCTTGGCGACTATTTAAGCCCATAAATAGCTTTTGTCAGTGTACACACTTTATCACCTTGATCTTTCACAGCTAACCCTTCAGGTTGGCGCATATAAATTTCTTCCTCCAAATCTCCATTGAGGAAGGCTGTCTTTACATCCATTTGATGTAATTCAAGGTCAAGACAGGCTACTATAGCTAATAATACTCTAATAGAAGTGAGTGCTGACACAGGAGAATAAGTCTCCTTGTAATCAATTCCTTCTCTTTGAGTAAATCCTTTAGCTACTAGCCTAGCTTTATATCTATCAATGGTTCCATCTGGTTTTAGTTTTTTCTTAAATATCCATTTACAACCTATTGGTTGTCTACTACTAATTCCCACACCTTATTTTTGTCCATAGAGTCTAACCCTTCTTGGATTGCTTTCAACCATTCAATTGAGTCTTTAGATTCTAAAGCTTGTTCATAAATTTGAGGGTCATCAAGAAGGACTTCTTCATTTGGATCACTTACATCACTTGTCATAACATAGAAGTCCTTCAATGCTGAAGGAGGCCTTCTATCTCGTACTATGCGGGTGACAAGATCAACTTGTTTTGGGGTTTCTAAAACTTTTTCTTAATCAATAGAAGAGTTTTTCAGTTTTTGTATTTCAAATAACTCAACCTTCTTTATTGGGTTTCTTGGGTCAAGGTTTCCTTCTAAAAAATAAGCATCTCGACTTTCCATAACCCCCACTGAGCCATTAGAATGGTGCACAACAAATCTATAAGCACTTTTTGAATGACTACTATAACCTATAAAATTACATTTTATGGTTTTAGGATCAAGTTTGCCTCTTTTTTGATCTGGCACTTTCACATGTGCCCCAGAACCCCAAACTCTAAGGTGACTTAAGTTTGGACTTCTACCAGTCCATAACTCATAAGGGGTAGTCTTAGAAGTTTTACATAAAACTCTATTAAGAATATATGTTACAGTATCTAATGCTTCACCCCAAAACTGAGTTCCTAGAATTGAGTGGTTTAGCATACATCGTACCATCTCTAACAAAGTTCTATTCCTTCTCTCTGCAACCCCATTTTGTTGAGGTGTATAAGGCAAAGTAAATTGGTGACATATGCCATTTGCCTTGCAAAACTCATCAAACAGATCAGAAGTATATTCTCCACCTCTATCTGATTTGAGGATCTTAATAGTCTGTCCTAATTGATTTTCTACCTCAACTTTGAATTCTTTAAATTTATCTAAGGCTTCAGACTTCTTAGAAATCAAATAAATATAACCATACCTAGAGTAATCATCAATAAATGTAATAAAGTAAGACATTCCTCGATGGGTGTTTACATTAAGAGGGCCACATATATCTGAATGTATTACCTCTAAAAGATTTTGGACTCTTTCCCTTTTACCAAAGGGTAACCTTGTCATTTTACCAGACAAATAATTTTCACATGTACGTAGTTCATTATGTAACTTAGGTAACAAACCACTACTAACCATGCGATGTAGTGTGTTTACATTCACATGACCTAAGCGTAAATGCCATAATAAAGAATCATCAAGAGACAAACAAGCATACTCAAAATCAACTTTCACATTACTAGTGGATCTAGAGTATAAGTCAAGTGAATACAATCCATCAATCAGAGTACCAAAAAAAAGTATACTATTGTTTCGACCCACAGTGGCCTTTCCTGATTTAAAACGAGTTTCTAATCCCTTCTTATCCAAGCAAGGGATAGAGATTAGGTTTCTTCTAATGTTAGGAGCACATAATACCTCAATCAACACCAAATAGTTACCACTTGGTAACTTCAACCGAACTGTCCCTGTGCCAATCACATCACAATAAGTATTGTTCCCATATATACTCTATGTTCACCAATCTTCATTTCTTTGAAATCAGAGAAAAATTCTCTTGATTTAGCCACATGTCTAGATGTAGTAGAATCTAGCCACCATGTATTTTCTCCAACATCAACCAGAAGGACCTCAGAAATAACACATACAATATCATTGTTATTTCTATTATCCTTATTTTGGAACTTACCTCCACCTTTGCCATTAGCTCTACAATGGGCTTTAATGTGACTCATCTTGCCACAATTGTAACAAGGCCCTATCTTCTTACTAGAATTGTTTCCCTTGAACTGGGGTTTCTTCCCTTGTTTCTTGAAGTCTTGCTTCTTTTGAGGGATATTTCTTGGTTTTGAAGTAGGAACTCCTACACCACTAGTTATATAACCATTGAGTCTGTCGTAGATTTCTTCTTTCTCCTTTGCGCCTCAATTGTCAATTTAGCAGTTAAGGTTTGCACAGTAAGAGCAACATCAGACATATTCAATGATACAACAGCGGAATCCCAAGAAGGTGGTAAGCTATTAATTATTATTTTTACTTGAAGTTCATCAGGGATAGGACGGCCTAAACTTGCTAATTCTTTAGAAACAACAGTCATGGCATTAATATGCTCAACAATATTATCACTTTCTTGCATTTTCATACCATTATATTGTGCAATAAGTATCCTAACATGTGCCTATGACGTTTCTCCATAAGTAGCTCCAACAGCCTTAAACATGACATGGGCAGTAAGTTGGTCCTCAAATAAAATTTCCACATCTGGTTCCATGAATGTTAACATGATGGACCTAGCCTTTTTGTCCTCTAGAACTAATTTATCATTAGCCACTGCCTTATCCAAGACATGATCAATTCCATCCTGTAGTAGGATGTGACGAATACGCCTCTTCCAAGTTAAAAAGTTATTCCTATTGAGTTTCTCAGTTTTACTTAACTCAGCAGCAGCAGCTTTAGAAGCCATTTAATCTTAATTCCAATAAGCAATTATGAGCAACAAAACTTACAAATGTAATATTGAAATGAACCTTAGTTTAAATACCAAAAAAAACCTATAATAAACTTAATAATTTCTGTAAAATATGATTACACAGTGGAATTTATCAACTTTCCCTAATTTCCACATATAGGTTCAAAAGGGTAAAATTGTCTTTTCACAATAATAATTTTGCAGGAATTTTTAAAAATTCCAGAATACTAGAATGTCATAAAATGCACTGTAAAATATTCAATTACTTCTGGAATAAAAACAAATTCTGATCCAAAACGACCAATTATGCACAGATGGACTACAAGGGCAAAATGGTCATTTTACAATAACACAATTTCCACAAATCAATTTTTTTTTTCAGGGTATAAAATGTGCTGAATATAAACTTATATCAACTTAAACCTTATGTAAAAATTTCCAGATGCTTAAAAATACTATATTATGCCTAATATGTCCCGAGGGCAAAATAGTCTTTTTCTAAAAATAAATTTTCTTGACCCTAAAAAAATTCCAGAAAATCGAAATAATTCTATTTTGACAAATAGATATATTTTTCTACAATATTTCTGAAAACCACAACATATATAACCTTTTTGTAATTCATGCACAAATTTCTAAATATTCAAATCAAATTGCATTCTAAATCATATAAAACCACAGAATAATTCTGTAAATTCAGTTTTAAAAACATTCATCCACACATACAGTAAATAACGAAGCTCTGAGACCACTCTTGGAAAAAATTGAGTATGAACTCAATAATTTAATCCAATTTAGCATGCAATGGATGAAATAAAATTACTAACCTCTATTGAAGCTTTTCCTCTATGCAATTGAACATTCTTTGTATTCTGGAATTATACACTTAGATAAAAACAAAAGAAAAGTAATAGAGATCACCTTTTTACCCCCTGCACAGTCCTTCTTTGATTTGGCTGAAAAACAAGCACTACTCTTGAACCACTTAGAGAGTACGAGCTTTTCTTTCTCTTAGAGAGAAAAGGAGAATTGAGAGAAGAAAGACACTAGAATTCTGAATTCTGAAATTGTTGGTTTGTGTCTTCTCTACTCCACCTATTTATAGGTGGATGAAATTATAACACCTATAAGGGAGTTAATTTCATAACCTCCTTATAATAAAAGGAGTAAATATTCTATAACTCCTTAATATTAAAAGGATTAAATATTATAACCTCCCACATATTATGAGGAGTTAATTTCAGCCATTAATCAAAGAATCCCACCTTGATCTCTTTTAATTTTGTGTAACCTACATGGTCCCACAAGGAAGACCAATGACTGTGCTCCATTGGAATCCCACTTGGCCTATGGGTGCTAGCCCATATGACAACCAAATGGCCGCTACAGCTTCTCATCAGGTCAACTCGCCTCTTTCCGGCCACCTATTATAGCCTCTCGCTGATGTCGTAGAATTCTGGATTCGGCCAAATCGAAACTGTTATGACCGTTGGGTTCCATCGTGGCTGGGTGTTGTGGCGGCCAAGATTGTTAGTTTCCGGCGATGCTTTAGAGCCATCTAAGAAAAAAACACTAAATACACACCAACCTTCAAATAGAAAAACTTCAACAATAAATAGTAAAATAAGTGCAATATGACTAAGGAGAAATTGTAAAGCTATAAACAAATGTAAAGATTTTTACATACCTTTGAAGATGAAGAAGTGAGTAGAAAAGCAACAAAGCAACCAACAGACTCAAGAAAGACCAGAAACTCCAATAAAAAGAAGTATACCTTGATTCTGATTTCTGAAGAAACGCAAATATGAGGTCGTGAAATAATTTGTGGGGAGAACTATTTTATAAAACCAGACATACTTGATTAACAAAACAGAAGAGAAAGAAGAGAGAAAGAAGGAGAAAGAAGAGAGAAAGAAGGGAGAAAGAAGGAGAAAGAAGGAGAAAGAAGAGAGAAAGAAGGGAGAAAGAAGAGAGAAAGAAAGGAGAAAGAAGAGAGAAAGAAGGGAGAAAGAAGAGAGAAAGAAGGGAGAAAGAAGACAGAAAGAAGGGAGAAAGAAGAGAGAAAGAAGGGAGAAAGAAGAGAGAAAGAAGGAAGAAAGAAGGGAGAAAGAAGAGAGAAAGAAGGGAGAAAGCAGAGAAAGAAGAGAGCAAGAAGGGAGAGAAGAGAAAGAAGAGTGAAAGAAGGGAGAAAGAAGAGAAAGAAGAGCGAAAAAATGGAGAAAGAAGGGAGAAAGAAGGGAGAAAAAAGAGAGAATGAAGGAAGAAAGAAGGGAGAAAAAAAGACAATGAAGGGAGAAATAAGGGAGAAAAAAAAGAGAAAGAAGGGAGAAAGAAGGGAGAAAGAAGAGAGAAAGGAGGCAGAAAGAAGAGAAAGAAGAGAAAGAAGTGAGAAAAAAGAGAAAAGAGAGAAAGAAAAGAGAGAAAGAAGATAAAAGAGAGAAAGAAGAAAGAAGAGAGAGAAAGAAGAGAGAGAAAGAAGAGAGAAAAGAAGAGAGAAAGAAGAGAGAAAGAAGATAGAGAAAGAAGAGAGAGAAAGAAGAGAGAGAAAGAAGAGAGAAAGAAGAGAGAGAAAGAAGAGAGAGAAAGAAGAGAGAGAAAGAAGATAGAGAAAGAAGAGGGAGAAAGAAGAGAGAGAAAGAAGAGAGAAAGAAAGAAGAGAGAAAGAAGAGAGAGAAAGAAGAGAGAGAAAGAAGAGAGAGAAAGAATAGAGAGAAAGAAGAGAGAAAGAACAGAGAGAAAGAAGAGAGAAAGAACAGAGAGAAAGAAGAAAGAAAGAAGAGAAAGAAAGAAGTGGAAGAAAGAAGAGAGAGAAAGAAGAGAGAGATAGAGGAGAGGGAAAGAAGAGAAGAAGAGAGAAAGAAGAGGGAGAAAGAAGAGAGATAAAGAAGAGAGAGAAAAAGAGAGGGAAATAAGAGAGAGAAAAAAGAGAGAGAAAGAAGAGAGATAAAGAAGAGAGAGAAAAAAGAGATGGAAAGAGGAGAGAGAGAAGAGAGAAAGAAGAAAGAGAACAAAGAGAGAGAAAGAAGAGAGGGAAAGAAGAGAGAAAGAAGAGAGAGAAAGAAGAGAGAGAAAGAAGAGAGAAAGAAGAGAGAGAAAGAACAAAGTGAAAGAATAGAGAGAGAGAACAGAGGGAAAGAACAGAGAGAAAGAACATAAAAGAGATAGAGAAAGAAGAGAGAGGGAAAGAAGATAGAGAGAAAGAAGAGAGAGAGAAAGAAGAGAGAGAAAGAAGAGAGAGAGAAAGAAGAGAGAGAAAGAAGAGAGAGAGAAGAAGAGAGAGAATGAAGAGAGAGAAAGAAGAAAGAGAAAGAAGAGTGAAAGAAAGAAGAGAGAGAAAGAAGAGAGAGAAAAGAGAAAGAGAAAGAAGAGTGAAAGAAAGAAGAGAGAGAAAGAAGAGAGAGAAAGAAGAGAGAGAAAGAAGAAAGAGAAAGAAGAGTGAGAGAAAGAAGAGAGCGAAAGAAGAGAGAAAGAAAGTAGAAAGAAGAGAAAAAAGAGAGAAAGAAGAGAAAGAAGTGAGAAAGAAGAGAGAGAAAGAAGAGAGAAAGAAGGGACAAAGAAAAGAAAAACAGAGAAAGAAGAGAAATAAGTAAGAAAGAAGAGAGAGAAAGAGTAGAAAGTTTGAAGAGAGAGAAAGAAGAGAGAAATAAGAGAAAGAAAGAAGTGAGAGAAAGAAGAGAGAGAAAGAAGAGAGAAAGAAGAGAAAGAAAGAAGAGAGAGAAAGAAGAAAGAAAGAAGAGAAAGAAAGAAGAGAGAGAACGAAGAGAGAAAGAAGAGAAAGAAAGAAGAGAGAGAAAGAAGAGAGAAAGAAGAGAAAGAAAGAAGAGAGAGAAAGAAGAGAGAGAAAGAAGACAGAAAGAAGAGAAAGAAAGAAGAGAGAAAAAGTAAAGAGTGAAAGAAGAGAGAGAAAGAAGAGAGAGAAAGAAGAGAGAGAAAGAAGAGAAAGAAAGAAGAGAGAGAAAGAAGAGAGGGAATGAAGAAAGAGAAGAAGTGAGAAGAAGAGAGAGAAAGAAGAGAGAGAAAGAGGACAGAGAAAAAGGAGAGAGAAAGAAGAGAAGAAGAGAGAAAGAAGAGAGAGAGAAAGAGGTGAGAGAAAGAAGAGAAGAAGAGAGAGAAAGATGAGAGAGAAAGATGAGAGAGAAAGAAGAGAAGAGAGAAAGAGGAGGGAGAAAGAAGAGAAGAAGAGAGAGAAAGAGGAGAGAGAAAGAAGGGAAGAAGAGAGAATGATAGAGAGAGGAGGAGAGAGAAAGAAGAGAAGGAGAGAGAGAAAGATGAGAGAGAAAGAGGAGGGAGAAAGAAGAGAGAGAAATAGAAGAGAGAAAGAAAAGAAGAAGAGAGAAAGATAGAGACAGAAAGAGGAGAGAGAAAGAAGAGAAGAAGAGAGAGAAAGATGAGAGCAAAAGATGAGAGAGAAAGAGGAGAGAGAAAGAAGAGAAGAAGAGAGAGAACGAGGAGAGAGAAGGAAGACAAGAAGAGAGAGATATAGGAGAGAGAAAGAAGAGAGGGAAAGAAGAGAGAGAAAGAGGAGAGAGAAAGATGAGAAAGAAAGAAGTGAAGAAGAGAGAGAAAGAGGAGAGAGAAAGAAGAGAGAGAAAAATGATAGATAAATAAGAGAGATAAAGAAGAGAGAGAAAGAAGACAGAGAAAGAAGAGAGAGAAAGAAGAGAGAAAGAAGGGAGAAAGAAGAGAGAAAGAAGGGAGAAAGTAGAGAGAAAGAAGGGGGAAAGAAGGGAGAAGGAAGAGAGAAAGAAGGGAGAAAGAAGAGAGAAAGAAGGGAGAAAGAAGGGAGAAAGAAGAGAGAAAGAATGGAGAAAGAATGGAGAAAGAAGCGACAAAGAATGGAGAAAGAAGAGAAAAGGGAGAAATAAGAGAGAGAAGCGACAAAGAATGGTGAAAGAAGAGAAAGAAGGGAGAAAGAAGAGAAAGAAGAGAGAAAGAAGGGAGAAAGAAGGGAGAAAAAAAATAGAAAGTAGTGAGAAAGAAGGGAGAAAGAAGAGAATGAAGAGAGAAAGAAGGGAGAAAGAAGAGTGAAAGAAGGGAGAGAGAAAGGAAAGAAGAGAGAAAGAAGGGAGAAAGAAGGGAGAAAGAAGGGAGAAAAAAAAGAGAATGAAGGGAGAAAGAAGGGAGAAAAAAAAGAGAATGAAGGGAGAAAGAAGGGAGAAAAAAAAGAGAATGAAGGGAGAAAGAAGGGAGAAAAAAGAGCGAATGAAGGGCGAAAGAAGAGAGAAAGGAGGCAGAAAGAAGAGAAAGAAGAGAAAGAAGTGAGAAAGAAGAGAGAGAAAGAAGAGAGAGAAAGAAGAGAGAGAAAGAAGAGAGAGAAAGAAGAGAGAAAGAAGAGAGAGCAAGAAGAGAGAGAAAGAAGAGAGAGAAAAAGAGAGAGAAAGAAAAGAGAGAAAGAAGAGAGAGAAAGAAGAGAGAGAAAGAAGAGAGAGAATGAAGAGAGAGAAGAAGAGAGAGAAAGAAGAGAGTGAATGAAGAGAAAGAAAGAAGAGAGAAGAAGAGAGAGAAAGAAGATCGAGAAAGAAGAGAGAGAAAGAGGAGAAAGAAGAGAACGAAAGAAGAGAGAAAGAAAGAAGAGAGAGAAAGAAGAGAAAGAAAGAAGAGAGAGATTGAAGAGAAAAAAAGAAGAGGAAGAAAGAAGAGAGAGAAAGAGGAGAGGGAAATAAGAGAAGAATAGAGAAAGAAGATAGAGAAAGAGGAGAGATAAAGAAGAGAGAGATAAAGAATAGGGAAAGAAGAGAGAGAAAGAAGAAAGAGAAAAAGATAGATAAAGAAGAGCGAGAAAAAGGAGAGGGAAAGAAAGAAGAGAAAGAAGAGAGAGAAAGAAGAGAGGGAAAGAAGAGAGAGAAAGAAGAGAGGGAAAGAAGAGAGAGAAAGAAGAGAGAGAAAGAAGAGAGAGAAAGAGGTGAGAGAAATAAGGGAGAGAGAAAGAAGAGAGAGAAAGATGTGACAGAAAGAACAGAGTGAAAGAACTGAGAGAGAGAATAGAGAGAAAGAACAGAGAGAAAGAACATAGATGAGATAGAGAAAGAAGAGAGGGAAAGAAGTGTGATAGAAAGAAGAGAGGGAAAGAAGTGTGATAGAAAGAAGAGAGAGAGAAAGAAAAGAGAAAGAAGAGAGAGAGAAAGAAGAGAGAGAGAAAGAAGAGAGAGAAAGAAGAGAGAGAAAAAAGAGAGAGAGAAGAGAGAGAAAAAACAGAGTGAAAGAACAGAGAGAGAGAACGGAGAAAGAAGAGAGAAAGAAGGGAGAAAGAAGGGATAAAGAAGAGAGAAAGAAGGGAGAAAGAAGAAAAAAAGAACGGAGAAAGAGGAGAGAAAGAAGGGAGAAAGAAGGAAGAAAGAAGAGAGAAAGAAGAGAGAAAGAAGGGAGAAAGAAGAGAGAAAGAAGGGAGAAAGAAGGGAGAAAAAAAAGTGAAAGAAGTGAGAAGGAGGGGATAAAGAAGGGAGAAAGAAGAGAGAAAGAAGGGAGAAAGAAGAGAGAAAGAAGGGAGAAGGAAGAGAGAAAGAAGGGAGAAAGAAGAGAGAAAGAAGGGAGAAAGAAGAGAGAAAGAAGGGAGAAAGAAGAGAGAAAGAAGGGAGAAAGAAGAGAGAAAGAAGGGAGAAAGAAGAGAGAAAGAAGGGAGAAAGAAGAGAGAAAGAAGGGAGAAAGAAGAGAGAAAGAAGGGAGAAAGTAGAGAGAAAGAAGGGAGAAAGAAGAGAGAAAGAAGGGTGAAAGAATAGAGAAAGAAGGGAGGAAGAAGAGAGAAAGAGGGGAGAAAGAAGAGAAAATAGAGAGAAAGAAGAGAAAGAAGAGAAAGAAAGAAAGAAGTGAGAAAGAAGAGAGAGAAAGAAGAGAGAAAGACGGGAGAAAGAAAAGAAAAAGAGAGAAAGAAGAGAAAGAAGTAAGAAAGAAGAGAGAGAAAGAAGAGAATGTAAGAAGAGAGAGAAAGAAGAGAGAAATAAGAGAAAGAAAGAAGTGAGAAAGAAGAGAGAGAAAGAAGAGAGAAAGTAGAGAAAGAAAGAAGAGAGAAAGAAGAGAAAGAAGAGAACGAAAAAAGAGAGAGAAAGTAGAGAGAGAGAAGAGAGAAAGAAGAGAGAAAGAAGAGAGAGAAAGAAGAGAGAAAGAAGAGAAAGAAAGATGAGAGAAAAAGAAGAGAGTGAAAGAAGAGAGAGCAAGAAGAGAGAAAGAAGAGAATGAAAGAAGAGAAAAAGAAGTGAGAGAAAGAAGAGAAAAAGAAGAGAGAGAAAGAAGAGAGAAAAAGAAGAGAGAGAAAGAAGAGAGAGAAAGAATAGAAGAAGAGAGAAAGATGAGAGCGAAAGATAAGAGAGAAAGAGTAGGGAGAAAGAAGAGAAGAAGAGAGAGAAAGAAGAGAAGAAGAGAGAGAAAGAAGGGAAGAAGAGAAGAAGAGAGAGAAAGAAGAGAAGAAGAGAAGAAGAGAGAGAAAGAAGAGAAGAAGAGAGAGAAAGAAGAGAAGAAGAGAGAAAGATAGAGAGAGAAAAAGGAGAGAGAAAGAAGAGAAGAAGAGAGAGAAAAAAGAGAGCGAAAGAAGAGAGAGAAAGAGGAGAGAAAGAAGAGAAGAAGAGAGAGAAGCAGGAGAACTATTTTATAAAACATGACATACCTGATTAACAAAATAGAAGAAACAACCAGACGCAAGCATTAGCGAAACAAGAGGATGAAGCTAACAAAGGAAGCCGAGGAAAACATAATGAAAAAATAAACTTAAAAGGTTGGAAATGGAGAGGAAACAAAACGAAGGGAAAATTTACGAAGATTTAAATTACCATAAGAAGCAGTCGAGAGGCATTGTATGGCCAGGTCGCAAAAATTTCTACAAAATAATAAAATTATAAAAAGGGAGAAAGAAGAGAGAGAAAGAAGAGAGAGAAAGAAGAGAGAGAGAAAGAAGACAGAAAGAAGAGAGAAAGAAGAGAGAGACAGAAGAGAGAGATAGAAGAGAGACAGAAGAGAGAGAGAAAGAAGAGAGAGAAAGAAGAAAGAGACAGAAGAGAGACAAAAGAGAGATAGAAGAGAGAAAGAAGGAAGAGAGAGAAAGAAGAGAGAAAGAGGAGAGAAAGAAGAGAGAAAGAAGGGAGAAAGAAGAGAGAAATAAGGGAGAAAGAAGGGAGAAAGAAGAGAGAAAGAAAGGAGAAAGAAGAGAGAAAGAAGGGAGAAAGAAGAGAGAAAGAAGGGAGAAAGAAGAGAGAAAGAAGGGAGAAAGAAGAGAGAAAGAAGGAAGAAAGAAGGAGAAAGAAGAGAAAAGAAGGAGAAAGAAGGGAGAAAGAAGAGAAAGAAGAGAGAAAGAAGGGAGAAAGAAGGGAGAAAAAAAAGACAATGAAGGGAGAAAGAAGGGAGAAAAAAAAGACAATGAAGGGAGAAAGAAGGGAGAAAAAAAAGAGAAAGAAGGGAGAAAGAAGGGAGAAAGAAGGGAGAAAGAAGAGAGAAAGAAGGGAGAAAGAAGAGAGAAAGGAGGAAGAAAGAAGAGAAAGAAGGAAAAGAAGAGAAAGAAGAGAGAAAGAAGAGAGAAAGAAGAGAGAGAAAGAAGAGATAAAGAAGAGAGAAAGAAGAACTAAAGAAGAGAGAGAAAGAAGAGAGAAAAGAAGAGAGAAAAGAAGAGAGAGAAAGAAGAGAGAGAAAGAAGAGAGAGAAAGAAGAGTGAGAAAGAAGAGAGAGAAAGAAGAGAGAAAAAGAAGAGAGAGAAAGAAGAGAGAAGGAAGAGAGAGAAAGAAGAGAGAGAAAGAAGATAGAGAAAGAAGAGAGAGAAAGAAGAGAGAGAAAGAAGAGAGAGAAAGAAGAGAGAAAGAAAGAAGAGAGAAAGAAGAGAGAAAGAAAGAAGAGAGAAAGAAGAGAATGAAAGAAGAGGGAAAAAGAAGAGAGAGAAAGAAGAGAAAGAAAGAAGAGAGAGAAAGAAGAGAGAGAAAGAAGAGAGAGAAAGAAGAGTGAGAAAGAAGAGTGAGAATGAAGAGAAAGAAAGACGAGAGAGAAAGAAGAGAGAGAATGAAGAGAGAAGAAGAGAGAGAAAGAAGAGAGTGAACGAAGAGAAAGAAAGAAGAGAGAAGAAGAGAGAGAAAGAAGAGAGAGAAAGAGGAGAAAGAAGAGAGCGAAAGAAGAGAGCGAAAGAAGAGAGAAAGAAGAGAGGAAGAAAGAAGAGAGAGAAAGAAGAGAAAGAAGGAAGAGGAAGAAAGAAGAGAGAGAAAGAGGAGAGGGAAAGAAGAGAAGAAGAGAGAAAAAAGATAGAGAAAGAAGAGATATAAAGAAGAGAGAAAAAAAAGAGGGAAAGAAGAGAGAGAAAGAAGAAAGAGAAAAAAGAGAGATAAAGAAGAGAGAAAAAAGAGAGGGAAAGAAGAGAGAGAATGAAGAGAGATGAGAAAGAAGAGAGAGAAAGAAGAGAGGGAAAGAAGATAGAGAAAGAAGAGAAAGAAGAGAGAGAAAGAAGAGAGAAAGAAAGAAGAGAGAAAGAAGAGAGAAAGAAAGAAGAGAGAAAGAAGAGAAAGAAAGAAGAGGGAAAAAGAAGAGAGAGAAAGAAGAGAAAGAAAGAAGAGAGAGAAAGAAGAGAGAGAAAGAAGAGAGAGAAAGAAGAGTGAGAAAGAAGAGTGAGAAAAAAGAGAAAGAAAGAAGAGAGAGAAAGAAGAGAGAGAATGAAGAGAGAGAAGAAGAGAGCGAAAGAAGAGAGTGAATGAAGAGAAAGAAAGAAGAGAGAAGAAGAGAGAAAGAATAGAGAGAAAGAGGAGAAAGAAGAGAGCGAAAGAAGAGAGCGAAAGAAGAGAGAAAGAAGAGAGGAAGAAAGAAGAGAGAGAAAGAAGAGAAAGAATGAAGAGGAAGAATGAAGAGAGATAAAGAGGAGAGGGAAAGAAGAGAAGAAGAGAGAAAAAAGATAGAGAAAGAAGAGATATAAAGAAGAGAGAAAAAAAAGAGGGAAAGAAGAGAGAAAGAAGCAAGAGAAAAAAGAGAGATAAAGAAGAGAGAAAAAAGAGAGGGAAAGAAGAGAGAGAATGAAGAGAGAGAAAGAAGAGAGAGAAAGAAGAGAGGGAAAGAAGAGAGAGAATGAAGAGAGAGAAAGAAGAGAGAGAAAGAGGAGAGAGAAAGAAGAGACATAGAAAGAAGAGAGAGAAAGATGTGACAGAAAGAATAGAGTGAAAGAACTGAGAGAGAACAAAGAGAAAGAACAGAGAGAATGAACATAGAAGAGATAGAGAAAGCGAAGAGAGAAGGAAGAGTGATAGAAAGAAGAGAGAGAGAAAGAAGAGAGAAAGAAGAGAGAGAGAAAGAAGAGAGAGAGAAAGAAGAGAGAGAAAGAAGAGAGAGAGAAAGAAGAGAGAGAAAGAAGAGAGAGAAAGAAGAGAGAGAGAAAGAAGAGAGAGAAAGAAGAGAGAGAAAGAAGAGAGAGAGAAAGAAGAGAGAGAGAAAGAAGAGAGAGGGAAAGATGAGAGAGAGAAAGAAGAGAGAGAGAAAGAAGAGAGAGAGAAAGAAGAGTGAGAGAAAGAAGAGAGAGAGAAAGAAGAGAGAAAGAAAGGAGAAACAAGACTAAAAGAAGTGAAAGACGAGAAAGAAGTGAGAAAGAAGTGAGTGAAAGAAGACAGAGAAAGAAGAGAGAAAGAAGGGAGAAAGAAACAAAAAAGAGAGAATGAAGAGAAATTAGTAAGAAAGAAGAGAGAGAAAGAAGAGAGAGAAAGAAGAGAGCGAAAGAACAGAGAGAAAGAAGAGAGAGAAAGAAGGGAGAGAAAGAAGAGAGGGAAAGAAGAGTGACAAAGAAGAGAGACAAAAGAAGAGAGAGAAAGAAGAGAGAAAAAGTAGAGAGAGAAAGAAGAGTAAGAAAGAAGGGAGAAAGAAGGGAGAAAGAAGAGAAAAAGAAGAGAGAAAGAAGGGAGAAGGGAGAAAGAAGCGAGAAAGAAGGGAGAAAGAAGGAGAAAGAAGGAGAAAGAAGCGAGAAAGAAGGGAGAAAGAAGCGAGAAAGAAGGGAGAAAGAAGAGAGAGAAAGAAGGGAGAAAGAAGGGAGAAAGAAGGGAGAAAGAAGAGAGAAGGGAGAAAGAAGAGAAAGCAGAGAGAAAAGAAGGGAGAAAGAAGGGATAAAGAAGGGAGAAAGAAGAGAGAAAGAAGGGAGAAAGAAGAGAAAGAAGAGAGAGAAAGAAGGGATAAAGAAGGGAGAAAGAAGAGAGAAAGAAGGGAGAAAGAAGAGAAAGAAGAGAGAGAAAGAAGATAGAAAGAACAGAGAAAGAAGAGAAAGAAGGGAAAATTAAGAGAGAAAGATGGGAGAAAGAAGGGAGAAAGAAGAGAGAAAGAAGGGAGAAAGAGGAGAGAAAGAAGGGAGAAAGAAGAGAGAAAGAAGGGAGAAAGAAGAGAGAAAGAAGGGAGAAAGAATGGAGAAAGAAGAGAGAGAAGGGAGAAAGAAGAGAGAGAAGGGAGAAAGAAGAGAAAGCAGAGAGAAAGAAGGGAGAAAGAAGGGAGAAAGAAGGGAGAAAGAGGAGAGAAAGAAGGGAGAAAGAAGAGAAAGAAAAGAGTGAAAGAACAGAGAAAGAACAGAGAAAGAAGAGAGAAAGAAGGGAAAATTAAAAGAGAAAGAAGGCAGAAAGAAGGCAGAAAGAAGAGAGAAAGAAGGGAGAAAGAGGAGAGAAAGAAGGGAGAAAGAAGAGAGAAAGATGGGAGAAAGAAGAGAGAAAGAAGAGAGAAAGAAGGGAGAAAGAAGAGAGAAAGAAGAGAGAAAGAAGGGAGAAAGAAGAGAGAAAGAAGGGAGAAAGAAGAGAGAGAAGGGAGAAAGTAGAGAAAGAAGAGAGAAGGAAGGGAGAAAGAAGGAACAAAAAAAAGAGAGAAGTGAGAAAGAAGGGAGAAAGAAGAGAGAAAAAGAAAGAAGAAAGAAGAGAGAAAGAAGAGAAAGAAAGAAAGAGAGAAAGAAGAGAAAAGAAGAGAGAGAAAGAAGAGAGAAAGAAGAGAGAGAAAGAAGAGAGAGAAGAAGAGAGAGAGAAAGAAGAGAGAGAAAGAAGAGAGAGAAAGAAGAGAGAAAGAAGAGAAAGAAAGAAGAGAGAGAAGAAAAGAAGAGAGAAAGAAGAGAGAGAAAGAAGAGAGAAAGAAGAGAAAGAAGAGAGAAAGAAAGAAGAGAGAGAAAGAAGAGAGAAAGAAGAGAAAGAAAGAAGAGAGAGAAAGAGAGAGAAAGGAAGAGAAAGAAAGAAGAAAGATAGAGAGAAAGAAGAAGAGAAAGAATATAAGAGAGAATATAAAGAGAGATATATAGAAGAGATATAAGAAGAGAGATAAAGAAGATATATAAAGAAAATATATATAAGAGAGATAAAGAAGAGAGATATATAAGAAGAGAGATAAAGAAGAGAGAAATAAGAGAGAAATATATATATAGAAAGATATATAAAGAAATATATATAAAGAAGATATAAAAAGAGATATTAAAATATATATGAGAAAATATATATAAAAGAAGAGATATAAAGAAGAGATAGAAAGAAGATATAAAGAAGAGAGAGAAAGAAGAGATAAACAGGAGAAAAGAAAGAGAAAGAAGATAGAAAGAATATAAGAAAGAAGAGAAAAAGAAAGAGAGAAAAGAGAAGAAAGAGAGAAGAAAATATATAAAGAAAGATAGAGAAAGAAGAGAAGAAGAGATATATATATAAGAAGGAGAGAGAAGTAAGAGAAGAAGAGAGAGGAGGAGAGAGAAGTAGGAGAAGAAGAGAGAGATATAGGAGAGAGAAAGAAGAGAGGGAAAGAAGAGAGAGAAATATGAGAGAGAAAGAAGAGAAGAAGAGAGGCAAAAGGGAGAGAAAGGTGAGAGAGAAAGATGAGAGAGAAAGTTGAGAGATAAATAAGAGAGATAAAGAAGGGAGAGAGAGAGGAGAGAGAAAGAAGAGAGAGAAAGAAGAGAGAAAGAACAGAGAAAGAAGAGAGAAAGAAGGATGAAAGAAGAGAGAAAGAAGGGAAAAAGAAGGAAGAAAGAAGTGAGAAAGTAGGAGAAAGTAGGGAGAAAGAAGAGAGAAAGAAGGGAGAAAAGAAAGAAGGGAAAGAAAGAAAGAAGAGAAAGAAGAGAAAGAAGAGAAAAAAAGGAGAAAGAAGGGAGAAGAAAAAGAGAAAGAAGGGAGAAGAAAAAGAGAAAGAAGTGAGAAAGAAGGGAGAAAAAAGGGAGAAAGAAAAGAGAATGAATGGACAAAGAAGAGAAAGAAGAAAAAAGAAAGAAAGAAGAGAAAAAGAAAAAATGAGAAAGAAGAGAGAAAGAAGAGAAAGAAAGAAGAGAGAAAAGAAGAGAGAGAAGAAGAAGAGAAAGAAAAGAAAGAGAAAAGAAGAGAGAAAAGAAGAGAGAAAAGAAAGAGAATGAAGAGAGAAAGAGGAGAGAGAAAGAAAGAAAGGAGAGAGAAAGAGGAGAGAGAAAGAGGAGAGAGAAAGAAGAGAGAGAAATAAGAGAAGAAGAGAGAAAGAAGAGAGAGAAAGAAGAGAGAGAAAGAAGGGAGAGAAAGAAGAGAGAGAAAGAAGAGAGCGAAAGATGACGGAGAGGAGAGAGAAAGAAGAGAGAGAAAGAAGAGAGAAAATGAAGTGAGAGAAAGAGGAGAGATAGAGGAGAGAGATAGAAGAGAAGAAGAGAGAGAAAGATGAGAGAGAAAGAAGAGAAGAAGAGAGAGGAGGAGAGAGAAGTAAGAAAAGAAGAGAGATATAGGAGAGAGAATGAAGAGAGGGAAAGAAGAGAGGGAAAGAAGAGAGAGAAAGATGAGAGAGAAAGAAAAGAAGAAGAGAGAGAAAGAGGAGAGAGAAAGAAGAGAGGGACAAAAGGGAGAGAAAGATGAGAGAAAAGATGAGAGAAATAGGAGAGATAAAGAAGGGAGAGAAAGAGGAGAGAGAAAGAAGAGAGAGAAAGAAGAGAGAAAGAATAGAGAAAGAAGGGAGAAAGAAGGGAGAAAGCAGAGAGAAAGAAAGGAGAAAGAATGGAGAAAGCAGAGAGAAAGAAGAGAAAAAAAGAAGGGAGAAAGAAGAGAAAGAAAGAAGAGAGAGAAAGTAGAGAGAAAGAAGAGAGAGAAAGAAGAGAGAGAAAGAAGAAAGAGAAAGAAGAGAGAGAAAGAAGAGAGAAAGAAAAGAAAGAAGAAGAGAGAGAAAGAAGAGAGAGAAAGAAAGAGAGAAAGAGGATATATTAAGAAAGAAGAGAAGAAGAGGGATTTAATATGAGAGAGAAAGAAGAGAAGAGAGACATGAGGATATATATAGCAAATAGAAAAAAAAATATATACATATATAGAGAGGAAATATGTTAAAATATATATAAAGAAATATATATTAAAGATATATAAGAAATATATATAAAAATATATATAAGAGATATAGAATATATATTAATAGAAATATAAGAAGATATAAGAAGAAAGATAAATAAGTTAAAATATATAAGAGAGAGAAAGATATGAGAAAAAATAGAGAAAGAAGAGAGAGAAAGAAAAGAGATAAAAAAAGAGAAAGAGAAAAGATATATATAAAAAGAGAGAATATAAGAAGAAATATATATAGAATATATATAAGCATATATATAAGAAGAAAAGATATATATAATTAAAAGATAGAAGAAGATAGAAATATATAGAAGATATATAGAAGCAAGAGAAGAAGAGATAGGAGGAGAGAGAAGTAGGAAGAAAATAGATATATATAGGAGATAAAAGAAGAGAGGGAAAGAAGAGAAAAAATATGAGAGAAAAGAAGAGAAGAAGAGAGGCAAAAAGGAGAGAAAGGTGAGAGAGAAAGATGAGAGAGAAAGTTGAGAGACAAACAAGAGAGAAAAAGAAGGAGAGAGAGGATATATAAGAAAGAAGAGAGATAAAGAAGAGAGAGAAAGAAGAGAGAAAGAAGAGAGAGAAAGAAGAGAGAGAAAGAAGAGAGAGAGAAAGAAGAGAGAAAGAAGAGAGAGAAAGAAGAGAGAGAAAGAAGAGAGAGAAAGAAGAGAGAAAGAAGAGAGAGAAAGAAGAGAGAAAAAGAAGAGAGAGAAAGAAGAGAGAGAAACAGGAGAAAGGAAGAAGAGAGAGAAAGAAGAGAGAGAATGAAGAGAGAGAATGAAGAGAGAGAAAGAGGAGAGAGAAAGTAGAGAAGAAGAGAGAGAAAGATGAGAGAGAAAGATGAGAGAGAAAGAAGAGAAGAAGAGAGAAGGAGGAGAGAGAAGTAAGAGAAGAAGAGAGAGGAGGAGAGAGAAGTAGGAGAAGAAGAGAGAGATATAGGAGAGAGAAAGAAGAGAGGGAAAGAAGAGAGAGAAATATGAGAGAGAAAGAAGAGAAGAAGAGAGGCAAAAGGGAGAGAAAGGTGAGAGAGAAAGATGAGAGAGAAAGTTGAGAGATAAATAAGAGAGATAAAGAAGGGATAGAGAGAGGAGAGAGAAAGAAGAGAGAGAAAGAAGAGAGAAAGAACAGAGAAAGAAGAGAGAAAGAAGGATGAAAGAAGAGAGAAAGAAGGGAAAAAGAAGGGAGAAAGAAGTCAGAAAGTAGGAGAAAGTAGGGAGAAAGAAGAGAGAAAGAAGGGAGAAAGAAAAGAAAGAAGGGATATAGAAGAGAAAGAAGAGAAAGAAGAGAAAGAAGAGAGAAAGAAGGGAGAAAGAAGGGAGAAGAAAAAGAGAAAGAAGGGAGAAGAAAAAGAGAAAGAAGTGAGAAAGAAGGGAGAAAAAAGGGAGAAAGAAAAGAGAATGAATGGACAAAGAAGAGAAAGAAGAGAAAGAAGTAAGAAAGAAGAGAAAAAAGAGAGAAAAAAATGAGAAAGAAGAGAGAAAGAAGAGAAAGAAAGAAGAGAGAAAAAGAAGAGAGAGAAAGATAGAAGAAAGAAAGAATATAGAAAGAAGAGAGAGAAAGAGAGAAGAATGAAGAGAGAGAAAGAGAGAGAAAGAAGATATAGAAAGAGGAAGAGAAAAATAGAGAGAAATAAGAGAAGAAGAGAAAGAAGAGAGAAAAAAGAAGAGAGAAAGAATAGAGAGAAAGAAGAGAGAAAGAAGAGAAAAATGAGGGAGAGAGAAAGAAGAGAGAGAAAGAAGAGAAAAAGAAGAGAGAAAGAGGAGAGAGAAGAGAGAGAGAAGAAAGAAGAGAGAGAAAGATGAGAGAGAAAGAAGAGAAGAAGAAAGAGGAGAGAGAGAAAAGAAAGAAGAGAGAAAGAAGAGAGAGAAAGAAGAGAGAAAGAAGAGAGAGAAAGAAGAGAGAGAAAGATGAGAGAAAAGAAAGAAGAAGAAGAGAAAGAGGAGAGAGAAAGAAGAGAGGGAAAAAAAGGAGAGAAAGAAAAAGAGAGAAAGAAGAGAGAGAAAGAAGAGAGAAAAAGAAGAGAGAAAGAAGAGAGAAAGAAGGAGAAAGAAGGAGAAAGAAAGAAAGAGAGAAAGAATGGAGAAAGAAAGAATGAAGAGAAAGAAAGAAGGGAGAAAGAAGAGAAAGAAAGAAGAAGAGAAAGAAGAGAGAAAGAAGAGAAAGAAAGAAGAGGGAGAAAGAAGAGAGAGAAAGAAGAGAGAAAGAAGAGAGAGAAAGAAAAGAAAGAGAGAAAGAAATAGAGAGAAAGAAGAGAGAAAGAAGAGAGAAAGAAGAAAGAGAAAGAAGAGAGAGAAAGAAGAGAGAAAGAAAGAAAGAAGAAGAGAAAGAAGAGAGAGAAAGAAGAGAGAGAAAGAGGAGAGAGAAAGAGGAGAGAAAAGAAGAGAAGAAGAGGGAGAAAGATGAGAGAAAGATGAAAGAAGAGAAGAGAGAGAAAGAGGAGAGAGAAGAAGTAAGAGAAGAAGAGAGATATAGAGAGAAAAAAAGAGAGGAAAGAAGGAGAGAAAGATGAGAGAGAAAGAAGAGAAGAAGAGAGAAAGAGAAGAGAAAGAAGAGAAAGAAAGAAGAGGGAGAAAGAAGAGAGAAAGAAAGAAGAGAAAAGAAGAGAGAAAGAAGAAAAGAAAGAAGAGAGAAAACAATAGAGAGAAAGAAGAGAGAGAAAGAAGAGAGAAAGAAGAAAGAGAAAGAAGAGAGAGAAAGAAGAGAGAGAAAGAAGAGAAAGAAAGAAGAGAGAGAAAGAAGAGAGAGAATGAAGAGAGAAAAAGAGGAGAGAGAAAGAGGAGAGAGAAAGAAGAGAGGGAAAGAAGTGAGAGAAAGATGAGAGAGAAAGAAGAGAAGAAGAGAGAGAAAGAGGAGAGAGAAAGAAGAGAGGGACAAAAAGGAGAGAAAGATGAGAGAGAAAGATGAGAGATAAATAGGAGAGATAAAGAAGGGAGAGAAAGAGGAGAGAGAAAGATGAGAGAGAAAGAAGAGAGAAAGAATAGAGAAAGAAGGGAGAAAGCAGAGAGAAATAAAGGAGAAAGAATGGAGAAAGCAGAGAGAAAGAAGAGAAAGAAAGAAGGGAGAAAGAAGAGAAAGAAAGAAGAGAGAGAAAGAAGAGAGAGAAAGAAGAGAGAGAAAGAAGAGAGAGAAAGAAGAGAGAGAAAGAAGGGAGAGAAAGAAGAGAGCGAAAGAAGAGGGAGAGGAGAGAGAAAGAAGAGAAAGAATGAAATCAGAGAAAGAGGGGAGATAGAGGAGAGAGATAGAAGAGAAGAAAAGAGAGAAAGATGAGAGAGAAAGAAGAGAAGAAGAGAGAGGAGGAGAGAAAGAAGAAAGAAAAGAAGAGAGATATAGGAAGAGAGAAAGAAGAGAGGGAAAGAAGAGAGGAAAGAAGAGAGAGAAAGATGAGAGAAAAGAAAAGAAGAAGAGAGAGAAAGAGGAGAGAAAGAAGAGAGGGAAAAAAGGGAGAGAAAGATGAGAGAGAAAGATGAGAGATAAATAGGAGAGATAAAGAAGGAGAGAAAGAGGAGAGAGAAAGAAGAGAGAAAAGAAGAGAGAAAGAATAGAAGAAAGGAGAAAGAAAGAAAGAGAGAAAGAAAGGAGAAAGAATGGAGAAAGGAGAGAAAGAAGAGAAAGAAAGAAGGGAGAAAGAAGAGAAAGAAAGAAGGAGAGAAAGAAGAGAAAGAAAGAAGAGAGAAAAGAAGAGAGAAAGAAGAGAAAGAAAGAAGAGAGAGAGAGAAGAGAGAAAAAGAGAAAGAAGAGAAAGATGAGAAAAGAAGAAAAGAAAGAAGAGAGAAAACAATAGAGAGAAAGAAGAGAGAAAGAAGAGAGAGAAAGAAGAAAGAGAAAGAAGAGAGAAAAGAAGAGAGAGAATGAAAAAAAAGAAGAAGACAGAGAAAGAAGAGAGAGAATGAAGAGAGAGAAAGAGGAGAGAGAAAGAGGAGAGAGAAAGAAGAGAAGAAGAGGGAGAAAGATGAGAGAGAAAGAAGAGAAGTAGAGACAGAAGGAGGAGAGAGAAGTAAGAGAAGAAGAGAGAGATATAGGAGAGAGGAAGAAGAGAGGGAAAGAAGTGAGAGAAAGATGAGAGAGAAAGAAGAGAAGAAGAGAGAAAAGAAGAGAGAAAGAAGAGAAAGAAAGAAGAGGAGAAAGAAGAGAGAAAGAAGAAAGAAAGAAGAGAGAAAGAAGAAAAGAAAGAAGAGAAAACAATGAGAAAAGAAGAGAGAAAGAAGAGAGAGAAAGAAGAAAGAGAAAGAAGAGAGAGAAAGAAGAGAGAGAAAGAAGAAAGAGAAAGAAGAGAGAGAAAGAAGAGAGAGAAAGAAGAGAAAGAAAGAAGAGAGAGAAAGAAGAGAGAGAATGAAGAGAGAAAAAGAGGAGAGAGAAAGAGGAGAGAGAAAGAAGAGGGAGAAAGATGAGAGAGAAAGAAGAGAAGAAGAGAGAGAAGGAGGAGAGAGAAGTAAGAGAAGAACAGAGAGATATAGGAGAGAGAAAGAAGAGAGGGAAAGAAGTGAGAGAAAGATGAGAGAGAAAGAAGAGAAGAAGAGAGAGAAAGAGGAGAGAGAAAGAAGAGAGGGACAAAAAGGAGAGAAAGATGAGAGAGAAAGATGAGAGAGAAAGATGAGAGATAAATAAGAGAGATAAAGAAGGGAGAGTGAGAGGAGAGAGAAAGAAGAGAGAGACTGAAGAGAGAAAGAACAGAGAAAGAAGAGAGAAAGAAGGGAGAAAGAAGAGAGAAAGAAGGGAGAAAGAAGAGAGAAAGAAGGGAGAAAGAAGGGAGAAACAAGTGAGAAAGAAGGAGAAAGAAGGGAGAAAGAAGAGAGAGAGAAGGGAGAAAGAAGAGAGAAAGAAGGGAGAAAGAAGAGAAAGAAGAGAAAGAAGAGAGAAAGAAGGGAGAAAGAAGGGAGAACAAAAAGAGAAAGAAGTGAGAAAGAAGGGAGAAAAAAGGGAGAAAGAAAAGAGCATGAAGGAACAAAGAAGAGAAAGAAGAGAAAGAAGTCAGGAAGAAGAGAGAATGAAGAGAAAGAAAGAAGAGAGAAAGAAGAAGAGAGAGAAAGAAGAGAGAGAATGAAGAGAGAGAGAGGAGAGAGAAAGAAGAGAGAGAAAGAAGAGAGAGAAAGAAGAGAGAGAAAAAGAGAGAGAACGAAGGGAGAGAACAAAGAGAGAGAAAGAGGAGAGAGAAAGAAGAGAGAGAAAGAGGAGAGAGAACAAAGAGAAGAACAGAGAAAGAAAAGAGAAAGAAGAGAGAAAGAAAAGAGAAAGAAGAGAGAAAGAAGGGAGAAAGAAGAGAGAAAGAAGTGAAAGAAAGAAGAGAGAGAAAGAAGAGAGAAAGAAGAGAAAGAAAGAAGAGGGAGAGAGAAGAGAGAGAAAGTACATAGAGAAAGAAGAGAGAAAGAAGAAAAAGAATGAAGAGAGAAAAACAATAGAGAGAAAGAAGAGAGAGAAAGAAGAGAGAGAAAGAAGAAAGAGAAAGAAGAGAGAGAAAGAAGAGAGAGAAAAAAAAAGAAGAAGAGAGAGAAAGAAGAGAGAGAATGAAGAGAGAGAAAGAGGAGAGAGAAAGAGGAGAGAGAAAGAAGAGAAGAAGAGGGAGAAAGATGAGAGAGAAAGAAGAGAAGTAGAGACATAAGGAGGAGAGAGAAGTAAGAGAAGAAGAGAAAGATATAGGAGAGAGGAAGAAGAGAGGGAAAGAAGTGAGAGAAAGATGAGAGAGAAAGAAGAGAAGAAGAGAGAGAAAGAAGAGAGAAAGAAGAGAAAGAAAGAAGAGGGAGAAAGAAGAGAGAAAAGAAGAGAGAAAGAAGAGAGAAAGAAGAAAAAGAAAGAAGAGAGAAAAACAATAGAGAGAAAGAAGAGAGAGAAAGAAGAGAGAGAAAGAAGAAAGAGAAAGAAGAGAGAGAAAGAAGAGAGAGAAAGAAGAGAAAGAAAGAAGAGAGAGAAAGAAGAGAGAGAATGAAGAGAGAAAAAGAGGAGAGAGAAAGAGGAGAGAGAAAGAAGAGAAGAAGAGGGAGAAAGATGAGAGAGAAAGAGGAGAAGAAGAGAGAGAAGGAGGAGAGAGAAGTAAGAGAAGAACAGAGAGATATAGGAGAGAGAAAGAAGAGAGGGAAAGAAGTGAGAGAAAGATGAGAGAGAAAGAAGAGAAGAAGAGAGAGAAAGAGGAGAGAGAAAGAAGAGAGGGACAAAAAGGAGAGAAAGATGAGAGAGAAAGATGAGAGATAAATAGGAGAGATAAAGAAGGGAGAGAAAGAGGAGAGAGAAAGAAGAGAGAGAAAGAAGAGAGAAAGAATAGAGAAAGAAGGGAGAAAGAAGGGAGAAAGCAGAGAGAAAGAAAGGAGAAAGAATGGAGAAAGCAGAGAGAAAGAAGAGAAAGAAAGAAGGGAGAAAGAAGAGAAAGAAAGAAGAGAGAGAAAGAAGAGAGAGAAAGAAGAGAGAGAAAGAAGAGAGAGAAAGAAGAGAGAGAATGAAATCAGAGAAAGAGGAGAGATAGAGGAGAGAGATAGAAGAGAAGAAGAGAGAGAAAGATGAGAGAGAAAGAAGAGAAGAAGAGAGAGGAGGAGAGAGAAGTAAGAAAAGAAGAGAGATATAGGAGAGAGAAAGAAGAGAGGGAAAGAAGAGAGGGAAAGAAGAGAGAGAAAGATGAGAGAGAAAGAAAAGAAGAAGAGAGAGAAAGAGGAGAGAGAAAGAAGAGAGGGACAAAAGAGAGAGAAAGATGAGAGAGAAAGATGAGAGATAAATAGGAGAGATAAAGAAGGGAGAGAAAGAGGAGAGAGAAAGAAGAGAGAGAAAGAAGAGAGAAAGAATAGCGAAAGAAGGGAGAAAGAAGGGAGAAAGCAGAGAGAAAGAAAGGAGAAAGAATGGAGAAAGCAGAGAGAAAGAAGAGAAAGAAAGAAGGGAGAAAGAAGAGAAAGAAAGAAGAGAGAGAAAGAAGAGAAAGAAAGAAGAGAGAGAAAGAAGAGAGAAAGAAGAAGAGAAAGAAACAAGAGGGAGAGAGAAGAGAGAGAAAGTACAGAGAGAAAGAAGAGAGAAAGAAGAGAGAGAAAGAAGAGAGAAAGAAGAAAAAGAAAGAAGAGAGAAAAACAATAGAGAGAAAGAAGAGAGAGAAAGAAGAGAGAGAAAGAAGAAAGAGAAAGAAGAGAGAGAAAGAAGAGAGAGAAAGAAAAAAAAGAAGAAGACAGAGCAAGAAGAGAGAGAATGAAGAGAGAGAAAGAGGAGAGAGAAAGAGGAGAGAGAAAGAAGAGAAGAAGAGGGAGAAAGATGAGAGAGAATGAAGAGAAGTAGAGACAGAAGGAGGAGAGAGAAGTAAGAGAAGAAGAGAGAGATATAGGAGAGAGAAAGAAGAGAGGGAAAGAAGTGAGAGAAAGATGAGAGAGAAAGAAGAGAAGAAGAGAGAGAAAGAAGAGAGAAAGAAGAGAAAGAAAGAAGAGGGAGAAAGAAGAGAGAAAGTACAGAGAGAAAGAAGAGAGAAAGAAGAAAAAGAAAGAAGAGAGAAAAACAATAGAGAGAAAGAAGAGAGAGAAAGAAGAGAGAGAAAGAAGAAAAGAGAAAGAAGAGAGAGAAAGAAGAGAGAGAAAGAAGAGAAAGAAAGAAGAGAGAGAAAGAAGAGAGAGAATGAAGAGAGAAAAAGAGGAGAGAGAAAGAGGAGAGAGAAAGAAGAGAAGAAGAGGGAGAAAGATGAGAGAGAAAGAAGAGAAGAAGAGAGAGAAGGAGGAGAGAGAAGTAAGAGAAGAACAGAGAGATATAGGAGAGAGAAAGAAGAGAGGGAAAGAAGTGAGAGAAAGATGAGAGAGAAAGAAGAGAAGAAGAGAGAGAAAGAGGAGAGAGAAAGAAGAGAGGGACAAAAAGGAGAGAAAGATGAGAGAGAAAGATGAGAGAGAAAGATGAGAGATAAATAAGAGAGATACAGAAGGGAGAGTGAGAGGAGAGAGAAAGAAGAGAGAGAATGAAGAGAGAAAGAACAGAGAAAGAAGAGAGAAAGAAGGGAGAAAGAAGAGAGAAAGAAGGGAGAAAGAAGAGAGAAAGAAGGGAGAAAGAAGGGAGAAACAAGTGAGAAAGAAGGAGAAAGAAGGGAGAAAGAAGAGAGAGAGAAGGGAGAAAGAAGAGAGAAAGAAGGGAGAAAGAAGAGAAAGAAGAGAAAGAAGAGAGAAAGAAGGGAGAAAGAAGGGAGAACAAAAAGAGAAAGAAGTGAGAAAGAAGGGAGAAAAAAGGGAGAAAGAAAAGAGAATGAAGGAACAAAGAAGAGAAAGAAGAGAAAGAAGTCAGGAAGAAGAGAGAATGAAGAGAAAGAAAGAAGAGAGAAAGAAGAAGAGAGAGAAAGAAGAGAGAGAATGAAGAGAGAGAGAGGAGAGAGAAAGAAGAGAGAGAAAGAAGAGAGAGAAAGAAGAGAGAGAAATAAGAGAGAGAACGAAGGGAGAGAACAAAGAGAGAGAAAGAGGAGAGAGAAAGAAGAGAGAGAAAGAGGAGAGAGAACTAAGAGAAGAACAGAGAAAGAAGAGAGAGAAAGAAGAGAGAGAAAGAAGAGAGAGAAAGAAGAGAGAGAAAGCAGAGAGAGAAAGAAGAGAGAGAATGAAGAGAGAAAAAAAGGAGAGAGAAAGAGGAGAGAGAAAGAAGAGGGAGAAAGATGAGAGAGAAAGAAGAGAAGAAGAGAGAGAAGGAGGAGAGAGAAGTAAGAGAAGAACAGAGAGATATAGGAGAGAGAAAGAAGAGAGGGAAAGAAGTGAGAGAAAGATGAGAGAGAAAGAAGAGAAGAAGAGAGAGAAAGAGGAGAGAGAAAGAAGAGAGGGACAAAAAGGAGAGAAAGATGAGAGAGAAAGATGAGAGAGAAAGATGAGAGATAAATAAGAGAGATAAAGAAGGGAGAGTGAGAGGAGAGAGAAAGAAGAGAGAGACAGAAGAGAGAAAGAACAGAGAAAGAAGAGAGAAAGAAGGGAGAAAGAAGAGAGAAAGAAGGGAGAAAGAAGAGAGAAAGAAGGGAGAAAGAAGGGAGAAACAAGTGAGAAAGAAGGAGAAAGAAGGGAGAAAGAAGAGAGAGAGAAGGGAGAAAGAAGAGAGAAAGAAGGGAGAAAGAAGAGAAAGAAGAGAAAGAAGAGAGAAAGAAGGGAGAAAGAAGGGAGAACAAAAAGAGAAAGAAGTGAGAAAGAAGGGAGAAAAAAGGGAGAAAGAAAAGAGCATGAAGGAACAAAGAAGAGAAAGAAGAGAAAGAAGTCAGGAAGAAGAGAGAATGAAGAGAAAGAAAGAAGAGAGAAAGAAGAAGAGAGAGAAAGAAGAGAGAGAATGAAGAGAGAGAGAGGAGAGAGAAAGAAGAGAGAGAAAGAAGAGAGAGAAAGAAGAGAGAGAAATAAGAGAGAGAACGAAGGGAGAGAACAAAGAGAGAGAAAGAGGAGAGAGAAAGAAGAGAGAGAAAGAGGAGAGAGAACAAAGAGAAGAACAGAGAAAGAAAAGAGAAAGAAGAGAGAAAGAAAAGAGAAAGAAGAGAGAAAGAAGGGAGAAAGAAGAGAGAAAGAAGTGAAAGAAAGAAGAGAGAGAAAGAAGAGAGAAAGAAGAGAAAGAAAGAAGAGGGAGAGAGAAGAGAGAGAAAGTACATAGAGAAAGAAGAGAGAAAGAAGAAAAAGAATGAAGAGAGAAAAACAATAGAGAGAAAGAAGAGAGAGAAAGAAGAGAGAGAAAGAAGAAAGAGAAAGAAGAGAGAGAAAGAAGAGAGAGAAAGAAAAAAGAAAGAAGAGAGAGAAAGAAGAGAGAGAATGAAGAGAGAGAAAGAGGAGAGAGAAAGAGGAGAGAGAAAGAAGAGAAGAAGAGGGAGAAAGATGAGAGAGAAAGAAGAGAAGTAGAGACAGAAGGAGGAGAGAGAAGTAAGAGAAGAAGAGAAAGATATAGGAGAGAGGAAGAAGAGAGGGAAAGAAGAGAGAGAAAGATGAGAGAGAAAGAAGAGAAGAAGAGAGAGAAAGAAGAGAGAAAGAAGAGAAAGAAAGAAGAGGGAGAAAGAAGAGAGAGAAAGTACAGAGAGAAAGAAGAGAGAAAGAAGAAAAAGAAAGAAGAGAGAAAAACAATAGAGAGAAAGAAGAGAGAGAAAGAAGAGAGAGAAAGAAGAAAGAGAAAGAAGAGAGAGAAAGAAGAGAGAGAAAGAAGAGAAAGAAAGAAGAGAGAGAAAGAAGAGAGAGAATGAAGAGAGAAAAAGAGGAGAGAGAAAGAGGAGAGAGAAAGAAGAGAAGAAGAGGGAGAAAGATGAGAGAGAAAGAGGAGAAGAAGAGAGAGAAGGAGGAGAGAGAAAAGAGAAGAAGAGAAATATATTAGAGAAAGAAGAGAAGAGAAAGAAGAAGAGAAAGATGAGAGAGAAAGAAGAGAAAGAAGAGAGAGAAAGAAGAGAGAGAAAGAAGAGAGGGAGAAAAGGAGAGAAAGAAGAGAGAAAGAAGAGATAAAAAAGAGAGAGAGAAAGAAGGGAGAGAAAGAGGAGAGAAAGAAGAAGAGAAAAGAAGAGAAAAGAAGAGAGAAAGAAGGAGAAAGAAGGGAAAAAGAAAGAAAAGAAAGGAGAAAGAATGGAGAAAGAGAGAAAGAAGAGAAAGAAAGAAGGAGAAAGAAGAGAAAGAAAGAAGAAAGAGAAAGAAGAGAGAAAGAAGAGAGAAAAAGAAGGAGAGAAAGAAGAGAGAGAAAGAAATCAGAGAAAGAAGAGAGAGAAGAGAGAAGAAAAAATAGAGAGAAAGATGAGAGAGAAAGAAGAAGAGAAGAAGAGAGAGGAGGAGAGAAAGAGAAAAGAAGAGAGAAAGAAGAGAGAGAAAGAAGAGAAAGAAAGAAGAGAAGGAAAGAAGAGAGAAAAGATGAGAGAAAAGAAAAGAAGAAGAGAAGAGAAAGAAGAGAGAAAGAAGAGAGAAAAAAGAGAGAAAGAAGAGAAAAGATGAGAAGATAGGAGAGATAAAGAAGGAGAGAAAGAAGAGAGAGAAAGAAGAGAGAAAAGAAGAGAGAAAGAATAATAAAGAAGGGAGAAAGAAGGGAGAAAGAGAGAAAAGAAAGGAGAAAGAATGGAGAAAGAAGAGAGAAAGAAGAGAAAGAAAGAAGGAGAAAGAAGAGAAAGAAAGAAGAGAGAAAAGAAGAGAAAGAAAGAAGAGAGAAAAGAAGAGAGAAAGAAGAAGAGAAAGAAACAAGAGGGAGAGAGAAGAGAGAGAAAGAAGAGAGAGAAAGAAGAGAAAAGAAGAGAGAGAAAGAAGAGAAAGAAAAAAAAAAAGAAAGAAGAGAAAAAAATAGAGAGAAAGAAGAGAGAGAAAGAAGAGAGAAAAGAAGAAAGAGAAAGAAGAGAGAGAAAGAAGAGAGAAAGAAGAAAAAGAAGAAGAAGAGAGAAGAAAGAATATATGAAGAGAGAAAGAGGAGAGAGAAAGAAGAGAGAAAAGAAGAGAAGAAGAAAGAGAAAGATGAGAGAAAGAAGAGAGAAAGAAGGGAGAAAGAAAGAAGAAATAGAAGAAGAGAGAGATATAGGAGAGAAAGAAGAGAGGGAAAGAAGAGAGAAAGATGAGAGAAAGAAGAGAAGAAGAGAGAAAAGAAGAGAGAAAGAAGAGAAAGAAAGAAGAGGGAGAAAGAAGAGAGAAAGAAGAGAAAGAAGAGAGAAAGAAGAAAAAGAAAGAAGAGAGAAAAAGAATAGAGAGAAAGAAGAGAGAGAAAGAAGAAAGAGAAAGAAGAGAGAGAAAGAAGAGAGAGAAAGAAGAGAAAGAAAGAAGAGAGAAAAGAAGAGAGAGAAAGAAGAGAGAAAAGAAGAGAGAAAAGAGGAGAGAGAAAGAAGAGAAGAAGAGAGAGAAAGATGAGAGAGAAAGTAGAGAAGAAGAGAGAGGAGGAGAGAGAAGAAAGAGAAGAAGAGAGAGATATAGGAGAGAGAAAGAAGAGAGGGAAAGAAGGAGAAAAGAAGAGAGAAAAGAAGAGAAGAAGAGAGAAAAGAGGAGAGAGAAAGAAGAGAAGGACAAAAGGAGAGAAAGAAGAGAGAAAGAAGAGAGAAAGAAAGAGAGAAAAATAAGAGAGAAAAGAAGGGAGAAAGAAGAGAGAAAGAAGAAGAGAGAAGAGAGAAAAGAAAGAAAGAAGAGAGAAAGAAGGAGAAAGAAGAGAGAAAGAAGGAGAAAGAAGAGAGAAAGAAGGAGAAAGAAGGAGAAAGAAGGGAGAAAGAAGAGAGAAAGAAGAGAAAGAAAGAGGAGAAAGAAGGGAGAAAGAAGGAGAAAGAAGGGAGAAAGAAGAGAAAGAAGAGAAAGAAGAGAGAAAGAAGGAGAAAGAAGGAGAAAAAAAAGAGAAAGAAGGAGAAAGAAGGGAGAAAAAGGGAAAAAGAAAGAGAGAAGGAAGAAAGAAGAGAAAGAAGAGAAAGAAGTCAGAAAGAAGAGAGAATGAAGAGAAAGAAAGAAGAGAGAAAGAAGAAGAGAAGAAAGAAGAGAGAGAGAAAGAAGAGAGAGAGAAGAGAGAAAGAAGAAGAGAAAGAAGAGAGAGAAAGAAGAGAGAGAAAAAGAAGAGAGAGAAAGAAGGAGAGAACAAAAGAGAGAAAAAGAGAGAGAAAGAAGAGAGAGAAAGAAGAGAGAGAACTAAGAGAAAGAAGAGAGAAAGAAAGAAGAGAAAGAAAGAAAGAAAGAAGAGAGAAAGAAGAAGAGAGAAAGAAGAGAGAGAAAGAAGAGAAAGAAAGAAGAGAGAGAAAGAAGAGAAAGAATAGAAAGAAGAGAGAAAGAAGAGAGAAAGAAAGAAAGAGAAAGAAGATAGAGAAAGAATAAGAGAAAGAAAGAGAAAGAAAGAAGAAGAGAAAGAAGATAGAGAAAGAGAGAAAGAAGAGAGAGAAAAAAGAGAGAGAAAGAAGAGAGAGAAAAGAAGAGAGAAAGAAGAGAGAAAGAAGAAAGAAAATAAGAGAGAAGAAAGAGAAAGAAGAAAAAGAAGAGAGAAAGAAGAGAGAAAGAAAGAAGAGAGAAAAAGAAGAGAGAAAAGAAGAGAGAGAAAGAAGAGAGAGAAAGAAGAGAGAAAGAAGAGAGAAAGAAGAGAAGAAGAAGAGAGAAAAGAAGAGAGAAAAGAAGAGAGAGAAAGAAGAGAGAAAAAGAAGAGAGAAAGAAGAGAGAGAAAGAAGAGAGAGAAAAAAGAGAGAGAAAGAAGAGAGAGAAAGAAGAGAGAGAAAGAAGAGAGAGAAAAAAGAGAGAAGAAATAATAAGAGAGAAAAGATAGAGAGAAAGAAGAGAGAGAAAGAAAGAGAGAGAAAGAAGAGAGAGAAAGAAGAGAGAAAATATAAGAGAGAATATAAGATAGAGAAAGAAGATATAAAGAAGAGAAGAAAGAAATATATAAAGAAGAGATATAGAAAGAATATATAAAGAAGATAGAGAAAGAAGAGAGAAAAGAAGAGAGAGAAAAGAAGAAGAATAAAGAAGAGAAAGATATAGAAAAGAGATATAAGAAAGAGAGAAAGAAGAAGAGAAAGAAGAGAGAAAAAGAAGAGAGAGAAAGAAGAGAGAGAAAGAAGAGAGAGTAAGAAGAGAGAGAATGAAGAGAGAGAAAGAAGAGAGAGAAAGAAGAGAGGGAATGAAGTGAGAGAATGAAGTGAGAGAAAGAGGAGAGATAGAGGAGAGAGAAAGAAGACAAGAAGAGAGAGAAGGATGAGAGAGAAAGTAGAGAAGAAGAGAGAGGAGGAGAGAGAAGTAAGAGAAGAAGAGAGAGATATAGGAGAGAGAAAGAAGAGAGGGAAAGAAGAGAGAGAAAGAAGAGAGGGAAAGAAGAGAGAGAAAGAAGAGAGGGAAAGAAGAGAGAGAAAGATGAGACAGAAAGAAGAGAATAAGAGAGAGAAAGAGGAGAGAAAGAAGGGAGAAAGAAGAGAAAGTAGGGAGAAAGAAGAGAAAGAAGGGAGAAAGAAGAGAGAGAAGGGAGAAAGAAGGGAGAAAGAAGAGAGAGAAGGGAGAAAGAAGAGATAGTAGAGAGAAAGAAGGGTGAAAGAAGGGAGAAAGAAGGGAAAAAGAAGAGAGAAAGAAGGGAAAAAGAAGAGAAAGAAGAGAGAGAAAGAACAAAGAAAGAACAGAGAAAGAAGAGAGAAAGAAGGGAAAACTAAGAGAGAAAGAAGGGAGAAAGAAGGCAGAAAGAAGAGAGTAAGAAGGGAGAAAGAGAAGAGAAAGAAGGGAGAATGAAGAGAGAAAGAAGGGAGAATGAAGAGAGAAAGAAGGGAGAAAGAGGAGAAAGAAAAGAGAGAAGGGAGAAAGAAGAGTGAAAGATGGGAGTAAGCAGAGGAAGAAGAGAGAAAGAAGGGAGAAAAAAGGGACAAAAAAAAGAGAGAAGTGAGAAAGAAGGGAGAAATAAGGGAGAAAGAAGAGAAAGAAAAGAAAGAAGAGAGAAAGAAGGAGAAAGAAGGGAGAACAAAAAGAGAAAGAAGTGAGAAAGAAGGGAGAAAAAAGGGAGAAAGAAAAGAGAATGAAGGGACAAAGAAGAGAAAGAAGTCAGAAGAAGAGAAAAAAGTGAGGAAAAAATGAGAAAGAAGAGAGAAAGAAGAGAAAGAAAGAAGAGAGAAAAAGAAGAGAGAGAAAGAAGAGAGAGAAAGAAGAGAGAGAAAGAAGGGAGAGAGAAAGAAGAGAGAGAAAGAGAGAAAAGAAGAGAGAAAGAAGAGAGAGAAAGAAGAGAGAGAAAGAGGAGAGAGAAAGAAGAGAGAGAAAAAGGAGAGAGAAAGAAGAGAGAAAAGAAGAGAGAGAAAGAAGGAGAGAAAAGAAGAGAAAAAAAAGAGAAAGAGAGAGAAGAGAAGAAGAAGAGAGAAAGAAAGAAGAAAGAAAGAAAGAAGAGAAGAGAGAAAGAAGAGAAAGAAAGAAGAAAGAAGAGAAAGAAAGAAAAGAGAAAGAAGAGAGAAAAGAAGAGAAGAAGAAAGAAGAGAAAGAAGAGAGAGAAAGAAGAGAAAAGAAGAGAGAAAGAAGGAGAGAAAAGAGAGAAAGAAGAGAAAGAAGGAGAAAGAAGAGAAAGAAGGAGAAAGAAGAGAAAGAAGAGAGAGAAGGAGAAAGAAGAGAAAGAAGAGAGAAAGAAAAAAGGAGAAAGAAGAGAGAAAGAGAGAGAAAGAAGAGAGAAAGAAGAAGGGAGAAAGAAGAGAGAGAAAGAAGAGAAAGAAGGAAAGAAGAAGAGAAAAGAAGGGAGAAAGAAGAGAGAGAAGAAGAGAAAGAAGAAAGAAAGAAAGAAAGAAGGAAAAAGAAGAAGGAAAGAAGAAGAGAAAAGAAGGAAAAGAAGGAGAAAGAAGAGAAAGAAGGAGAAAGAAGAGAAAGTAGGGAGAAAGAAGGGAGAAAGAAGAGAGAAAGAAGGAGAAAGAAGGGAGAAAGAAGAGAGAAGGAGAAAGAAGGAGAAAGAAGAGAAAGAAGGGAGAAAGAGAGAAAGAAGGGAGAAAGAAGGGAGAAAGAAGAGAGAAAGAAGGGAGAAAGAAGAGAAAGAAGAGAGAGAAGGGAGAAAGAAGGGAGAAAGAAGAGAGAGAAGGGAGAAAGAAGAGAAAGCAGAGAGAAAGAAGGGTGAAAGAAGGGAGAAAGAAGGGAAAAAGAAGAGAGAAAGAAGGGAAAAAGAAGAGAAAGAAGAGAGAGAAAGAACAAAGAAAGAACAGAGAAAGAAGAGAGAAAGAAGGGAAAACTAAGAGAGAAAGAAGGGAGAAAGAAGGCAGAAAGAAGAGAGTAAGAAGGGAGAAAGAGAAGAGAAAGAAGGGAGAATGAAGAGAGAAAGAAGGAGAAAGAAGAGAAAGAAAGAAAGAGAAAAGAAAGAAAGAAGAGAGAAAGAAGGGAAAAAGGAGAAAGAAGAGAGAAAGAAGAAAGAAAAAAGAAGAAAAAAAGAAGAAGAGAAAGAAAAAGAGAAAGAAGGAGAAAGAAGAGAAAGAAAGAAAGAAAGAAAAGAGAAAGAAGGGACAAAGAAGAGAAAGAAGAGAAAGAAGTCAGAAAGAAGAGAAAAAAGTGAGGAAAAAATGAGAAAGAAGAGAGAAAGAAGAGAAAGAAAGAAGAGAGAAAGAAGAGAGAGAAAGAAGAAGAAAGAAAGAAGAGAGAGAAAGAAGAGAGAGAAAGAAGAGAGAGAAAGAAGAGAGAGAAAGAAGAGAGAGAAAGAAGAGAGAGAAAGAAGAGAGAGAAAGAAGAGAGAAAAGAAGAGAGAGAAAGAAGAGAGAGAAAGAAGAGAGAGAAAGAAGAGAGAAAAGAAGAGAGAGAAAGAAGAGAGAGAAAGAAGAGAGAAAGAAGAGAGAGAAAGAAGAATATATATAAGAAAATATATAGAAATATATAAGATATATAAAGAAAAATATATAGAAATATATATAGAAAAATATATATAAGAAATATATATATATATATAAATAAGATATATATAAAGAAATATATATAGCCAATATATATATTAAAGAGAAAGAAGAGAGAATATATATAAGAAAGAAGAGATATATAAGAAGATATATAAAGAAGAGATAAAGAAGAAGAGAGAGAAGAGAGAGAGAAGAGAGTTAAAGAGAGAAAGAAGAGAGAGAGAAGAGAGAGAAGAAAGAAGAGAGAAAGAAGAGAGAGAAAGAAGAGAGAAAGAAGAAGAGAAAGAAGAGAAAGAAAGAAGAAAGAAAAGAAGATTAGAAAAAGAAGAGAAAGAAAGAAGAGAGAGAAAGAAGAGAAAAAAGAAAAGAAGAGAGAAAAGAAGAGAGAAAAGAAGAGAGAGAAATAAGAAAAGAAAGAAGAGAGAAAGAAGAGAGAAGAAGAAAATATAAGAAGAGAAAAAAGAAGAGAAAGAAAAAGAGAAAAGAGAAAGAGAGAAAGAAGAGAGAGAAAGAGAGAGAGAAAGAAGAGAAAGAAGATAGAGAAGAAGAGAGAAAGAAGAGATAAAAGAAGAGAGAAAGAAGAGAGAGAAAGAAGAGAGAAAGAAGAGAGAGAAGAAAGAAGAGAGAAAGAAAGAAAGAAGAGAAAAGAAGAGAGAAAAAGAAGAGAGAAAGAAGAGAGAGAAAGAAGAGAGAGAAAAAGAAGAGAAAAAGAAGAGAAAGAAGAAAAAGAGAGAAAGAAGAGAGAAAGAAGAAGAGAAAGAAGAGAAGAAGAGAAGAAGAGAGAAAGAAGAGAGAAAAAGGAGAGAGAAAGAAGAGAGAAAGAAGAGAGAGAAAGAAGAGAGGGAAAGAAGAGAAGAAAGAAAGAAGAGAAAGAAGAGAAAGAAGAGAGAAAGAAGAGAAAAGAAGGAGAAAGAAGAGAAAAGAAGGAGAAAGAAGAGAAAGAAGGGAGAAAGAAGAGAAAGAAAGAAAGAAAGAAGAGAAAGAAGAGAAAGAAGGAGAAAGAAGAAAGAAAGAAGGAAAGAAGAGAAAAGAAGAGAGAAAGAAGAGAGAGAAGGAAAAAGAAAGAGAAAGAAGAGAGAAAGAAGAGAAAAAGAAGGAGAAAGAAGGAGAAAAAAAGAAAAGAAGAGAAAAGAAGGAAGAAAGAAGAAAGAAGGAAAGAGAAAGAAAGAAGAGAAAAAGAGAAGAAAGAGAAAGAAAGAAGAGAAAATAAGAGAGAAAAAGAAGAAGAGAAAGAAGAGAGAAAAAGGAGAGAAAGAAAAGAGAGAAAGAAGGGAGAGAAAGAAGAGAAAGAAGAGAGAAAGAAGGAGAAAAAAGAGAAAAAGAGAAAGAAGAAGAGAGAAAGAAGAGAAAGAAAGAAGAGAGAAAAAGAAGAGAGAGAAAGAAGAGAGAGAAAGAAGAGAGAAAGAAGAGAGAAAAAGAGAGAGAAAGAAAAGAAGAGAGAAAGAAGAGAGAAAAAGAAGAGAGAGAAAGAAGAGAGAGAAAGAAGAGAGAGAAAGAAGAGAGAGAAAGAAGAGAGAGAAAGAAGAGAGAGAAAGAAGAGAGAGAAAGAAGAGAGAGAATGAAGTGAGAGAAAGAGGAGAGATAGAGGAGAGAGAAAGAAGAGAAGAAGAGAGAGAAAGATGAGAGAAAGTAGAGAAGAAGAGAGAGGAGGAGAGAGAAGAGAGAAGAAGAGAGAGATATAGGAGAGAGAAAGAAGAGAGGGAAAGAAGAGAGAGAAAGAAGAGAGGGAAAGAAGAGAGAGAAAGATGAGACAGAAAGAAGAGAAGAAGAGAGAGAAAGAAGAGAGAAAGAAGAGAGAAAGAAGAGAAAGAAAGAAAGAAGAGAAAGAAGAGAGAGAAAGAAAGAAGAGAGAAAAAAGGAGAAAGACGGGAGAAAGAAGAGAGAGAAGGGAGAAAAGAAGGGAGAAAGAAGAGAGAAAGAAGAGAAAGAAAGAAGAAAGAAAGAAGAGAGAGAAAGAAGAGAAGGAAAGAAGAGAAAAGAGAAAAAGAAGAAAGAAAGAAAAGAAGGGAAAAGAAGAGAAAGAAGGGAGAAAGAAGGGAGAAAGAAGGGAGAAAGAAGGGAGAAAGAAGAGAAAGAAGGAAAAGAAGGAGAAAAAGAAGAGAGAAAGAAGGAGAAAGAAGGAGAAAGAAGGGAGAAAGAAGGAGAAAGAAAAGAAAGAAGAGAAAGAAGGAAAAAGAAAAAAGAGAAAGAAAGAAAGAAGAAAGAAGGAGAAAGAAGGAGAGAAAGAAGGGAGAAAGAAGGAGAAAAGAAGAGAGAAAGAAGGAGAAAGAAGAGAAAAGAAGGGAGAAAAGAGAGAGAAAAAGAAGGAGAAAGAAGAGAAAGAAGAGGAAGAAAGAAGAGAAAGAAGGAAGAAAAAAGAAAAAAAGAAAGAGAGAAAGAAGGAGAAAGAAGAGAGAAAGAAGAAAGAGAAAGAAGAAGGAGAAAGAAGAGAAAGAAAGAAGAAAGAAAGAAGGGAGAAAGAAGAGAGAAAGAAGGAGAAAGAAGAGAGAAAGAAGAGAGAAAGAAGGGAAAAGAAGGAGAAAGAAGAGAGAAAGAAGAAAGAAGAAAGAAGGAGAAAGAAGGGAAAGAAGGGAGAAGGAGAGAAAGAAGGAGAAAGAAGAAAAGAAGAGAAAAGAAGAGAAGAAGAAGAGAAAGAAGAGAGAAAAGAAGAGAAAGAAAGAGAGAAAGAAGAAAGAAAGAAGGAGAAAAGAAAAAGAAGAGAAAGAAGAGAAAGAAGGAAAAAGAAGAGAGAAAGAAGGAGAAAGAAAGAGAGAAAGAAGAGAGAGAAAGAAGGAGAGAAAGAAGAGAGAAAAGAAAGAGAAAGAAGAGAGAGAAAGAAGAGAGAAAGAGAGAGAAGATAAAGAAGAGAAAGAAGAAGAAGAAAGAAAAGAAAGAAGAGAAAGAAGAGAAGAGAGAGAAAGAAGAGAGAGAAAGAAGAAGAGAGAAAGAAGAGAGAGAAAGAAGAGAGAAAAAAGAGAGAAAGAAGAGAGAAAGAAGAGAGAGAAAGAAGAGAGAGAAAAAGAGAGAGAAAGAAGAGAGAGAAAGAAGAGAGAGAAAGAAGAGAGAGAAAGAAGAGAGAGAAAGAAGAGAGAGAAAGAAGAGAGAAAAGAAGAGAGAGAAAGAAGAGAGAGAAAGAAGAGAGAGAATGAGAAGAGAGAAAGAAGAGAGAGAAAGAAGAGAGAGAAAGAAGAGAAGAAGAGAGAAAGAAGAGAGAGAAAGAAGAGAGAAAGAAGAGAGAGAAAGAAGAGAGAAAAGAAGAGAGAAAGAAGAGAAAATAGAGAGAAAGAAGAGAGAAAAAGAAGAGAGAAAAGAAGAGAGAGAAAGAAGAGAGAGAAAGAAGAGAGAGAAAGAAGAGAGAGAAAGAAGAGAAAGAAGAGAGAGAAAGAAGAGAAGAAAGAAGATATAGAAAGAAGATATATAGAAGAGAAAATATAAGAGATATATAAGAAAAGATATAAAGAAAATATAAGAAGAGAGAATATAAAGAATATATATAAGTTATATATATAAGTTAGAATATATAAGAAACATATATTAAGAAGATATAAAGAATATATGAAAAAATATATATAAAAATATATATAGAAAATATATAGAGAAAATATATATAGAAAGAAAGAGAGAAAAAGAGAGAGAAAGAATAGAGAGAAAGATATAAGAAGAAGATATAGAAGAAAGAATATAGAAAAATAAGAGAAAAATAAGAGAGAAAAAGAATAGAAGAAAAGAAGAGAGAAAGAAGAGAGAAAGAAGAGAGAGAAAGAAGAGAGAGAAAGAAGAGAGAAAGAAGAGAGAGAAGAAGAGAGAATAAGAGAGAGAAAGAAGAGGAGAGAAAGAAGATATAGAAAAGAGAAGAATAGAGAAAGAAGAGAGAGAAATAAGATTAAAGAAGAGAGAAAAGAAGAGAGAGAAAGAAGAGAGAAAAGAAGAGAGATAAAGAAGAGAGAAAAGAAGAGAGAAAAGAAAGAGAAAGAAGAAGAGAAAGAAGAGAGAAAAAAGAGAAAGAATAAGAAGAGAAAGAGGAGAGAAAAGAAGAGAGAAAAGAAAGAAGAGAAAGAAGAGAGAAAAAAGAAGAGAGAAAAGAAGAGAGAGAAAGAAGGAGAGAAAGAAGAGAGAAAGAAGGAGAGAAAGAAGAGAGAGAGAAGAGAGAAAAGAAGAGAGAAAGAAGAGAGAGAAAGAAGGAGAGAAAGAAGAAGAAAGAAAAAGAAGAGAGAAAGAAGAGAGAAAGAAGAGAGAAAGAAGAGAGAAAAAGAAGAGAGAAAGAAGAAAGAGAAAGAAGAGAGAAAGAAGAAAAGAAAGAGAAAGAAGAAAGAAGAGAAGAAGAGAGAAAGAAGGAGAAAGAAGGAGAAAGAAGAGAAAGAAGGGAGAAAGAAGAGAAAGAAGGAGAAAGAAGAGAGAAAGGAGAAAGAAGGGAGAAAGAAGAGAAAGAAGGGAGAAAGAAGAGAAAGAAGAGAGAAAGAAGGGAGAAAAGAAGGGGAGAAAGAAGGAAAAAGAAGAGAAAAGAAGGGAAAGAAGAGAAAGAAGAGAGAAAAGAACAAAGAAAGAAAAGAGAGAAAGAAGAGAGAAAGAAGGAGAAACTAAGAGAGAAAGAAGGGAGAAAGAAGGAGAAAGAAGAGAGGAGAAGGAGAAAGAGAAGAGAAAGAAGGGAGAATGAAGAGAAAAAGAAGGGAGAAAGAAGAGAGAAAGAAAAGAGAGAAGGGAGAAAGAAGAGTGAAAGATGGGAGTAAGCAGAGGAAGAAGAGAGAAAGAAGGGAGAAAGGAGAAAAAAAAGAAGAGAGAAAGAAGGAGAAAGAGAGAAAGAAAGAAAGAGAAAGAAAGAAGAGAGAAAGAAGGAGAAAGAAGGAGAACAAAAAGAGAAAGAAGAGAGAAAGAAGGGAGAAAAAGAAGAGAGAGAAAGAAAAGAGAGAGAAAGAAGAGAGAAAGAAGAAAGAAAGAAGAAAGAAAGAAGAGAGAAAGAAAGAAGAGAGAAAAGAAGAGAGAAAAAAAGAGAGAGAAAGAAGAGAGAGAAGAAGAGAAAGAAAGAAGAAGAGAAGAAGAGAGAGAAAGAAGAGAGAGAAAGAAGAGAAGAAGAAGAGAGAGAAAGAAGAGAAAGAAAGAAAGAAGAGAGAAAGAAAGAGAGAAAGAAGAGAGAAAGAAAGAAAAGAAGAGAAAGAAGAGAGAGAAAGAAGAGAGAGAAAGAAGAGAAAGAAAGAAGAGAGAGAAAGAAGATATAAAAAAAAATATAGATATATAGAAATATATATAAAAAAGAAGATATATTAAGAAGAGATATAGAAGAAAATAAAAGTTTAAGATATAAGAATAAAGAAAATATATAAGAAATATAGAGATATATATATATATTATAAGAAATATATATAGAAATATATAGAGAAAGAAGAGATAAGAAGAAAATAAATAAGAGATAAAAGATATATAGAAATAATATTAAAGAAGAAAGATAAAGAAAAGAAAGAAGAGAGATATAAGAAGAGATAGAAAAGAGAGAGAAAGAAGAGAGAAAGAAGAGAGAAAGAAGAAGAAAGAAGAGAGAAATAAAAAGAAAGAGAAGAAGAAGAGAAAGAAGAGAGAAAAAGGGAGAAAGAAGAGAGAAAAAGAAGAAAGAAGAGAAAAGAAGAGAGAGAAGAAGGAGAGAAAGAAGAGAAAGAAGGAAGAGAGAAAGAAGAGAGAAAGAGAGAGAAAGAAGAGAGAAAGAAGAGAGAAAAGAAGAGAGAAAAGAAGAGAGAAAAAGAAGAGAGAAAAGAAAAGAAGAGAGAAAGAAGAGAAAGAGAGAGAAGAAGAGAGAAAAGAAGAGAGAAAAGAAGAGAGAAAGAAGAGAGAATAAAGATGAGAAATATAGAGAAGAAATAATAGAGAGAAAGATAAATATATAGAAGAAAGAAGATAGAGAAATATATAGAAAGAAATATAGATAGAGAAAGAAGAGATATAAGAAGATATATAAAGAAGATAGAGAAAGAAGAGAGAGAAAGAATATATATAAGAAAGAAGAAAGAAGAGAGAAAATAGAGAGAAAGAAGAGAGAGAAAGATATATAGAGAAAGAAGAGAGAAAGAAGAGAGAAAAGAAGAGAGAAAAGAAGAGAGAGAAAGAAGAGAGAGAAAGAAGAAGAGAAAGAAGAGAGAGAAAGAAGAGAGAGAAAGAATAGAGAAAAAGAAGAGATAGAAAAAAAGAGAGAAAAGAGAGAAAAGAAGAGAGAGAAAGAAGAGAGAAATATAGAGAGAGAAAGAAGAGAGAGAAAGAAGAGAGAGAAAGAAGAGAGAGAAAGAAGATATAGAAAGAAGAGAGAGAAAGAAGAGAGAAAGAAGATATAGAGAAAGAAGAGAGAGAGAGGAGGAGAAAGAAGAGAAAAGAAGAGAGAAAAGAGAAAAAGAAAGAGAAAAAGAAAGAGAAAGAAAAAGATATATAGAAAGATATAAGAAGAAAGAAAAAGAAATTAAGAAAAGAAGAGAAAAAGAAGAGAGAGAAAGAAGAGAGAAAGAAGAGAAAGAAGAGAAAAAGAAAGAGAAAGAAAGAAGAGAAAGAAAGAAGAGAAAGATAGAAGAAAGATAAGAAAGAAAGAAAGAAGAAAGAAAGAAGAGAAAAGAAGAGAGATATAAGAAGAAAGAGAGAGAAAGAAGAGAGGGAAAGAAGAGAGAGAAAGAAGAGGAGAGAGAAAGAAGAGAAAGAAGAAGAGAATAAGAGAGAGAAAGAGGAGAGAAAGAAGGAGAAAAAGAGAAAGAAAGAAAGAAGAGAAAGAAGGGAGAAAGAAGAGAGAGAAGGAGAAAGAAGGGAGAAAAAGAAGAGAAAGAAGGGAGAAAGAAGAGATAGTAGAGAGAAAGAAGGGTGAAAGAAGGGAGAAAGAAGGGAAAAAGAAGAGAGAAAGAAGGGAAAAAGAAGAGAAAGAAGAGAGAGAAAGAACAAAGAAAGAAGAGAGAAAGAAGAGAGAAAGAAGGGAAAAGTAAGAGAGAAAGAAGGGAGAAAGAAGGCAGAAAGAAGAGAGTAAGAAGGGAGAAAGAGAAGAGAAAGAAGGGAGAATGAAGAGAGAAAGAAGGGAGAAAGAAGAGAGAAAGAAAAGAGAGAAGGGAGAAAGAAGAGTGAAAGATGGGAGTAAGCAGAGGAAGAAGAGAAAGAAGGGAGAAAAAAGGGACAAAAAAAAGAGAGAAGTGAGAAAGAAGGGAGAAAGAAGGGAGAAAGAAGAGAAAGAAAAGAAAGAAGAGAGAAAGAAGGAGAAAGAAGGGAGAACAAAAAGAGAAAGAAGAGAGAAAGAAGGGAGAAAAAAGGGAGAAAGAAAAGAGAATGAAGGGACAAAGAAGAGAAAGAAGTCAGAAAGAAGAGAAAAAAGTGAGAAAAAAATGAGAAAGAAGAGAGAAAGAAGAGAAAGAAAGAAGAGAGAAAAAGAAGAGAGAGAAAGAAGAGAGAGAAAGAAGAAAGAGAGAGGAGAGAGAAAGAAGAGAGAGAAAGAAGAGAGAGAAAAAAGAGAGAGAATGAAGAGAGAGAAAGAGGAGAGAGAAAGAGGAGAGAGAAATAAGAGAAGAAGAGAGAAAGAAGAGAGAGAAAGAAGAGAGAGAAATAAGAGAAGAAGAGAGAAAGAAGAGAGAGAAAGAAAGAGAGAAAGAAGAGAGAGAAAGAAGAGAGAGAAAGAAGAGAGAGAAAGAAGAGAGAGAAAGAAGAGAGAGAAAGAAGAGAGAGAATGAAGGAGAGAAAGAAGAGAGAGAAAGAAGAGAGAGAAAGAGGAGAGATAGAGGAGAGAGAAAGAAGAGAAGAAGAGAGAGAAAGAAAGAGAGAGAAGAAGAGAAGAAGAGAGAGAAAGAGAGAAAAAGAAAGAAGAGAGAAAGAAGAGAAAGAAAGAAAGAAGAGAAAGAAAGAGAGAGAAAGAAGAAAAGAAAGAAAAGAGAGAAAGAAGAAGAGAGAGAAATATATAGAGAAAGAGGAGAGAGAAAGATAGAGAGAGAAAGAAGAGAGAGAAAGAAGAGAAAGAAAGAAGAGAGAAAAGAAGAGAGAAAAGATGAGAGAAAAGAGAGAGAAAGAAGAGAGAAAGAAGATATAAAGAAGAGAGAAAGAAGAGAGAGAAAGAAGAGAGAAAGAAGAGAGAATGAAAGATGAAGGAGAAATGAAGAGAGAAAAGAAGGAGAGAAAGAAGGAGAGAAAGAAGAGAGAGAAAGAAGAAAAGAAGAGAGAAAAGATGAGAAAAGAGAGAGAAGAAGAGAGAGGAGAAAGAAGAAAGAAGAAGAGAGAGAGATAGAAAGAAGAGAGAAAAGAAGAGAAAAAAAGAGAGAGAAAGAAGAGAGGAAAGAAGAGAGAGAAGAGAGAGAAGAAGAGAGAGAAAGAAGAGAGAGAAAGAAGAGAGAAAAAAGAAGAGAGAGAAAGAAGAGAGAAAAGAAGATATATGTTAAAATAAGAGAGATATAAAAAGAAATATATAGAAAAAGATATATATGTTAAAATATATAAAGAAAAGATAAAAAATATATAGAAAGAAAATATATAAGAAAATATATAAAGAAAGAATATATATAGAAATAAATAAGAGAAAAGAAGAGAGAAAGAAGAGAGAGAAAGAAGAGAGAGAAAAAGAGAGATAAAGAGAATGAAGAGAGAGAAAGAGGAGAGAGAAAGAAGAGAGAAAAAAAAGAAGAAGAGAGAAAGAAGAGAGAAAAAGAAGAGAGAGAAAGAAGAGAGAGAAAGAAGAGAGAGTAAGAAGAGAGCGAATGAAGAGAGAGAAAGAAGAGAGAGAAAGAAGAGGGAGAATGAAGTGAGAGAATGAAGTGAGAGAAAGAGGAGAGATAGAGGAGAGAGAAAGAAGAGAAGAAGAGAGAGAAGGATGAGAGAGAAAGTAGAGAAGAAGAGAGAGGAGGAGAGAGAGAGAAGTAAGAGAAGAAGAGAGAGATATAGGAGAGAGAAAGAAGAGAGGGAAAGAAGAGAGAGAAAGAAGAGAGGGAAAAAAGAGAGAGAAAGATGAGACAGAAAGAAGAGAATAAGAGAGAGAAAGAGGAGAGAAAGAAGGGAGAAAGAAGAGAAAGTAGGGAGAAAGAAGAGAAAGAAGGGAGAAAGAAGAGAGAGAAGGGAGAAAGAAGGGAGAAAGAAGAGAGAGAAGGGAGAAAGAAGAGATAGTAGAGAGAAAGAAGGGTGAAAGAAGGGAGAAAGAAGGGAAAAAGAAGAGAGAAAGAAGGGAAAAAGAAGAGAAAGAAGAGAGAGAAAGAACAAAGAAAGAAAGAGAAAGAAGAGAGAAAGAAGGGAAAAGTAAGAGAGAAAGAAGGGAGAAAGAAGGCAGAAAGAAGAGAAGAAGGAGAAAGAAGAGAAAGAAGGAGAAAGAAGAGAAAAGAAGGGAGAAAGAAGAGAAAAAGAAGGAAAAGAAGAGAAGAGAGAAAGAAAAGAGAAAAAAAAAGAAGAGAAAGATGGAGAAAGAAGGAGAAAGAAGAGAAAGAAAAGAAAGAAAGAGAAAGAAGGAGAAAGAAGGGAGAAAAAAAAGAAAGAAGAAGAAAGAAAAAAGGAGAAAGAAGAGAAAGAAGAGAAAGAAGGAGAAAGAAGAGAAAAAGAAAAATAAGAAAAGAGAAAGAAGAGAGAAAAAGAGAGAAGAAAAAAAGAGAAAAGAAAAAGAAGAAAAAAAGAGAAAGAAAGAAAGAAGAGAAGAAGAGAAAGAAAGAAGAGAGAGAAAGAAGAGAGAGAAAGAAGAGAGAAAAAGAGAGAAAAAGAGAAGAGAGAATGAAGAGAGAGAAAAAGAGAGAAGAAGAGAAAGAAAGAAGAGAAAAAGAGAGAAGAAAGAGAGAAAGAAGAGAGAGAAAGAAGAGAGAGGAAGAAGAGAGAGAAAGAAGAGAGAAAGAAGAGAGAGAAAGAAGAGAGAGAAAGAAGAGAGAGAAAGAAGAAGAGAGAAAGAGAGAGAAAAAGAGAAAAAGAGAGATATATAAGAGAGAGAAAGAAGAGAGAGAAAGAAGAGAGAAAAGAAGAGAGAAAAGAAGAGAAAGAAGAGAAAAAGAAGAGGAAAAGAAGAGAGAGAAAGAGAAGAGAAGAGAAAGAAGAGAGAAAGAGGAGAGAGAAAGAAGAGAGAGAAAGAAGAGAGAGAAAATAGAGAGAAGAAGAGAGAAAGAAGAGAGAAAGAAGAGAGAGAAAGAAGAGAAAGAAGAAGAAAGAAGAAAGAAAGAAGAAAGAAGAGAGAATGAAGAGAAAGAAGAGAGAGAAAAGAAGAGAAGAAAAGAAGAGAGAGAAGAAGAAATAGAGAAAGAAGAGAAAGATAGAAGAGAGAAGAAGAAGATAGAAGAGAAAATAAGAGAGAAAGAAGAAAGAAAGAAGAGAAAGAAGAAGGGAAAGAATAGAGAGAGAGAAGAGAAAGAAAGAAGAAGAGAAAAGAAGAAAGAGAAAGAAGAGAGAAAAGAAGAGAGAGAAAGAAGAGAGAGAAAGAAGAGAGAGAAAGAAGACATAAAGAAGAGAGAGAAAGAAGAGAGAAAGAAGAGAGAGAAAGAAAAGAGAGAACTATAAGAAGAGAAAGAAGAGAGAGAAAGAAGAGAGAGAAAGAAGAGAGAAAGAAGAGAGAAGAGAGAGAAAAAATAGAGAAAAGAAGAGAGAGAAAGAAGAGAGAGAAAAAAGAGAGAGAAAGAAGAGAGAGAAAGAGGAGAGAGAAAGAGGAGAGAGAAAAAAGAGAAGAAGAGAGAAAGAAGAGAGAAAAAGAAGAGAGAGAAAGAAGAGAGAGAAAGAAGAGAGAGTAAGAAGAGAGCGAATGAAGAGAAAAGAAGAGAGAAAGAAAGAGAGAGAAAGAAGAGGGAGAAATGAAGGAGAATGAAGAGAAAGAAGAGAGAGGAGAAAAGAAGAGAAGAAGAGAGAGAAGGAAGAGAGAAAAGAGAGAAGAAGAGAGAGGAGAGAGAAAAAGAGAAGAAGAAAGAGAGAAGAGAGAAGAAAGAAGAGAGAGAAAGAAGAGAGAAAGAAAGAAGAGAGAAAGAAGAGAAAAGAAGAGAGAAAGAAGAAAGAAGAGAGAGAAAGAAGAGAGAAAAGAAGGGAGAAAGAAGAGAGAAGAAGGGAAAAGAAGAGAAAAGAAGGAGAGAAAGAAGAGAAGAAGGGAGAAAGAAGGAGAAAGAAGAGAGAAAGAAGAGAAAGAAGAGAAAGATGAGAAAAGAAGGGTGAAAGAAGGGAAAAGAAAAAAGAAGAGAGAAGAAGAAAAAGAAGGGAAAAAGAGAGAAAGAAGAAGAAAGAAAGAGAAAAGAAGAGAGAAAAAGAAGAGAGAAAGAAGAGAGAAAGAAAGAAAGAAGAGAGAAAGAAGAGAGAAAAGAAGAGAGAGAAAGAAGAGAAAAGAAGAGAAAGAAAGAGAAGAAGAAGAGAGAAAGAAGAGAAAGAAAGAGAGAAAGAAGAGAGAAAAGAAGAGAAAGAAAGAGAGAGAAAGAAATAGAGAAAGAAGAGAGAAAGAAGAGAGAGAGAAAGAAGAGAGAAAAATAAAGAGAAGAGAAAAGAAGAGAGAAAAAGAAAGAGAGAAAGAAGAGAGAGAAAGAAGAGAGAGAAAGAAGAGAGAGAAAGAAGAGAGAGAAAGAAAGAAATATAGAGAGAATGAAGATAGAGAAAGAAGATATAAAAGAAGAGAGAGAAAGAAGAGAGAGAAAGAAGAGAGAAAAGAAGAAAGAGATAGAGGAAAGAAGAAGAGAGAAAGAAAGAGAGAAAAGAAGAGAGAGAAAGAAGAGAGAGAAAGAGAGAGAAAGAGAAAGAAAAGAAGAGAAGAAGAGAGAGAGAAGAGAGAGAAGAGAGAGAAAGAAGAGAGAAAAAAGAAGAGAGAAAAGAAGAGAGAGAAAGAAGAGAGAGAAAGAAGAGAGAGAAAGAAGAGAGAGAAAGAAGAGAGAGAAAGAAGAGAGAGAAAGAAGAGAGAGAAAGAAGAATGAAGAGAGAAAGATAGAGAAAGATAAGAGAAAGAAGAGAAGAGAGAAAGAAGAGAAAGAGAGAGAGAAGAAGAGAGAGAAAGAAGAGAAAGAGGAAAAGGAGAGAAGAGAAAGAAGATAGAAAAAGAAGAGAAAAGAAAGAAGAGAGAGAGAAAGAAGAGAGAGAAAGAAGAGAGAGATAAGAGAGAGAGAAATAAAGAAGAGAGAAAGAAAGAAAGAAAGAAGAGAAAAAGAAGAAAGAGAGAATGAAGAGAGAAAGAAAGAAGAGAAAAAGAAGAGAGAAAAAAGAAAGAAAGAAAAGAAAAAGAAAGAGAAAGAAGAGAAAGAAGAAAGAAAGAAGAGAGGAAGAAGAAAGAAGAAGAGAGAAAGAAGAGAGAAAGAAAGAAGATAAAAAGAAGAGAAAGAAGAAGAAAAAGAAGAGAAAGAAGAGAGAAAAAAGAGAAAGAAGAGAAAGAGAGAAAGAAAGAGAAAGAAGAGAGAAAGAAGGGAGAAAGAAAAGAAAAAGAAGAAAGAAAGAAGAGAAAGAAGAGAGAGAAAAGAAGAGAAAGAAGAGAGAAAGAGAAGAGAAAGAAGAGAAAAAAGAGAAAGAAGAAAAGAAAGAAAGAAGAGAGAAAGAGAGAGAAAAAAGAAGAAAGAAGAGAGAAAGAAGAGAGAAAAGAAGAGAGAAAAAGAGAGAGAAAGAAGAGAGAAAGAAGAAGAAGAGAGAGAAAGAAGAGAGAAAAAGAAGAGAGAGAAAGAAGAGAGAAAGAAATATATAGAGAAAAGAAATAGAGAAAGAAATAAGAGAAAGAAAGAAAGAAGAGAAAGAACAAAGAGAAAGAAGAGAGAGAAAAGAAGAGAGAGAAAGAAGAGAGAGAAAGAAGAGAGAGAAAGAAGAGAGAAAAAAAGAAGAGAAAGAAGAGAGAGAAAGAAGAGAGAGAAAGAAGAGAGAGAAAGAAGAGAGAGAAAGAAGAGAGAGAAAGAAGAGAGAAAAGAAGAGAGAGAAAGAAGAAAGAAAGAAGAAAGAAGAGAAAGAAGAGAGAGAAAGAAGAGAGAGAAAGAAGAAAGAGAAAGAAGAGAGAGAGAAAAAGAAAGAGAGAAAGAAGAGAGAGAAAGAAGAGAGAGAAAGAAGAGAGAGAAAGAAGAGAGAGAAAGAAGAGAAAGAAAGAAAGAAGAGAGAAAAAGAAGAGAGAGAAAGAAGAGAGAGAAAGAAGAGAAAGAAAGAAGAGAGAAAGAAGAGAGAAAGAAGAGAGAGAAAGAAGAGAGAGAAAGAAGAGAGAGAAAGAAGAGAGAGAAAGAAGAGAGAGAAAGAAGAGAGAGAAAGAAGAGAGAAAAGAAGAGAGAGAAAGAAGAGAGAGAAAGAAGAGAGAGAAAGAAGAGAGAGAAAGAAGAGAGAAAGAAAGAAAAGAAGAAAGAGAAAGAAGAGAGAGAAAGAAGAGAGAGAAAGAAAGAGAAAAGAAGAGAGAGAAAGAAGAGAAAGAAAGAAGAGAGAAAAGAAGAGAGAAAAGAAGAAGAGAAAGAAAAGAGAGAGAAAGAAGAGAGAAAAGAAGAGAGAGAAAGAAGAGAGAGAAAGAAGAGAAAGAAGAGAGAAAAAGAAGAGAGAGAAAGAAGAAGAGAGAAAGAAGAGAGAGAAAGAAGAGAGAGAAAGAAGAGAGAGAAAGAAGAGAGAGAAAGAAGAGAGAAAAGAAGAGAGAGAAAGAAGAGAGAGAAAGAAGAGAGAGAAAGAAGAGAGAAAGAAGAGAGAGAAAGAAGAGAGAGAAAGAAGAGAGAGAAAGAAGAGAGAGAAAGAAGAGAGAGAAAGAAGAGAGAGAAAGAAGAGAGAGAAAGAAGAGAGAGAAAGAAGAGAGAGAAAGAAGAGAGAGAAAGAAGAGAGAGAAAGAAGAGAGAAAAGAAGAGAAAGAAAGAAGAGAGAGAAAGAAGAGAGAAAGAAAGAAAGAAAGAAGAAGAGAGAGAAAGAAGAGAGAAAGAAGAGAGAGAAAGAAGAGAGAGAAAGAAGAGAGAGAAAAAGAGAGAGAGAAGAGAGAGAGAAAGAAGAGAGAGAAAGAAGAGAAAGAAAGAAGAAAGAAAAGAAAAAGAAAAGAAGAGAAAGAAAGAAGAGAGAAAAGAAGAGAGAGAAAGAAGAGAGAAAAGAAGAGAGAAAGAAAGAAAGAGAAAAGAAGAGAGAGAAAGAAGAGAGAGAAAGAAGAGAGAGAAAGAAGAGAGAGAAAGAAGAGAGAGAGAAAGAAGAGAGATAAAGAAGAGAGAAAGAAGAAAAGAAGAGAGAGAAAAGAAAAGAAAGAAAAGAAAGAAAGAGAGAAAGAAAGAAGAAAGAAAAAAAGAAAGAAGAGAAAGAGAAAGAAGAAAGAAAGAAAGAAAGAAGAGAAAAGAAAAGAAGAGAGAAAGAAGAGAGAGAAAGAAGAGAGAAAGAAAGAAAAGAAGAGAGAGAAAGAAGAAGAGAGAAAGAAGAGAGAGAAAGAAAGAGAGAAAAGAAGAGAGAGAAAGAAGAGAGAAGAAAGAAAGAAAAGAAAGAAGAAAGAAAGAAAGAAGAAGAGAGAAAGAAGAGAGAGAAAGAAGAGAGAAAGAAAGAAAAAGAAGAAAGAAGAGAGAAAGAAAGAGAAAAAGAAGAGAAAGAAGAAAGAAGAGAAGAAAGAAGAGAAAGAAAGAAGAGAAGAAAAAGAAAGAAAGAAGAGAAAGAAGAGAAAGAAGAGAGAAAGAAGAGAGAAAGAAGAGAGAAAAGAAGAGAGAAAGAAGAGAGAAAGAAGAGAGAAAGAAGAGAGAAAGAAGAGAGAGAAAGAAGAGAGAAAAAGAAGAGAGAGAAAGAAGAGAGAGAAAGAAGAGAGAAAAAGAAGAGAGAAAGAAGAGAGAGAAAGAAGAGAGAAAGAAGAGAGAGAAAGAAGAGAGAAAGAAGAGAAAAAGAAGAGAAAAGAAGAGAGAAAAGAAGAGAGAGAAAGAAGAGAGAGAAAGAAGAGAGAAAGAAAGAGAGAGAAAGAAGAGAGAAAAAGAAGAGAGAAAGAAGAGAGAAAAGAAGAGAGAGAAAGAAGAGAGAGAAAGAAGAGAGAAAAGAAGAGAGAAAAGAAGAGAGAAAGAAGAGAGAAAGAAGAGAGAAAGAAGAGAGAAAGAAGAGAGAGAAAGAAGAGAGAGAAAAGAGAGAGAAATAAAAGAGAGAAAGAAGAGAGAAAAAGAAGAGAAAGAAAGAAGAGAGAGAAAGAAGAGAGAAAGAAAGAGATAAAGAAGAGAGAAGAAAGAAGAGAAAAAAAGAAGAGAGAAAAAGAAGAGAAAAAAGAAGAGAGAAAAAAGAAGAGAAAAGAAGAGAGAAAGAAGAGAGAAAAGAAGAGATAAAAGAAGAGAGAAAAGAAGAGAGAAAGAAGAAAGAAAGAAGAGAGAAAAAGAGAAAGAAAGAAGAAAAAAAAGAGAAAGAAGAGAGAGAAAGAAGAGGGAGAAAGAAGAGGGAGAAAGAAGAGAGAGAAAGAAGAGAGAGAAAGAAGAGAGGAAGAATAAAAAGAGTGAAAGAAGAGAAAGAAAGAAGAGGAAGAAAGAAAGAGAAAGAGGAGCGGGAAAGAAGTGAAGAAGAAACAAAGAAGATAGAGAAAGAAGAGAGAGAAAGAAGAGAGAGAAAGAAGAGAAAGAAAGAAGAGAGAGAAAGAAGAGAGAGAAATAAGAGAGAGAAAGAAGAGAGAGAAATTAGAGAGAGAAAGAAGAGAGAGAAAGAAGAGAGAGAAAGAAGAGAGAAAGAAGAGAAAGAAAGAAGAGAGAAAAAGAAGAGAGAGAAAGAAGAAAGAGAAAGAAGAGAGAGAAAGAAGAGGGAGAAAGAAGAGGGAGAAAGAAGAGAGAGAAAGAAGAGAGAGAAAGAAGAGAGAAAGAATAAAGAGAGTGAAAGAAGAGAAAGAAAGAAGAGGAAGAAAGAAAGAGAAAGAGGAGCGGGAAAGAAGTGAAGAAGAAACAAAGAAGATAGAGAAAGAAGAGAGATAATGAAGAGAGAGAAAAAAGAGAGATAAAGAAGAGAGAAAAAAGAGAGGGAAAGAAGAGTGAGAGAAAGAAGAGAGAGAAAGAAGAGAGGGAAAGAACAGAGAGAAAGAAGTGAGAGAAAGAAGAGAGAGAAAGAAGAGAGGGAAATAAGAGAGAGAAAGTAGATAGAGAATGATGGGAGAGAAAGAAGAGAGTGAAAGAACAGAGTGAAAGAATAGAGATAGAGAACTGAGAGAAAGAGAAAAGAGAAAGAACATAGAAGAGAAAGAGAAAGAAGAGAGAGAAAGAAGAGAGAGAAAGAAGAGAGAGAGAAAGAAGAGAGAGAAAGAAGAGAGAGAGAGAGATAGAGAGAGAGAGAGAGAGAGAGAGAGAGAGAGAGAGAGAGAGAGAAAGAAGAGAGAGAGAGAAAAAGATAGAGAGAGAGAAAGAAGAGAGAGAAAGAAATAGAGAGAAAAAAAGAGAGAGAAAGAAAGAAGAGAAAGAAAGAAAAGAGAGAAAAAGAAGAGAAAAAGAGAGGGAAAGAAGAGAGAGAAAGAAAGAAGAAAGAAGAGAGAAAGAAGAGAGAAAGAAGGAAAAAGAAGAGAGGGAAAGAAGAGAGAGAAAGAAGAGAGAGAAAGAGAGAGAGAATGATGAAAGAAAGAAGAGAGAAAGAACAGAGAAAGAATAGAGATAGAAAAGAAGAGAAAAGAAGAGAGAGAAAGAAGAGAGAGAGAAAGAAGAGAGAGAAAGAAGAGAGAGAGAAAGAAGAGAGAGAAAGAAGAGAGAGAGAGAGAGAGAGAGAGAGAGAGAGAGAGAGAGAGAGAGAGAGAGAGAAAGAAGAGAGAGAGAGAGAGAAAGAAGAGAGAGAGAAAGAAGAGAGAGAAAGAAGAGAGAGAGAGAAAGAAGAGAGAGAAAGAAAGAAAGAGGGAAAGAGGAGAGAGAGAAAGAAGACAGAGAGAAAGCAGAGAATGAGAAAGAAGAGAAAGAGAAAGAAGAGAGAGAGAAAGAAGAGAGAGAGAAAGAAGAGAGAGAGAAAGAAGAGAGAGAGAAAGAGAATGAGAAAGAAGAGAGAGAAAGAAGAGAGAGAGAATGAAGAGAGAGAGAAAGAAGAGCGAGAGAGAAAGAAGAGTGAGTGAAAGCAGAGGGAGAGAGAAAGAAGAGAGAAAGAAAGGAGAAAGAAGAGAAAAAATAGAGAAAGAAGAGAACAAAGTGAGAAAGAAGAGAGAGAAAGAAGAGAGAAAGAAGGGCGAAAGAAAAGAAAAAGAGAGAAAGAAGAGAAAGAAGAAAGAAAGAAGAGAGAGAAAGAAGAGAAAGTAAGAAGAGAGAAAAATAAGAGAGAAATAAGAGAATGAAAGAAGTGAGAGAAAGAAGTGAGAGAAAGAAGAGAGAGAAAGAAGAGAGAAAGAAGCGAAATAAGTAAGAAAGAAGAGAGAGAAAGAAGCGAAAGAAGTAAGAAATAAGAGAGAGAAAGAAGCGAAAGAAGTAAGAAATAAGAGAGAGAAAGAAGCGAAAGAAGTAAGAAATAAGAGAGAGAAAGAAGAGAAAGTGAGAAGAGAGAAAAAGTAGAGAGAAAAAAGAGTAAGAAAGAAGAGAGAAAGAAAGAGAAAAGAAGAGAGAAAAGAAGAGAGAGAAAGAAGAGAGAAAGAAGAAGAGAGAAAAAGAGAGAAAGAAGAGAGAAAAAGAAGAGAGAGAAAGAAGAGAGAGAAAGAAGAAAGAAGAGAGAAAAAGAAGAGAGAAAGAAGAGAGAGAAAGAAGAGAGAGAAAGAAGAAAGAAGAAGAAAAGAAGAGAGAAAGAAAGAAAAGAGAGAAAGAAAGAAGAAAGAAGAGAGAAAGAAGAGAGAGAAAGAACAGAGAGAAAGAACAGAGAGAAAGAACAGAGAGAAAGAACAGAGAGAAAGAAGAGAGAGAAAGAAGAGAGAGAAAGAAGAGAGAGAAATAAGAGGGAGAAATAAGAGAGAGAAATAAGAGAGAGAAAGAAGAGAAAGAAAGAAGAGAGAGAAAGAAGAGAGAGAATGAAGAGAGAGAAGAAGAGAGACAAAGAAGAGAGTGAAAGAAGAGAGAGAAAGAAGATAGAGAAAGAAGAGAGAGAAAGAAGAGAGAGAAAGAAGAGAGAGAAAGAAGAGAGGGAAAGAAGAGAGAGAAAGAAGAGAGAGAAAGAAGAGAGAGAAAGAAGAGAGAGAAAGAAGAGAGAGAAAGAAGAGAGAGAAAGAAGAGAGAGAAAGAAGAGAGAGAAAGAAGAGAGAAAGAAAAAAGAGAGGGAAAAATAGAAGAGAGATAAAGAAGAGAGAGAAAGAAGAGGAGGAAAGAAGAGAGAAAGAGGAGAGAGAAAAAAAGAGAGGGAAAGAAGAGAGAGAATGAAGAGAGAGAAAAAGGAGAGATAAAGAAGAGAGAGAAAAAAGAGAGGGAAAGAAGAGAGAGAAAGAAGAGAGAGAAAGAAGAGAGTGAAAGAAGAGAAGGAAAGAAGAGAGTGAAAGAAGAGAGAGAAAGAAGAGAAAGAAAGAAGAAAGAGAAAGAAGAGAGAGAAAGAATAGAGAGAAAGAAGAGAAGAAGAGAGAGAAAGATGAGAGAGAAAGTGGAGAGAGAATGAAGAGAAGAAGATAGAGAAGGAGGAGAGAGAATGAAGAGAAGAAGAGAGAGAGGAGAGAGAATGAAGAGAAGAAGAGAGCAGAGGAGAGAGAATGAAGAGAAGAAGAGAGCAGAGGAGAGAGAATGAAGAGAAGAAGAGAGAGAAATAGGAGAGAGAATGAAGAGAGGGAAAGAAGAGAAAGAAAGAAGAGAGAGAAAGATGAGAAGAAGAGAGAGAAAGAGGAGAGAGAAAGAAGAGAGAGAAAGAAGAGAGAGAAAGAAGAGAGAGAAAGATGAGAGAGAAAGAAGAGAGAGAAAGATGAGAGATAAAGATGAGAGAGGAAGAAGAGAGAGAATGAAGAGAGAGAAAGAAGAGAGAGAAAGAAGAAAGAAAGAAGAGAGAAAGAAGGGAGAAAGAAGAGAGAATGAAGGGAGAATGAAGGGAGAAAGAAGAGAGAAAGAAGGGGGGAAGATTTGGATGTCACGAGCTGCGAGTTGCGCATCTTTAATGCGCAGTTGTTCACTTTGCTCTTTAGGTGTAGCTTGCATTTCGGCAAGCTGCTCTTCTACTGTCTTGGTTTATGTCGTCATTGCGGCCATTCGGACGGTTGACGTCGGTGAATCTGATCCCAATGTAGATCGAAGTGGAGATTTTTTTATTGGCAACCGCTTTGGGGAAACGGTCGTCAGTGTTCTCGAGCATGGAGTAGTTGCAGTAGGCGACCGGTCGGGAGAACCTATCGCTGTCGATTGAGCGCGGCAAATGGTATTGGCGGGTGACTGGCTTGTGGTGGCAGCCCCCGGTGAGTTTCGATAGGATGAGATGGGCGATAGTGCAGCAGGGGAGGTCGCTGGTGTCTGTCAGCGAGGTGAGCGGATTGGTGATGGACCGGCTGCTGCGGTGAGCGCGGCTAGGAGATCGTGAGAGATGGTCACGATCGGAGATTTGTCGTCGGCCGTCGCTCTGTGCCCCGCGGGTTTGCATCGTAATCCCGTCCTCGCCCGCGGGGGAAAAATCCTGCCCCGCCCCCCGGGTACCCGACCTGACCCGCCCCATTATGACATATTTAGTATTAAAATTTTTTAAAATATAAATAAATAAAAAATAAATATTATAAATCTGTAAACATTTTGTAAGTACCAAAATGCGACCAGCCCAATTTCGACGAGCCCAAACGCCCATCAATCCATCGAACGATGATCGTGGGTAGGCTCAGTCGATTCTTAAAGACATTCATCGCAGCCCATCGCTAAGTCCATTCGTGTCGTCACGTCATCGATACAGTCGACGCCGCAGTCAGTAGTGAGCCACCGCGTCAGCACCAGTCAGCAACCAGGTCATGATGCCACTAAACTCAGTAGTCAGCGACCAAGTCTGGTCGCCAATGGTGGAGGCCAAGAAAAGTTCGCGATCCTCTTTTGAGGGATTCAACAGAAAAGCTCCCGGTCCTCCTCTCTCAAAAGAAGCAACAGAAATGAGATTGTGATCCCCATTCCATGTATTGACCCTCAACAACCTCACAGAGTCGGCTACAAATACCCAAAAAAGCTCTATCGCAAGGGTTCAAAAACTGGAGTTCAAAATTTCATCGTGAAGAAAAACCTTGTGTCGAGCAACACTCTTGCGTACAGAGACTCTTTCGAGCCAAAGAAGTAAGCGACTCGCAGTTTGTCAAAATTCATTAGTTCGATCGGAGCAGCTCTACACATTCGCCGGCAACGTCAACAAGTCGATACAAGCAGAACACAAATACTTCCATCCGACCGACCAAAGCCGTCACCATTCGTGCACACTCGTTCCAGAACTCACATTTTGACGTCCTCGCCAGAAGCCGAACTTCGCCAAATTCACACGGAGATCGAATAGGAGGAAGCCTAGGAGATTGTACTCGCATTCCTTGATACTCAAACACAAATATTCTGTCGCAAATCGAATTACACTCTCGGTCGCGCCTCTTCGCGGACCGGCGGATTTTCGGTGAAACAAATTTGACACGCCGGGTGGGACATTTCCTACCTCTCATCTCCTTCTCCGTTCAACAAAAAAAAACCTTTCAGCCATGGCGAGCAACACCAACAATGGAAACAACAACAACAACAACAAGCAAATTGCCACCTCGAGCTCTGCTCACCAGCGCCCTGCCGCGACTGCAAACTCGATCGCAGAAGCTCGCGGACCAGCTGTCGCATCTCCGGCTGACCTCCGTGCTCCTACCTCTCCACCACCGGCTACTCGCCCAATGACCAGGGCCTTGGCCAAGAGCTTGTCCACTGGACAGGCTCCCTTCATGCGCGACGCACGTCGCCCAAGCGCTGTGTTCGTACCACAGGCTACCGCAGCCTCCACCAAGCCAGCTGCGGCCTCCGCCAAACCAATTCCAGCGATGGCCAATCCAACATATTTGGTCGTCGCAGCCTCTCCTCCTCCTTACAACCCGAAGGTTAGCCCGGCTCAGTCGCCACCATCGCCAAGGAGCTCCATCGTACCTGCCTTGGTGCAGCGCTATGAACAACATGGGGGCACGACTTCCTCCTCCGCGGCAAGAACATACTTGTCATCGGCTTCCTCCATACAGAGAGCAACGGCCGATGACAAATCTCCGATCGTGACCATCTCTCATGATCTCCTAGCCGCGCTCACCGCAGCAGCCGGTCCATCACCAATCTGCTCACCTCGCTGACAGACACCATCGACCTCCTCTGCTGTGCTATCACCCATCTCATCCTACCGAAACTCACCGGGGGCTGCCACCACAAGCCAGTCACCCACCAAAACCATTTGCCGTGCTCAATCGACAGCGACCGGTTCTCCCGACCGGTCGCCTACTGCAACTACTCCACGCCCGGGAACACTGACGACCGTTTCCCCAATGCGGTCGCCGATAAAAAAATTTCCACTTCGATCTACATTGGGAACAGATTCACCGACGGCAACCATCCGAATGGCCGCAATGACGACATCGGCCAAGATAGTAGAAGAACAGCTTGCCGAAATGCAAGCTGCACTTAAAGAGCTAAGTGAACAACTGTGCATTAAAGATGCGCAACTCGCAGCTCGTGACCTCCAAATCGCAAGGATATTAGAGCGGCTCGAAATGGGCGTGGCCATAAACAACACTAGCAACGTTTCTCAAGAAGTTGATTGAAATCGGGCGACTACCAGTGGTTCAGCCGAACCATTGCCAGATGATCCTGCCTCTGACGACGAGCTGCCGCCCATCGCACCGGTAGCCATTCACAGAGGATGAGCTGAAGCAGAGCCGGCTGCCCTCACACTCGACGCAGTCACCGAGCTAATCAACCGCGCTATGCGGAACAACTCGGGCGATAGCAAATCCATCGCATACCGAAGGCCTTACACGCAGAGGATTCAAAACATCCCAATGCCGGTTGGCTACCATCCTCTAAAATTCAAGCAGTTCAATGGCGACGGGCACCCCAAACAACACGTAACCCACTTCATTGAAACTTGCAACAACGCCAGCACAGACGGCGACTTGCAGGTCAAGCAGTTTGACCGGTCCTTGAAGGGAAATGCCTTCGACTGGTACATCGAGCTGGCCCAGGAGTCAATCGATAGCTATGAACAATTGGAGTGAGAATTCCTCAGCCGGTTCTACGGTACCCGGCACACCGTCACTCTGGTCGAGATCACCAATCTCAAACAAAAGAAGGGCGAAAAGGTTGTCGACTACATCAACCGTTGGAGGAACTTGAGCTTAAATTACAAAGAGAGCTCAAACTTATCCCTTGAAGCAGAAATCAAAATGTGCTCTCGAGGGATGCAATGGGAGCTCCTGCGCTACATTCGAAGTCGGAGGCCGACCGACTTTCAAGAGCTCGCAACAGAGACCCACAATATAGAGGACTTCATGGAGGAGCGAGGAGATGAAACTTCCTCGTCCGCTGACCCTTGCAAGAAAGGGAAGGCAGTAGCCGCGACCACGCCTAAAGGCACGAAGGAGAAAACAAAAGCTTCCTTCGCGACGAATGCTTTTGAACCAATCAAGGTTAGGAGCAAGGTCAAAGCTACTTACGTTCCAGGATAGCTAACCGAGGGCACGTACCAAAGGCCTTCGCTGGAGGAACGACAGGCCAAAACATACCCATTCGTCGACGCGGATGTTTTTGTCATGCTGAACCAGCTCCTCGACAACCAGTTACTAAAGTTGCCAGAAGTTAAAAGACCCGACGATTTGTCCAGGAGCAAAGATCCGAACTTCTGCAAGTACAACCGCATGGTCATCTCCATTCAAGCCGAGCCAAACCGGCAAACTCGGCCAAACAAACAGCAGGTCGCAAGGAAGGAGTACCGTCCAAAATTCGGTCCCTGCAATCGACCGTACAACAACAGATGACCACCGACTAAGGTCGCACCAAAGCTGACACCCCGAGAAGCAGCTATAGTTGACGCAGAGGGGTGGATCCTGGTCACCCGACGAAAGAAGCCTGTTCGAGAACTCGAACCGACGCCGGCGAACACCAAAACAAAGGCGAAGCGGCCAAATAAAAGAGTCTTGAAGCGCCAAACGAAAGCTCTCAGGACCAATGTTCAAGGAGCAAACAAAAAGAAGAGAAGACCTGTCACACTGGCAGAGTTCTTTCCAAAGGAGTTCTTCACGCCGCCAGCATTGGTGGCAACCTATTAGATAGCTCCTCTAGAGCAAACAATGCCCAAAGACAAAGGCAAACGGCCGGTCATCGAATGCGACGACCTCAAGACGTCACTGAAGCAAATCTCCTCACCTAACGAGATAGAAGATGACTTAGACATGGCTATTCGGTCAAGACAGGGCTTAATTCGAGTCCTCAACAAACCAAAGGAGCTCCAGTCCAAACTTGAGAAGCTACTCATGAGGAAGCACGACCTGCCAAAAGTCAGACTAACTCCACCCTACCAAAAGGAGGAAGAAGATCCACAATCCTCTCCGTAACTGGCAAAGTCGGAGGAAGCGCTCGCCGTCTCATGTCTGTCGTGCATCACATTTCGAGAGAGGACGCGCAGCTGGGGACGAAGAACCATAACCGGCCATTGTTCGTCTTTGTCTACATCAGAGACCACAAAATCAATCGCATTCTCGTTGATAGTGGGTCCACAGTCAACACTCTGCCGATTCGCACAATGAAGAATGTTGGTCTCTCCGCCTGCGACCTCTCTCCGAGCTCCCTCCTCATTCAAGGCTTCAATCCGGAAGGCCAGAGGACGCTCGGCATGATCTCACTCAAATTGCACATCGGCGACATGGTGGCAGAAACTCCATTTCAAGTCATCGACTCATGAACATCTTATAATCTGCTCTTGGGTCGACCATGGCTTCATGCGAACAGAGTTGAGCCATGAACACTTCATCAATGCTTTAAGTACTTGGAGAACGGCGAGCAAAAGACGGTGTATGCCGATGAAAGTTCGTTCACGGAGGCAGAGGCATCATTCGCAGACGCCAAATTCTGTCTGATAACCAGACCGACAGTCAAATTGTCACCCTAGCCTAACCAGGTGTCAAATGCCAAGAGCACTCCGACGCAAGCTGCATCGCTCAAACAACCGACGCAAGCCACGTCCACCAAACAGTCGACACAAGCTGCGTCCCTAAAACAGGCCACGACGCAAGTCGTGTCTCCCAAACAGCCGCCACAAAACAACCAGCTGGCACACGGCCAAAAACCGGCCGTAACAACTCCACCGCCAGCGCAGCGTAATGTACCTATCTTACGGTACATTCCCAAGTCGCAAAGAGAGAAGGGAGAAGCTCCCTTGGTCGTCTGTCACAAAATCCAGTCGACCCCTTTAGCAGAAAAGGTCACCTTCCCACTGCCGAAGCTCGAGGAAAGAAGCATTGTGAAGCAATTGCCGAACCTCAAGCAATTGCCATCTACTCGCTCGAACGAAGGCTTCGACCCGAACGCATACCGAATGATAGCCAGAGCTGGGGGCAATTCACTAAGGACCAGCTCCACGAAAAACCACCCGTCGCTTTGCCGGTCCTTACTCCAGAACGAGAGAAGTTAAGAAATGAGGGTCGCCAAATAACTCAAGGTCGCCTAGGCCTTGGCTACCAAAAGGAGAAGCCTATCAAAATCTATAGAGCTCAGACAAACCCAATCAAAATAACCAGAAAGGCATCGGCAGATGTACACCAAGTTTCAGTCGGCCAAAATCCGGCGAAAAAGAAAAATGCTTCGAACCCGGTGATTATTTACACCTTGAAGGCAGCCATCGCACGAGTTCGCGCATACGACTCAGTTATGGTAAATCATATCTCTGTCACCGACGACAATCAAGACAACGACGAGTTCATCTTGGATGAGGCTCCGGCTATGTTCGAGGAAGGCGGCCAGTCGACCGTTGACGAGTTAAAGAAAGTCAACCTGGGCACAACAGAGGACCCGAGGCTGACATTTCTTAGCACTTCACTATCGGCCGAAGAAGAGGTCGAATATTTGTCGCTCCTTCACGAATATCGTGATATATTCGCTTGGAATAATACAGAAATGCCAGGCCTCGATCCACGAGTGACAGTACACAAAATGGCGGTTTATCCCTCCGTTCAGCCAGTCAACCAATCACAACAACAGTTCCGGCCAGAACTTGTGCCAGAAATAAAAAAGGAAGTCGACAAATTGATCGCTGCCAATTTCATCAGGGAAGTGAAGTACCCATCTTGGATCGTGAATATTTTGCTGGTCAAGAAGAAGAATGGACAAATTCGGTTTTACGTCGACTTTCGCGACCTGAATAAGGCTTGCTCGAAAGATGGCTTCCCTCTGCCGATAACAAAACCCATGGTCGATGCGATGACGGGTCATGAAGCTCTATCTTTCATGGACGGATCATCCAGTTATAACCAAATTCGGATGGACTCGAAGGATGAAGAGCTCACTACGTTTTGCACTCCCAAAGGCATTTTCTGCTAGAAGGTGATGTCGTTCGGACTCAATAATGCCGACGCGACATACCAAAGGGCAATGCAAAATATCTTCGACGACTTCTTGCATAAGCGCGTCGAGTGCTATGTCGACGACCTGGTAGTAAAGACGAAGGAACGACCAGATCAGCTTCTCGACCTCAGGGCAGTATTCGAGCGACTTCGGCGGTTTCAGCTCAAAATGAACCCACTGAAATGCGCCTTCGGCATCACTTCGGGCAAATTCCTGGGATTCGTTGTGCACCACCGAGGAATTGAATCGACCAATAAAAAATCGATACAATTTAAAAGATGTCGGAGCCTAGAAACATCACCGAACTCAAAAGCATTCAAGCCCACTTAGAGTATATCTAGTGCTTCATCTCGAATTTAGCCGAAAGATACCAGCCGTTCAGCCGCTTGGTGAAAAAGGATTCGCCATTCGAGTGGGACGATTCTTGTCGGAACGCCTTTAACAACATAAAGGCGTACCTCACCAAGCCGTCGGTGCTCGTCGCTCCAACCGTCGACAAGCCGCTACTACTTTACATCGCAGCACAAGAGAAATTGGTCGGAGCATGCTTGGCTTAATGCGACGAGGACAACAAAGGACGTTCTCTCTACTATCTGAGCCAAACACTGGTGGGCGCCGAACTCAATTACACACCGATTGAGAAAACTTGTCCGGCACTCGTCTTTGCAATCCAAAAGCTCCGACACTACCTCCTGGCGCATTCGATAAACTTGATTTCGCGAGCCGACCTGCTAAAATACATCATGTCGCGACCAATTCTCTCTGGTCGACTGGCTAAGTGGGCATTGTTCCTTTCTGAGTTCGAGATTAATTTTGTGCCGCAACGCTCAATCAAAGGCCAAGCACTGGCGAACTTCTTGGCTGACCATCCAGTGCCGGCCGAATGGGAATTAATTGACGAATTCCCAGATGAAGAAATCTTCTTGGTCGAGGTGCTTCCCCCTTGGGAGATGTACTTCGACGGCGCCGTACGAAGGAACGGAGCTGGCGCAGGAGTGCTATTAGTTTCACCGAGAAGGGACCTGCTCCCGTATTCGTTCGTTCTCACACAAAATTGCTCGAACAACGAAGCAGAGTATCAAGCAATCCTCCTCAGACTCGGCATGGCAGTGGAAATGAAATTGTCACAACTAAACATCTACGGTGACTCGGCATTGGTTATAGAACAACTTATCAGGGAGTTCGAAGTAAAGAAACTCGAGCTCGTGCCGTTCTGAAGACATGCCGGTGAACTTCTGGCCCAAATTCCAGAAGCCTCACTCCACTACGTCCCTCAATCCGAAAATGGGCCAGCCGACGCATTGGCTGGAATTGCTGCCAGTCTAGCGCAATTCAACGAATGGCCGAGCCAAGTCGCCATCTGAGAAAGATGGGTAGTCCCTCCACCGGCCGAAGAAGAAACAGAAGAAGAGCAGATAGAAGAAATGGAAGAGTCTCTCCCAATCTCAGCAAGGCAAAACGAAGATGGAGATTGGCGAGAGCCTATCTCAAATTTTCTTTGCTACGACACGCTCCCGGTCGACCTGCAAGAGCGAGTCCAAATTCGTCAAGCAGCTCCAAAGTACGTTTTCGTCAATGACGTAGTCTACTGGAAGTCGTACAAAGGTCTGCTTCTTCGATGCCTATCAAAAGAAGAGGGATTGCAAGTCCTAAAGGAAACGCACGGTGGAATTTGCGGCGCGCACCAGGCTGGCCTGAAGCTCCATCTACAAGTTAAGTGATTGGGTTATTACTGGCCTACGATGCTCAGGGACACCACCGAAATGGCTCGAAGCTGCAGACCATGCCAACTCCATCCCGATTACATACATCAGCAACCGGAGCCACTTCACTCGATGATTGTGTCATGACCGTTCGAAGCTTGGGGGATGGACATCATTGGTCCCATCACTCCTAAATTTGACTCCGACAGTCAATACATCCTGGCGGCCACCGACTATTTCTCGAAATGGGCCGAAGCTACTACCTACCAAGAAGTCAAGGCTACCACCGTCGCCGACTTCATTTGAACCCAAATTATCTACCGATATGGGGTTACTCGATACATAGTGACGAACAATGGTACGCCGTTCAGAAATAGAGTCATGGACCGCTTTTGCAAGAAATTTTGCATACAACAGCGGACATCGTCGGCTTACAACCCGGCAGCCAATGGACTCGTGGAAGTATTCAACAAAACGCTCTGCAAGATCCTGAAGAAAACCATCGGCGCCAACAAAAAGAGTTGGGACGAAACACTCGGCGAAGCCTTGTGGCGTACAGAAAATCATTTCGAACGGCGACCCAGTCGACCCCATATTCGCTGGTTTATGACACCGAAGCAGTGCTCCCTCTCGAAGTACAACTTCCCTCTCTACGAATTGCAATAAGAGAAGGACTGACGACAGAGGAATGCGCCCAGCTGCGACTCGCAGAACTTGAGTCACTCATGAGCAGAGACTCGAGGCACAACAATGTCTCGAGTGCTAGCAGTCTCGAATGACACGGGCCTTCAACAAAAAGGTACGGCTCAGATCATTCCAGAAAGGCGACCTCGGGCTTGGAGTCAGACTGCCAATGCTCTTTACGAGCAAAATCGGGGGCAAATTCGTGCCGAAATGGGAAGGGCCGTACGTGGTGCAGGAAGCCTACACCAATGGTGCCTACAAGCTAGTCACTTCAAACTGTTCGGAGCTGCCGATAACAAATGGTAAATTCCTCAAACGCTTCTACGCATGAGGGGGCAGCGAAAAAAAAAGAGAAGTAAAGAAGTCGAATAAAGGGAACCAATGTTTCTCATTGCAAATAAAAAAAAAAGGAAAGAAATAAGCCTCACAACAAAAAAAAGTGAGGCTACAAAAAATCAAGCCTCGTAAAACAAAAAGAAAAAGAGAGGCTACAAAAAACAAACAGCTACATCAAAATTGAGGAAGTTCGAAGTCGGCCACTCGTCGATGTAGCCGAACCACTTCAGCGCAAATCTATGACAGCTTCCGCCCGTCGGCCTCGCTGAGAACGGGCCGTGAACGAACAAAAGCGAGCTGGTCCTAGAGAGCAGAAACTTCCTCCTCGCTGGCGTCGATTCCCCTTCGGATGGTCGCTAGCTCGCCATTAATGGAGTCGAGTTGGGACGAGACGAATGCCAGACGATCACGAAGAGCTTTCTGCTCAGCCTCAGCAGCTTCGTGCTCAACCTGACGTCTATCCAAGTCCACCGTTAAGTCGTCGCACCGACGGCTCACACGCTGGACAAACTGGGCGAGTTCAGCTTCGGCAGCGAACCGTTCGACCAAACTAAGCTTCCCCGCCAAGGAGTTACGCAACTGCTGAAAGCGATCCACCTCCGAAGCAACGTCTTCCACCCATTGCTCCAGAACCGGAGTGTCGACGCCGGCTCCTCTCAAGTGATCAAGAATGGCGCAAGTGTCCACCACAAGCTCTGACAAACATGGGTCATCAGCCAGCACTACAACTGACTCGACGAACACTGTCCACAGCCCCAAAGCAGACAGCTGCATTAACAGCCTCGACCTCGCCGAAAGACAGAAGGCCGACACCTAATAAAAAAAAAGGGGGGGAGATAAGAAAAAGAGGGAAGGAAGATGAAAAAAAAAGGGAATGACAGGATATACACTTACTGACGAAGGTCGCGAAGTCGACGAATCCTCGCTAATGGGTCAACGAGGTGAACCCGAAGCTCCTTCCTTGGCAGTAAGAGTTGCCTCTCCACTACTAGGAGGAAACGTCAAAAAGGCTTGCCTCCTCGAAGTCGCAACAACCAGAAGGGATGGATCAGAAACAGGGTGCAGAAATCCACCCGCGACAATAACTCCGGGATCCACCATAAGTCCATCGGCCGTGACTGGTTCAACCAAAGGCTGGATGGGCGCTCCACCACCACCCGCGATAGTCACCGGGCACTCGGCGTGACGAACTAACAGTTCATCAGCAGCGACGGCAGACGACGCTCCCTCTTCGACCCACTCCAATTGTCGGGTAACCTCTAACTCTGCAAGGTCGAACAAATCCTCCTGTCGAAAGTTGGGTTGGTCCGCAAATGGAGCTACGAAGACGGGAAGATCATCAGAAGCGAGATCGGCAAACTCCTGGATTGTCTGCATTCCATCCTAGGTCGTCGACGCAGGTGACAACACCGCTGGCTCGGCAGTAGCTGATAAGTGTCCAAAAGACACTTATTTATGCATGAATTATAGATCATAAATTCCTAATTTGAGTTGATTATGAGCATGAAAGTGACAAATAGAACTCAAATATATGTTTTGTGCCTCAGGTACCCGGTAAAAGAAGAAAATCTGGATTCTGACTGAAAATGAAGGAAAAAGGAGCAAAACAGAGCCAAAAAGGGAATGGCGCGACCGCGCCAAGAAAATATACAAAAATTCAAATAAATCCTGGAAATTCCCAACGGCTAGTATGGCTGAAAAGAGGACAGTTCGTGAATGTGAAATCGCGCGACCGCGCCCCACGATGGCGCTACCGCGCCATGAAGATGGTGCTACCTGTGGCGCTGGCGCGCCGTAATGTTTCCATACAAGGAGTCCAAAGTGCTATTTCGAGAAGTCAACAAAAAGTCTAAGGAGTGGCGCGACCGCGCCAGTTCAACAACCAAAAATGGCTCTACCGTGCTATTAAGTGTCCTTCCTCTTCTTGCACCCGAAGGCCGTTTTCCAGACTTAGAAAGAATTCAGCTCCAGTGGCGCGACCGCGTCAAAACAAAGAACAATTCGACGCGACCGCGCTGATGACTCAGCAAAGGCAAATTACAAAAATCTCGGGATTCTGACTACCTATCAAGCCCAAACCTGGGAGAAGAAGTCCTAATTGGCCAAGGAAGGTTTCCACGAAGATTTTATGGAATATTGCTCAAGTCTAGATGCATTGAATGATAAAGAAAGGAGAAGTTCCATACAAAGAAGGAAACTGCTGCGAGAAGGAGAAGAGAAAATCTGAGTTTTAAGAGAGCTATATCTGATGTTCCCGTATTCTAATTGATGCCAACCTTGGAACGAAGATTCCTGGTTCTACTGAGGATCAAATAACGAAAATTCAGGCCAATCCAAGCCGGGCTTCTCGAGTTTCACATCTCCAAAGTGGTGGACCCAGTGCAGAAATTGACAGCAGAAACCAGGCAACTTCTTCTCTTCATATCTCGAGTTTCCCAACTGAGAATGGATTCAAATTTCGTGAGCAAAGAAAGGACTACAGAAGGAAGGTTCGGATGTAATTTAATCCAATTCTGCGGTCCGAAAGTCAGAATTTATATCCCTGGACAGAGGCTAAAATTACAAAGTCTGGACAGAACTTCAACTATAAATAAAGGTCCGAGGCAGAGAGCAAGGCATCCAATTTTTGAGTTCCAATTCCTGTTTTCAGTTTAAATTTTTGTTCTTTTAGTTAATTAGGAGTTGAGAGAGAGAGAGAGAGAGAAGGAAGAGATTTCAGTCAAGGAGGAGTTGAAACGAAAGGCAGTCCTCAAAAGGGGGTTTTTTGTACTTTGTTTTTTTCTTGATTTCATGGCTGTAATTAATTCCTCTTTCAGTGTTTGTTTTATTAGAATGGAGTAGTCTCTCTTTGTTGGGGAAGTCATGAACTCCTAGTTTGTTATTTGTTTGAATTCTGAATTCTACAACAATAAAGTATATTGCTTTTGTTTAGAAATTGTGCTTGCTGCTTGTTTCTAATCCGAATTGATATTTCAAGTTTAACGAGGTTCGAATAGAGAAGTTAAGGTTCAGTAGAGATTTGGGTTAGTCTTATGATTCTTTGTTTTCTAAAATAACTCGCTTTTCTAACTAGTTGTTTCCGGATTGTGATGGAGACTAGTTGAAAAGTGATGTGACTTTTTATAACCCTTGTTCTGAATGAGAGAGTTGATATTTATGCACTTAGGATTTGAATATTTCCGGATTGAGATGGAGTTCAAATAATGAGAAAAAGTCAACTTGTTTTTCTCACTAGTTATTTCCGGATTGTGATGGAGACTTGTGGAAAGCAATTTGACTCGTTAAACACTTTTGTTCTGAATAAGAGTTGATCTTCAAGCTTTTATACCTAGGATCTGGATGTTTCCGGATTGTGATGGAGTTCAGAGCTTAGGTGAAAGTTATTTCCTGTATATGGGTAACCAGGTTTTCAAAAGCTAAGTCAAGGTAAGAATACTTGAGCTATAAAATCAGAATTCTGCATATTGACAACTAGGAGGGATTGACATTCTTCCCTAACATCTCATCTCCAAAAGTTTTTCTAGAAGTTTCATATTTTGTTTTCTTTTTCAGTTCTCAACAAAAATCCAAATTTTCTTCACCTCAATCATTAGGAAAAAATTTTCTTAGATTAGGCTCTCATCATGGTCTCTGTGGGATCAATATCTGGACTCTCAAAGTCTATATTACTTGCTGATCTAGTGCACTTGCTAGACACACAACAGTAGCCTCTCCGGTCAGCAGAACAACAAACCCGTCGAGGGGCGCCTACTCCCTAGCCTTCTCTCCCAACTCCGACAGAGGAGTTCCCGAGGGTTGAGCCACAACAAGAGGAGTTAAATTCGTCAGAGGCTTACCTATACCAGTCCGCAGCCACTTCTTGAAGGTAGGAGGAATGAAAATGAAAGGCTCTGACTACGGAGCCGCGGACTTCATTGTTGAAGCGGCCTTCTTCAGCGAAGCAACCGACTTAGCCAATCCTTTCCCCTTGCCTAAAAGAGCATCATGAACTGGTAAAGAAAGTACTACTGGCCGAGGATCCCCCTGTTCCAAAGAAGCATCTTGGATAACGATGCCCTTCGCTGGCGCAACTTGCGACGGAGCCGACGTCTTCTCTTTCGCGACCTTCAGCCGAGGCTCCCGCTTCTTCGTAACTTTACTCTTCTTCGCCTTGGGAGAAATCGGAGGCTTTGAACCCTTTCACGAACTCTTTCAGTCGCGACCCGCCGCATCACCACCAGCTTGCGCATGCGGCAAGGCCTTTGCTGGCGCAAGTGCAAAGGTAAATTGCTTCCATGCAAGCTGAACACAAAAGGAGCGCAAGAGAAATAAAAAAAAAACAGAGAGGAGGAGAGGAAAGCAGCAAACAAAAAAAAAAAAAAGAAAGTTATTACCTCAAAGAGGGGAACGACTGCCTCAAGCCAGGACTCCCGAAAAAGGGACGTCACACCAAGATCAGAGGCCGGACTCATGAAGGTAGGAACCTCCACGCTGCCAAGGGGACAGGCAGTCCCTGCTCACCATAACTCCACGAGTGCGTTTAGTGTAGCCGCTTTTCGCTGGTCGGAGAACAGCACACCCGAAAAGTCTTGGCAAAACCTGAACTGACGAGCAAATCGGTGAGGACTGTAGGGTTCCACCACAAGAAGATCCCGCTGCTGCAAGACTAGAAATATCGCACGCAGGCAACAGAGTATTCCACTTCAATTCGAGAAGCGAAGTGACCAGCTTTGTCAAGAATCGGACCGGGGGGAAGAGCCTCCGAAGGATACCAGCATCGCACTCCGCCACTCGAAAACAAAGAACGATCCTCCTTCTGGGTATAAACGCGAACAAGCTTCGGATTACGGTAGATCATCATAAGGGGTCTTTCGTCATCGCTGGAGTTAGCCTCGTGGATGCCGAACCGCTGGGCAAGCCATGCATAAACGAATGACCAAGAAACCCTCCCTGGTGAAAAGTCGTTGAGTCCCCGATAGATGTTGGCCAAAGCCGCGCTGGCCAGACTACATTTCTTACCGCTGGCCATGAAACAGGCTATCTTGAAAGCGCTTAACCTCAGCATGCTGCCAGATAAAGGCAAGATAAAACGACACAGCCAGAATGACAAAAAGGCAGCCAGATAGACCTCATCTGCGAGGGCGTCAGGAACTCCTAGCTCGGGGAGGGGTTGATTCTGCACGGCCGACCGGTCACGACTCCGAAAGCCTGTCGTCTTCCCATGATCAGCCCACGGGTTTCTATAAGTCGTGCGTCCCCTTCGGTACGGAACCAGAAGGATATCCACTCGGACATAGAAACCCCAAAAAATCCTTCCACGTTCGAAGCTCTCGGACGGCAGAAAAGTCGATAGTACGCAAGGATGAGGTATCGAATACTCTCGGGTAGTGGCATAGAGCGACTCTGAGTGAAATCTGCAAGCGTTGGACTCACTTCATCATAGATGCTCCCAGAGAGGGGCAGCCCACCGAGCCGATGCATGGATAAAGAAATCGACAGCTCCCCTTCGCGAGTGAAAACGGTGTTGGTAGAGGAACACCAGACCTCCAGAAAAGAATGAATGACGTTGCTGCAGCACCGATACGAAAACATGGATGCTCGAACTGCGTGAGTGAGGTCTGGCGCGGCCAACAGCTCGGAAAAAGTATGGAGGACAACATCTGCCCATTCGAAGTAGAAAGGCATGGGGCACAGGGCAAAGTTCACCTCCGGTCGACTTTCCCAAGAGTCAAATCGATCGTTGTCAATATTAAGCTTCGGCACCGTGAAATGGATCAGTTGATCATGCATCGGACTCAGCAAGACGTTGCCTACAGCCTGATGTGGAGACGACAAGGCTTCATCGACCCCAGGGAGATAACAAATCTGGTCGTCCTCGTCCACAATAGGGCAACTCCACAGGTCGTGAACAGCCTTGACTGTTGGCGCAGTCACGTCACAACCGCCATAGGCCGACGGTCCCCCGAGAGCCAACAACAGTGGCTTCTGTTCTTCCTTGGAATCGCGGATTCGTAAGCAGTCCCGAAGGGCGCCCCTCACAACGGTCTTGATGGTGGTGATGGTTAGGCCAAGGAAGGAGAAAGAAGTTGGCACAGCAGACATCTGCGACAGGACAGGGAAAGTCAGGTACTCAATTTACTCTTCTCTTAAAATTCAAAAAAAAAGAGTCTCCTGCGACCTGGGATGGAGAAGTCTAGGTCGTAAACAAAAAAAAAAGGAGAAGAAAAAAATGCACGTCCAAAAAAAAAAGAGGCGACAGAAAAGGCCACTCACCGGTGAAAGAGAAAAACGGAGTAAGAAACAAAAAAAGGAGAGGGTAAACACCACTTGGCCGACAAACAAAATCGCCTCCGAAGCAAAGCTCTCTATGAACACAGTTCAACAAATTCGCGCCCGGCGATAGAGCCAGACGCGACAAAAACAAACTGCCTCGCGCCCAGCAACCAAACCAGACGTGAGCGAAATCAAATTCCAATGCCCGGCGACCGAGCCGGACACAACCTAATGGAGAATTCAGCATCTGGCGACAGAGCCAAACGCCGCACATTCGATCCCAGTGCCTGACGACTGAGTTGGACGAGAAACGAATGCTGCAAAATAATTTCCTGCGTCCCGGCGATCGAGTCGAGCACAGATAAAGGATTTGTGACCAGCCACTAAGCCGGTCGCGTTCAAAATAACAAACTCAGTGCCCGGCGACCGAGCCAAGCACAGTTCAAAGCTTCGCGACCAGTAACAAAGCCAGCTGTGATCAAAACAACAAATTCTTGCGCCCGACAACCGAGCCGATCACAGTTCAAGGATTCTCGACTAGCAACAAAGTCGGCCGCGATCAAAACAACAGAATTACTGTGCCCGACGACCAAACCGAGCACAATTCTAAGAGGCGCTATCGAGAGAATATTTCAATTACTTTAGAATAAATTTGTGTTTACAGGGTGTGTGAGTCAGGAAAAAGTGAGTTCACTCTCCTAGGCTTCCTCTAATTCGATCTCTGTTACAATTGGGTGAAGTTAAAGCTTCCGCGAATGAACGTCGAACTTGAGTTGCAGGAACGAGTGTGCACGAACTGTTTTGGCTTGGGTCGGTCGGACGGAGGTATTTGTGCTCCACGTGTAATGACTTTTGACGTTGTCGATGGTCGTGTAGAGCTGTTAGAATCGAACTGTTGAACGACAGACTGTGAGTTGCTGAACTTCTCTGGTTCGAGAGCTTCCGCGAGTGTATTTTCTTCTCGGCAAGGAGGTTGTCGAACTCCAAAATTTTTTTCAACCCTTGGAACAGAACGCTTCTGGCTATTTGTTGCATAGTCTTCCGATTGTTGAGGATTTTTCCTGGGAAAGGGGATCACGAACCCCTTTCTACTGCTGTAGTTGAGATGGGAGGACCAGGAGCTTCTCTATTGAGATCCCTTGAATGAGGATCATGGCCTCTTTTCTTGGTTATCTTTACGTTTGAAGTAGATGACTGTATGCTGACTCATGCTGATGTGGCGATGACTCACTAAGTTGTTGATGACTGGACAATGACTGTGTTGATGATGCGGCGAGACGAATGGATCCGACGATGGGTTGTGTCGGACAACCTTGAGAATTGTCGGGGCCTATTCACGAACCTCGTTTGTTGGGTTGGTGGACTCTTGGGCTCGCTGACTTTGGGCCACACACACTTTGGTGCGTACAGATTACCCTCTTCAAAACTTGTGCGTTCCGGGAGAACGAACGAGTTTCGAACTGTAAAGAAGAACACGACGCACACCCACCATTTTTTTTTTTTTTTTTTTTTTTTTTTTCATGTCCTTTCTTTCTCTTTTATGGTTGTTTATTTTTTTTTTGTACGTATTCTGTCCTATTACATTTTTAGGACACCGTATACTTTGCACACTCTGTATACATTTTATTTATTTATTTATTTTTTCCGTGTTCTGATGTACGACATAGAGCGAACATTCCCGAGCAGAGGAAGGTACTCGGGCAAAGAGTCGACACTTACTTGATCGCCATGGCGGAGAGTAGCTTCAGGAGTAATTGGTAGTGGCACTCTGATTCCGCGAAGAAGACGTTGTTGGCAAACTCGGACGACCTCTGCGGTTTTCGACAGCCTTGGTTTAAGAGGCTTCCTCTGGACTTCATCGGATACAGATACGGCGGAGTTTGTCGACCTCTGTAAATCCTCACGATTGTGGTCATTGAGGTCGAGTGAATAACGCGAGCTGGATGGCGTGTCTTCATTGATTTCCTTCGACTCTATTTCGATAGACTTTTAAGGCTGTAATACTTCCAAACAAATACTGCGGCCCTCTGTAATCTCTATTCGTGTCGCACGACTCTAGAGACGTTTCGTAGTGTGGTTCCCCTTCTTCTTCCTTGATCTCACAGTCGGACCTTTTATAAACCGGGACGATTCTGAGGAGTGGGGCCGACTTGTACTTGTTAACGATCTCGGGACTGTCACCTCGTTGGGTTCCCATGTAGAATTTCATCATGAAGGAAATTCTATACGGAAGTGATCAAATCCCTTTTGAAAAGGGTCTGCTGCATTTCCAAAACCGAAGGGAGTCCTCGCGAGTCCCTCGATAAATAGGACCTCCTTGAGTCTCGTAAGCCTCATCGTACTAACCTCGTAGCGTAACCCTTTCGTATTCGGCGACCTTTGAGCATCTGCAACTTGAAGTTCATCGCACACTTTTGAACTGAGGGCTCCAAGATCATCCAATACTGTCGATTCTGGAGAACTACCAGTTGTCGACGACGACCTGAATAGCAGTCTCTTTCCGCGAATCTCAGCTTTGTCTCTTTCGCCTTAGTGTCAAAGAACCTTCTTCGGACTAGGGTTGAAAGGTACAGTTAAAAGCCCCCCCCTTTTTCTTTTTTTTTGTAATCTCTCTTTTTTTTTGTTGCGACGGCTTCTTTTTGTCGCAGTCCGCCTTTTTTTTTGGCCTCTTGTTGTTTTAGAGCTTATTTGTTTTTTTTTTCCAAGTTTTTTGATGCGTACCTTTTTTTTTAACTGGCTCCTCCGTGCGCTATTGGGGTCCGCCATCTTGTTGATGTAGATGATCGGGCTCCTTTCATGCCTTGTTTGGCCAAGGAACGCGCATGCCGAGTAAGGTCTCCCCTTTTTTTTTGTTCGTCCCCAAGGACTCTAGTTAGGTATCCATGATGTCGAGTTGTCTTCGCGGCTTCTGTTTTGTCAGCCAGGGAGTGTATGTCGAGTCCAGATCGGTCGCCAAACACTGTTGTTGTTTCAGCTTCGGTCGATGATGCGATCCTAGATAATCACTAGCAAGAGGACTAATCAATGTAATATAGACTTTAGGCAAGTCCGAATATCGTCCCACAAGGACCTAGCCAGCAGTTAATTGCCTTGTGAATAAAAATCTAAAGTTTGAGGAATCTGATTTTGAAACCGGATTTTAAACTAAACCAGTACTTAAAAACAGTTGAGAAAAGGTTTGAGGAATTTCAATGATGAGAGAAGACGTTGGGAATCTAATTCCCTCCCTAGACACTTTCTGAGATTGAATAGAAAATAGTTTTGGAAATCAGTTTCTGACAAGCTTATAAAACCATGGCTACAATCCGCATCGGCATCACCTTTTTCTATCTCCTAGAGAAAACTAACCGGCATAATCTACTCTACTTGACAGCATAAACATGAAGCTCATATGTCATAGGCAGATCAACTAATCCAATAGGGTATTACTTTAAGGTCGAGGATTAACCCAAGGATTAGTGAGCTACCTAGTGCATAAACTCAAAAAGATTGTAAACTCCTATCAACATATCTTACCTTAAGCCCAGCGTCACCTTATAACCAGTACATAGCCAGACAGCAAGTATGAATCAAAAAATTACAACATGGAAAAACTCATTCATGCACCAAACTGAAAACCAAATAGATTATAAATATCAATCTCATTACATGCCTAGGGAGTCATGGACTCCCAACTAAAAACGACTACTCCATGCTAGAATTAAAAGCACACAACAAGGTTTGTACAACAGCCATGAATTAAGAAGGACTAAGTAAACACAACTCCCTTGGGAAGGCTTCCCTTAACCACTCTTGCTCCTTAGCTGAATGCTCCACCTTTCTTCCTCAAAGTGACCAGAGTTCGTGTGAACTCCCTCTGGACCTTCTCCTCTCTCTCTCTTCTAAACTGTAAAGCAAAACTGAATACAAAATTGAATGTGGAATACAAAAACTAAATCTAAAAATTGGTTGATTTGAGCTCTGCCTCGGACCCCTATTTATACTTGAATCTCTATCCAGACCTTATAATTTTAGCTTCTGTCCAGGGGTGTGAATTATGACTTCCCAACCTCATAATTGGATGAAATTACATCAGGACCTTCCTTCTGTAGTTCTTTCCTTGCTCACGAAGTTTGAATCCATTCTGAGTTGGGAAACTCGAGATATGAGGAGAGGAAGTTGCCTGATTTCTGCTGCCTACTTATGCACGGGTCCACCACTTTGGAGATGTGTAACTCCAGAATCCTGGCTTGGATTTGCCTGAATTTCCGTGAACAGATCCTCTGTAGTACCAAAAAACTTCGTTCCAAGTTTGGCATCAATTGGAATTGTGAAACTCTTTCTATGCTGTTAACCAAATTCGGATTTATCTCCTTCCTTTAGCAGCAGATTCATGTTTTAAATTAACTTCTTCTTTTTCTTTTACCATTCAATGCACCTGGACTTAAGTAAATTACCTTAAACTCTTCGTGGGCACCTTCTTTAGATGCTTGAGACTCCTTCTCCCAAGTTTGGATTCGATTTGATTACGGGTTCCTGAGATTTTCATTTTTTCGGCTGCTGAGTTATCGGCGCGGTCGCGCCGAATTCTGGCCTGGACGCGCCACTGGAGCCGATATCCATCTAAGTCAGGAGACCACTTCGCGCGGTCGCGCCAGTACTTGGACATTTCCTTGGTCCCTGAAAGGCAACTTCTCTTTCTGCTTTTAGCTCACTTTGGCGCGTCCACTCTGGCTTTGGTTGAGGTCACGCCGGTTGTTTGGCGCGGTAGCGCCCTCCTATGGCGTGGTCGCGCCAATTCACGTTCCCCAACTGTTGGCTATCATGACCGTTGGGTCGTTGGACATTTTTGCACATTAATTTGAATTTTTGCGGATTTATTTGGCGCGGTCGCTCCGTTCTTGATTTTGGCCTCTTTTGCTCATTTTTCTTCTGTTTTTGCTCCAAATCCCGTTTTTCTTCTTCCACTGGGTACCTGAGACATAAAACATAAAACGGAGTCATATTTGTTGATTTTATGCTCGGAATTAACTCAGAATTAAGTTTTTTAATTAATTTATATGCCCAAAGATAGTGTCTTTTAAACACTTATGACAACCCCAAACTTAGATCTTTGCTCGTCCTCGAGCAAACTCTGAAAGAAACAACTGGATAAGCATGCAGAGATTGAGAAAATATCAGTGGCATTCCCTTATATAGGTTTCAGCATGTATGATCCACTTCCTTCCTAGTGATGATTCTCCTTGCTTAAGTCAAAACAGAATTCAAATTTTTCAAAATTCCTTATCCTCATACAAGTGAGAAGTCTTAGTAAATACCATATGCCAACCCTCAGTCTACTCTCCACTAACTTGAAGAAATCCATAATCTTGATCAATAGGTCTTTTCTAGGTTGTAATGGGGCATGGGTAATGGGTATGATGAAAGTTATAAGCATTAGGTTCATCTTCCTCCTCATATCCATGTTCCATTATTATTGAGCATGTGTTTTTAAGATTTTTCTCAAAATTTTTCCACCCCAAACTTTTTTCTTGCATTGATCCCATATTCTTTTCGTCTCTCTCTCTTCCACATATATTCTCTTCCTTGGGTTTGTTCAGAGTCTAGCTTACCTCGTCGGTTGACTCGGAGCCCCTAAGCTTGCTGAGGCCCGAGACCCGGTGCACATACGAGGTGGCCTTTCTCCTTTCTAACCCACAACCTTTTTGGCTTTGTCTAGAGTCCAGCTTACCTTGCCGGTTGACTCAGAGTCCCTAAGCTTGCTGAGGCCCGAGACCCGGTGCACACACAAGGTGGCCTTTCTCCTGACTTAGCCTTCATCTTGTTTCTCTTTTTTCAAAACAACTCAATACCTTTCTTTCATCCCTCCTTATATCATCAGATTTTTGTCCATGCTTATTTTAAATAGAACACTTCAATAAGTTGGAGAGATATAGGTCAGTAAGAAACAAGTTGGTTTTTCACAAAGGCTGGTTCATGTAATGTGGGATTTTGAAACAAAACAGGGATCTTGTTGGCTCAAGGTGTTTGACAAAAAGTGATGCATCTTGTGCATTCAAGTGGGTGGCTTGAAACAGGCGCAAACGATTGAAAACAAGTACCTAAATCACTTTAGGATATTTGGAAATCTTTCTTGTTTCGCCTCAAGCTTCCCTCATGTTGGTTCTAGTGGTTTACATCCACTTGCTCACTTATACTTTTTTAAAAACAGTTTTTAAGAAAATTCTCCTCCTGTTAAGACTAAGCTGTTAAAACGTTCTGATGATATTAGTTAGAATAAATTAACGTGTTCGAACTCCGTGTGAAATGCTACGTCAAACACCTCGTGAAACAAAAACCAACACAAACACAAGCAAGTTGTTATCGCAATTCGGAACAACTGTTCCTAATCTGCGGGGCATTCTTGCCCGGGATAGTAACAATCCACTAGTGATAACTTGGTTACAAGTCTTTCACAAAGACAATACAGTTTTGGTTCACCTTCTCAACAGAATCATGGATTACCTTCTACACCTGACCCACTCAGTGTAAGTGGTCACGTTACTATCCCACTGAGGCTCCCCCTCAGTTCGAGCTCTCCAGCGTGGAAGGCTCAATCTGCCTCCCAAGCACGGACTTCAGCAATGGTGTTCCAACTACGGGTGGAACTCCGTCTTCATCTCTTCGACTGCTTCTCAGAAAGCTAATTGATGAAGAACAACTATGCTCAGAACGCACGAACTTCTCTTGAATATGCGGAATAACTCTCTCGGAAGTTGCGTAGAATATTCAGGCCTTCATGCCCATATGTACTCGTACGTATCCTTTTATGGCATCTCCTCTAATCATGACTTAATTGACAATCCATGATTTAGTCAACCTTCCTTTCCCTCGTGATCCTCTTCTCCATATATATTTAGTCTTTCTTGATTTCCTCCGACTTTGATATTCTTCTCAATCTTCCTTGTGTGACCCGCTTCTTGACCTTTTCTCTTTGACCTTCTGCAAATAGATCACCCCTGAATCTTTTCATCATATCTAAACAGATTGTGCAATCTCTTCACGTGTCAGTCTTCTCACGTGTATATATAATGTATACACATCACTCCATGGTCTCCAATTATGCTCCACGTGTGTACATATGGTATACTCCCAATGCCTTGAACTTCTTATGCTTTATTTTGTCCAAAAGATAGTCAACCGTAGTCAACTCGTAATGTCTTGGTATTAACAATCTCCCCCTTTGACTTTCTTTGACAAAATACCCTTGAAGCATGGACTGTTGTATTTCTACTCAGAAATTCTTTTTGGAGACAAACATGTAACCAACCCACAAAATCACGAACGAACATCAAAAGATCATCAAAATACACTTTTTCCCCCTATTTTGACAAGGGAAGTCAAAGAGGAACCAACCCCACCATACTATTCAGCTGTATCATCGGAGGCATCATCATCAGACTCGGCAGAGGGCTCTGGCTCATCAGCAACAAGAGCTTGGAGTTGACGACGTTCATGCTGATGAATAGCGAGCAACTTCTGCAGCATAGGTATTTCAGAATTGAGCACTTGCAGCCGTTTCTGATAATACTGTTGTTGGCGCTTGGAGTAGGCTGCAAAAAAAGGTGGCAAAGTGATATCCACAGTGTCTGTGTCATCTTCACATTGTCCAGTCTGTGTAGAGGCTTTCCTTGTACTGATCTTCAGAGGAACAGACCGAAAACACAACGGACCCGGGGGCAGTTCAAACTCCTTTTGAGACACTAGAATAGAATAAATGGTACTTGGAAAGATCATGCTTGCATAGTGCTTCGGGTTCTCAGCAAAGTTCACAACTTGATCAAAAATCATCTGCCCCAGGTTAACTGGAATAGACTTACCCTCGCGATACAGAAAATGTGCAACTGCTTTGTTCACAGTGGTGTAATGACCGGTTGGCATCCAGTGAGAGATAGCAGCCTTGTGGAGTCCGTAGTACTTAGTGGTCAGAGCCGAGGTAGGAAAGGTATGATGTGAAACCCATTGTTTCTTGTAACCTCCAGTAAGTTCAGAAATAATTTCATCCAAACTTGCATCAACAGGTATTTCATCTACTGAAGGGACACCAACAAACATAGCCAAAATCGCAGGTGAAAACTCAAAGGAGTGACCCCGAAGCCATACCTTGTGAAATCCGGGAGATGCAGGATCAGCTATATCATTTTTCAGATTGGAATAGAATTCACATATGATTACCGGATGAAATTTTGATGTAAACAATGCGGAATGTCAGAGATGTGTCTGACTTAAAACTAGAAGAACTGCTTTCTCGTACTCTGCCTCACATATAGCTAGTTCAAGAATAAACTTCCGAGTACTGAAAGCGTTCCACGATTTTCTGGCTTGCTTGTCCACTAGAACCGGATTGACATCTGGAAGTAGTACTGACGTTGCAACTGTGCCAGCTGTTTCACCATCTCCCTGAGCTCGTCTTACATTACGCACTTCTTGGACTGGTTCTGAGACGGAAGCAGAGGCTGTCCGACGTTTTTTAGAATGCAGACCAAGAGTTTGTGGAAGAGTTGGAACACCTTCTTTGGATGTTCTGGGCCTTAGACGTGATGCAATGCCAAGAGGGCGAGACTCAATTTGGGCAATAGGCTCAGAAATACGTCGCCGTTTGCTCAAAGAAGTTTGCTTTGAGAGCTCTTTAGAAGCAGCAGAAGATGACGCCGACGTGTTAGCAATAGAGCTAACTTGTTGTTCATACACAGTTGATTTCAACTCTTGCCCAGGCACTCTCTGAGATCTTGGACGTGACCACTAAACAATGTGTTGCAGAGCATCTTTCAAGGTCAGTGAATCGCGCAAAGATGATGACGATTTGGCTGAGGATTCCTCAACAGTGGGAGAACTACTAGCGGCAGCTTGTGATGATGCTTTGAGTAGAACTTTTTCTGTTTGGGATTCATCACGAACAGATGGAAGAAACAGAGACGGAGGCATGATAACCGTGGCTGCGGCTTTTGGCTGCTCTTCTGGTGCTGCCTCAATAGAAGGTTCATCACGAACCAGAGGCAACGGCTAAGATGACGAGGAAAGAGTGGAAGCTGCTACTTTTCGTGGATCCTCGAGTTCTATCTCAACAGCTCTTGGTGAAGATGGTTTCGTCAGGAAGAAAGAGACTACTCTGTCAACAAGAGTTGCTGGTCCCTTCTTTTTGTCCGGAGATGATGGTGAGGACTCCATTAGATCAGCAATTTCTGGTTCAGTGTGTTTCTAGGGCACAAGGTTAAGCCGCGACTCGTGAGCCCAGAAAGGAAGGAAATCAGAGAGGAAAAATTTGATTGAGAAGGAGTTCAAACTTCCTTTAAATAACCACCAAACACTGCCATCGCACGTCAGCACGTCAGAAAAGTTCTTACCGTTGCACAACGGTAAAAAAAAATTTACCACAGATGTGAGCATTCTCCCATGAATACTCCTTCGTCCGTGAGAAAGAAAACTTCTTGAACACCTAACAAAAACAATGAAATAAACCGTGACATATAACATCCCCCTTTTTTTTTGTTTTTTTTTTTTTTTCGTTTTTTTTTTTTTTTTTTTTTTTTTTTCATTATCCCCATCTTTATGAGAGTTACATCTGACACATCCCAAGAGCTCCTCGGAGGAACTCAAACCTTGTTCGGTCAAGATTTTTGGGGAATATATCTGCCAACTAATTTGTTGTAGATATGTACTCCAGACTGATTATTTTTTCTGTTACCAGCTCTCTGATAAAGTGGTACCGAATATCAATATGCTTTGTACGCGAGTGTTGTACAGGGTTTTTAGAAATGTCTATGGCACTCGTGTTATCACAAAACACTGTCAATGTATCTTGCTCAAAACCATAATCAGCCAACATTTGTTTCATCCATAGTAATTGAGTACAGCAACTCCCAGCCGCAATGTACTCAACTTCAGCAGTAGACAAAGAAATTGAATTTTGCTTTTTACTGTACCATGCCACAAGATTTGTTCCTAGATAGAAACAACCACCAGAAGTACTTTTTTTATCATCAGAATTCCGAGCCCAATCAGCATCACTATACCCTGCAAGTGCTACAGTTGAAGAATTTGAGTAGAATATACCAAGTTTCGTAGTTCCATGTACATACCTCAATATTCTTTTTACTGCCTGGAGATGTGACTCTTTTGGATTGGCCTGATATCGTGCACACACCCCAACACTGAAGCATAGATCAGGACGACTTGCTGTAAGGTATAAGAGACTGCCAATCATACTTCTGTATAGATGCTAATCTGCTCCAACTCCTTCTGAATCTCTATGTAGTTTTTCATTGGTACCCATTGGAGTGGCTTTTGGCTTAGTGTGTTCCATTCCAAATTTGTGGACCATCTCTGTAGCCTATTTCTCTTGACTCAGGAAGATACCATGATCCTGCTGGTTGATTTGAAACCCAAGAAAAAATGACAATTCTCCAACCATGCTCATCTCAAACTCTTGTTTCATAGCCTGAACAAATTCATTTAGCAATGTTTTGTTTGTTGCACCAAAAATCAAATCATCTACATAAATTTGTGTCATCAACATATCCCCATCAAATCTCATGATAAACAACGTTTGATCCACATTACCTCGACGATATCCGTGACCAAGGAGAAAAGAGGTCAAACGATCATACCAAGCACGTGGTGCTTGCTTTAAGCCATTCAGGGCCTTGGATAATTTGTTGACATGGTCAGGATTGTGGGGATCTATAAACCCCTTGGGTTGCTCCACAAAGACTTCTTCTGAAATGTATCCATTTAGAAAGGCACTTTTGATGTCCATCTGAAAAAGTTTTATCTTTAATTTGTAATCGACGGAGATCATCAATCTTATAGCTTCTAATCGAGCTACTGGGGCAAAGGTTTCTTCAAAATCTACACCTTCTACTTGAGTATACCCCTGGGCAACCAATCTGGCTTTGTTTCTAATAATCGTTCCAGCTGCATCAGTTTTATTTTTGAAGATCCATTTAGTACCAATAATATTGCTATGAACAGGACGTGGTACTAACCTCCAAACCTTGTTGCGTTCAAATTGGTGAAGTTCTTCCTGCATTGCCAGAACCCAATATTCATCGTTGAGAGCTTCTTCAACCTTCTTTGGTTCCTGTGATGAAGTATAACACACAAAACGAACCATATCACGATAATTAACATCAATCCCTCTGGTTTTCACACCTTTATGGAGGTCGCCAATAATTGCTTCTGTTGGATGATTTTTCTGGATTCGGGAAGGACTTTTGATAACACCAGATTGGTCCGGTATAGGTGTGTCCACATTTGGCTCAATGGTATCATCATTGTGTGGTTCTGGAACTCCTTCTGAAACACTTATGACTTCTGGTATGTTGTCATGCTGTGTCTGTGACGATGGAGTGACTACATCCTCATCTATTCTCTGTAACTGACTGTCATCATCAAACATTGTTACATTAACTGATTCCATAATAACTCGAGTTCTTTTATTGTACACTCGATAAGCTCTACTATTTGTGGAATATCCCAGAAAGATACCCTCATCACTTCGAGCAGTAAACTTACCAAGCACTTCTCTGTCACACAGAATGTAACACTTACTTCCAAAGTCATGGAAATGACTCACCGTAGGTTTTTTTCTTTTGTACAACTCATATGGAGACTTGTGAGTGAAAGGACGAAAGAAGACTCTATTTGTTATATGACAAGCAGTGTTTACGGCTTCAGCCCAGGGTTTGTCAGGAAGTCCTTTCGAAAGCAGCATGACTCGAGCCATCTCTTGCAAAGTTCTATTTTTCCTTTCTACCACTCCATTCTGTTATGGTGTTTTTGGAGCAGAAAACTCATGATGAATGCCTTTCTTGTCACAGTAGTCAGAAAAATCTTTGTTTTCGAACTCTTTCCCATGACCACTTCTGAGCCTGATTATCTTCTGAATTGCTGCTCCTTTTTCCACCATTATTTTTTAACAGAGTCTTTGAAATGACTCAAAAGTATCTGATTTTTCCCTAAGGAAATTCACCCAACAAAAACGTGAGAAATCATCCACACAAACAAAGATATACCTCTTCCCTTTGTGACTTGGAGTACGAGCTGGTCCCATTAAGTCAACATGGAGAAGTTCCAAAGGTCTGGTTGTATTGATTTGAGTGGTATGCTTGTGTTTTGTCTTCTGTTGCTTGCCTCGTTGACAGTCACCACACAGCTTATCTCGAATGTTTGTTATCTCAAGAAATCCCTTTACTGCTGCATGTTTGATCAACTTCTAAATGTGTCTGAAGTGGACATGACCCAATTTTTTATGCCAGATATCTACACTATCAGAAGAAACAGTATAACACTGTAATTTTTTAGTTAACTTGTAACAGTTATCACCTGTTCGAACTCCTTCCATCACCAAATTACTTTCGTGGTCAGCCACTAAACATTTTTCACTAGTAAAGTGAACTTGTAGATTCTCATCACACAATTGGCTAATACTAATCAAAGTTGCTTTCAGTCCCTGAACAAGTAATACATTCTGTAATCTAGGCAGGCCATCAATATTTAACGTGCCTTTTCCAGTGATTGTACCTTTACCTCCATCACCGAATGTAACTTGGCCAAATTCAGTGTAACTTATGTTGCTCAGGAGATCTGATATTCCAGTGATGTGTCTCGAGCATCCACTGTCAAAATACCACACAGAGTTAGTGACTGTTTTTAAAGCATGATTACATGATACCTTCTTTCGAACCCAGATGAACGTATGTTTCAGATGATTCCTCTGAAACCCTTTGGTGCTGTACTTAAGATCTCTGAACAATTTGTAACACTGTGACTGTATATGTCCCAGATCCTGGCAGTAATAGCATCCATTCCTTTTGAACCCTTCATGAGTTCTGTTCACTTGCAGTCCTTCTTTAACAGCCTCTGTTTGGCGTTAGGAATATCCTTCTTTAACAAACAGTGTTTGCCGTTTGGAGGTGCTTCCTGTGTAGCCAAGTCCACTCTTGTCATTACTGGTCTTGCCACTGCTTAAAATCTCATCCAACTTACCCTTTCCTTTCTCCAACTTCTTCAAGAGTTGTTTAGTCGAGAACAACTCCTTCTGTAATTCTTCAATTTGTTGTTCTTTCAATTTTAGAGATTCTTCTCTTTTCATCACTTCAATCTGAAGAAACTTTTTAGAAGCTTCTGACTCATTAAGTTTAACAATTAGCTCGCGGTTTATATTGGAGAGATGATTCAGTTTGTCTTTCATACCTTTCAGAAGAATGAAGTCATCTTCGGATATCTCAGGTGGTGGAACACTCTCTTGAACTCCAGCAAAGAACACTGTATAATTTTCGTCTGAATTTGATGAGTTACTGTCGGAATCACTCCAGGTCACATTATGAGCCTTCTTTTTCTTCTGTATTGTGGGGCACTCCGCTTGAACATGACCATAACCATCACACCCATGACATTGCATCCTCTTTTGTTCTGCAGTGAACTTTTCAACTTTCTTTTCACCATACTTGGAAGGATTTCCACGTTTAGAGAATTTCCTGTACAACTTATTGAAACCTCTACAAGATTAGCAATTTGTTCTTCCAGGAATTCATTTGATGACTGACCTGGTTTTCTGGTTTCACCAATGAATGCAATATTCTGGTCATCCACTGCAGATGTAATCACCTTAGCTTTCATCTCTGTCTCAAAGGTACACAATGAACCAATCACTTCGTTCAAAGTCATTTTATCAATATTGTTAGCTTCAGCAATAACAATGGCTTTCACAGAGAATTTTGTAGTTAATGGCCTCAAAACCTTCCTTACCAGTCTGTTTCTAGAAAGGGATCTCCAAGTAATCTTGCTTCATTTGCCAATCTTCTGATTTTCCCATCATACTCCAAGATGGTTTCATCTTCTTTCATTTTAATAATTGTTGGAGTTTAGCAATTCTTACCGAGACAGTTCCTTCATAATGGATCTCGAGTGATTCCCATGCCTCTTTTGAAGACGTAATGGCTGACATCCTGCTGAATACTTCCAGGCTAACACCACAGAATATGGCATTAAGAGTTTTCGAGTTCAGATTGCTGCATTTATTTTCTTCATCAGTCCAATTCTTTTGTTGCTTATCCAATGTTTTTCCTTCAAGTTCAATAGTGGGACGGGACCATCCTTCGAGTACAGTGAGCCAAGCATCTTCATCTATGCTTTTGATATAAGCTGTCATTCTGGCCTTCCAATATGGATAATTTGTTCCTTCTAAGAGGGGTGGACGAGTTGAAGAACCTCCATCCTTGATTGTGTCTGCCATTTCACCAGAACTTCTGAATCTCACCACGTAATCTGTCTGGTGCCTGCTCTGATACCAATTGTTAAAACGTTCTGATGATATTGGTTAGAATAAATTAACGAGTGTTAGAACTCCGTTTGAAATGCTACGTCAAACACCTCGTGAAACAAAAACCAACACAAACACAAGCAAGTTGTTATCGCAGTTTGGAACAATTGTTCCTAATCTGCAGGGCATTCTTGCCCGGGATAGTAACAATCCACTAGTGATAACTGGTTTCAAGTCTTTAACAAAGACAATATAGTTTTGGTTCACCTTCTCAACAGAATCGTGGATTACCTTCTACACCCGACCCACTCAGTGTAAGTGGTCACGTTACTATCCCACTGAGGCTCCCCCTCAGTTCGAGCTCTCCAGCGTGGAAGGCTCAGTCTGTCTCCAGCACAGACTTCAGCAATGGTCTTCCAACTGCGGGTGGAACTCCGTCTTCATCTCTTCGACTGCTTCTCAGAAAGCTAATTGATGAAGAACAACTATGCTCAGAATGCACGAACTTCTCTTGAATATGCGGAATAACTCTCTCAGAAGTTGCGTTGAATATTCAGGCCTTCATGCCCATATGTACTCGTACGTATCCTTTTATGACATCTCCTCTAATCATGACTTAATTGACAGTCCATGATTTAGTCAACCTTCCTTTCCCTCGTGATCCTCTTCTCCATATATATTTAGTCTTCCTTGATTTCCTCCGACTTTCATATTCTTCTCAATCTTCCTTGTGTGACCCGCTTCTTGACCTTTTCTCTTTGACCTTCTACAAATAGATCACCCCTGAATCTTTTCATCATATCTAAACAGACTGTGCAATCTCTTCACGTGTCAGTCTTCTCACGTGTATATATAATGTATACACATCACACCATGGTCTCCAATTATGCTCCACGTGTGTACATATGGTATACTCCCAATGCCTTGAACTTCTTATGCTTTATTTTGTCCAAAAGATAGTCAACCATAGACAGCTCATAATGTCTTGGCATTAACATAAGCAGATTGAAATAAGATATTTTTCCAGAAAGTGAATCATGCTTTTCTCTTTTCTCAGGGTTTCCACTGATGTTTCCCAACTCAGGGTCTATTTCTGATAAAAAATTTTATAAATCAGAGATTTTTGAAAGTATAAAGATAGTATCCCACCCCAAACTTAAAACATGCTTTGTCCTCAAAGCATAAGAATAAGAGGTAGGATGAATACTTCCCTGATCAGTCTGGGTGTGCCCGAAGTGGAATGGGGCTTGTCCTTGATTGCTCTGCAGTGGAATTTTCCTTTTCTGGGCTCTGGGTTGTTAATCACTCAAAGAGGCAGTGGCGTGGTAGCGCCAGAATTTGGCGCAGTCGTGCCAAGTTGGAACATCATAATTCAGCATCCTGAATGTATTTTTGCAAATTTCCACTTTAAACAAGAATTGATCAGTTAAATATAGATGCTGAATCAGTAAACACACCTTTTCATTGGGGCAATCATGCTTTGGGAAACATAATGAGTGCAAAATATTATGTCATCAATATGAATGGAGATTGAGTACATATTAATGGACATTGCATACAAAAATCACTCTACAGAATCTCATGCACAAATACCAAAGCCTATTTTCCCAGAGGAAAACTGGAATCAGACAGTAGGCTCAGAATAGCATTCCAGTGTGGCGCGGTAGCGCCAATTTCACAATGATTTTTGGTTTTTATTTTGTGGATTTTTATTTTTGTTTTTTGTTTTATGGAAAATTAAACACCCTTTCTAGCCTAAGTCTATCCTAATCATGCAGAATCAATCAACTAATCATGAAAGTCCTACGAATTCAAAAATCTATGCAAAATTCAATGTAATGCAATCCTATTCTGAACAAAAAAAGAAAAAGAAGAGTTCTGGTTTATAGTCCCAGCTCGACTTTGTGACTCTGTTTCAGTCAGATAGGATTGTGAAGGTTCTTTCCTGATTGAAATCAGGGGAGATGTATCTTTTCAGCCTTTGGCCATTCACAATGAAGGTGGATTGGTCTTTTGGATTTCTAATTTCCACAGCCCCTGATTTTAACACTCTTTCCACTGCAAAAGGACCAATCCATTTCGATCTTAGTTTACCAGGGAACAACCTAAGTCTGCTGTTAAACAAAAGGACAAGTTGACCAGGTTAAAATTCCTTGGGTAAGATATGCTCATCATGCCATTTTTTAGTTTTTTCTTTGTACATCTTGGCATTCTCATAGGACCAGTACCTAAGCTCATCTAATGCATTTAATTGCAGTAATTTGCTCTCTCCAGCAGCCTTGATATCAAAATTTTAAAACTTGGTTGCCCAATAAGCCTTATACTCTAACTCCAAAGGAAGGTGACATGCTTTTCCATAAACCAGCCTATAGGGGGTCATGCCTATTGGGGTTTTGAAAGTTGTCTTATAGGCCCACAGTGCATCATCTAGCTTGGTTTTCCAATCTCTCCTTGAAGTGTTGACAGTTTTTTCCAGAATTCTTTTGAGCTCTCTATTGGACACCTCTACTTGGCCACTAGTTTGAGCATGGTATGGGGTGGCTACTTTGTGGGTGACTCCATATTTTTTCAACAGATTTTTGAAAGAAGAGTTGCAAAAATGCTTTCCCCCATCACTGATGATAGCTCTAGGGGTGCCAAATCGACATAAAATATTCTTTTTCAAAAATTCAATGACAATCTTGGCATCATTAGTTCTGGTTGCTATGGCCTCTACCCATCTCGTTACATAATCCACTGCCACCAGAATGTACACATACCCAAAAGAAGGTGGAAAGGGACCCATGAAATCAATACCCCAAATATCAAAGCATTCATATTCCAGAATATTATTTAAAGACATTTCATTCCTTCTAGAGATGTTACCTGTTCGTTGGCACCGATCACATGATTCTACATACCTCTTTGCATCTCTAAAAAGTGTTGGCCAAAAGAATCCAGATTGCAATACCTTTGCTGTTGTTCGGTTTGCACTGTGATGGCCACCAACCTCCTTGTCATGGCAGTGGCTAAGAATAAGTGTGGCTTCTTCCTCTTTCACACACCTTCTGATGACTTGATCTGGGCATATTTTGTAGAGGAAAGGATCCTCCTAGTAGTAGAGCTTTGAGTCTGCCATCAGTTTCTTTCTTTGCTGGTAAGTGAAGTGCTTTGGTACCCATTTGCTGCAAACAAAATTTACAATATCAGCATACCATGGTACCTTTGAAGTACTTACCTGGCAAATCCTCTCATCTGGGAAGAGTTCTAAAACTTCCCCATCTTTATTTTCTGCCTCCAGCCTTGACAGGTGATCTGCTACCACATTTTCAGCACCCTTCTTGTCCTTGATTTCAATATCAAATTCTTGAAGAAGAAGTATCCATCTGATCAGCCTCGGTTTGGAATCCTTCTTTGCAAACAAATATCTAAGAGCTGCATGGTCAGTCCAAACAATAACTTTTGAACCAATGAGATATGATCTGAATTTTTCAAAAGCAAAAACCACAACCATGAGCTCTTTCTCCTTAGTGGTCTAATTCAATTGAGGACCAGTGAGTGATTGGCTAGCATAAGATATGGTGTAAAAAACTTTTCCCTTTCTTTGGCCAATAACTGCTCCTAAAGAAAAATTACTTGCATCACACATGAGTTCAAAAGGTAGGTTCCAATCAGGTGACATAATAATGGGGGCAGAAATCAATTTTTATTTCAAAAGATTAAAAGTATGTAAGCATTCATTGTTGAAATCAAATTTCACATCTTTTGAAAGCAGATTTGACAAAGGTTTTACAATTTTAGAAAAATCTTTTATAAACCTTCTATAAAAACCTGCATGGCCTAAAAAACTTCTAATACCCTTGACTGAAGTGGGTGGAGGTAGCTTTTCAATCACTTCAATTTTTGCCTTGTCAACCTCAATTCCCTTTTCTAAGATTTTATGTCCAAGCACAATTCCCTCTCTTACCATGAAGTGGCATTTTTCCCAATTTAGGACTAGCTTCTTTTCTTCACACCTTTCGAGTACAAGCTCTAAGTGCTGCAAACATGTTTCAATTGTGAGTCCATAAATTGTAAAATCATCCATAAAAATTTCCATCATCTTCCCTATCATATCATGGAATAAAGCCATCATGCATCTTTGAAAAGTGACTGGTGCATTACACAAGCCAAAGGGCATTCTCCTATATGCAAAGGTGTCATAAGGTCAAGTGAAGGTGGTCTTTTCCTGGTCTTCAGGTGCTATAGGTATCTGAAATTATCCTGAATATCCATCCAAGAAGCAATAAAATTTATTTCCAGCAAGCCTTTCAAGCATTTGATCAATGAATGGTAAAGGAAAATGATCTTTCCTAGTGGCTGCATTTAATTTCCTATAGTCTATGCATACCCTCCAACCTGTGAGTGTCCTAGTGGGGATCAGTTCATTATGTTCATTATGAATGATAGTAGTACCCCCCTTTTTAGGAACAACTTGAACTGGACTTACCCATGCACTATCAGAGATAGGATAGATAATACCTGCGTCCAAGAGTTTAATCACCTCTTTTTTTACTACCTCTTGCAATGTGGGGTTCAGCCTTCTTTGTTGTTGGATGCTAGGCTTATAATTGTCCTCCATCGGAATTCGATGTGTGCAAATTGTGGGGCTGATTCCTTCAATGTCCGATAATGATCAGCCTATTGCCTTCTTGTGTTTGGACAGCACCTCAATGAGCATCTTCTCCTCCAAACCTGTCAAACACGAAGAAATAATTACTGGTTTATCATTCTTTTCAAGAAAGACATATTTCAGATTACTAGGAAGAGGTTTGAGTTCAGGTTTGTGCGCTTCTGGAGCTCCTTGTTCCTTTATTTCAGCTGCTAACTCCTCCTTGCTTCCAGCCTCCAGTTCGCCAAATTCTTCTATGATGATGGGATCTTCATTCTCTGAATGGATCTGGCCTCCTTCTTCTGCTGCAGTCCTCTCCTCTTCTTCTATTTCTACTATACAAGAATCAATCACATCAATACTCAAACAAAAATAATCATGTGGAATGGCTGGTTGTTTCATGGCTTCTTTTATATTGAAATTGATTGCATCATTATTAAGCCTTAGAGTTAGATTTCCCGATTTGCAATCAATTACAGAACCAGCAGTAGCCAAGAATGGTCTGCCAAGAATTATAGTCAGGTTCTTGTCTACTTCCATGTCCAAAACTACAAAATCGCAAGGATAAATAAAATCTTGAATTTTTACCAACACATCCGCCATTACTCCTGGTATCTTGGTTGATCTATCTGCAAACTGAAGAGTGATTCCAGTCTCTTGAGGTTCTCCAAGTTGTAAATACCTGCAAAGGGACAATGGCATTAAATTAACACTTGCCCCTAAATCACATAAAGCATTTACAAATTTATTTGACCCAATTTCACAAGGTATTGTAAAACTCCCTGGATCTTTAAGTTTTCTTGGAAGCTCATTCTTCAAGATTGCACTGCAGTTTTTATTCAGCACAACTGTACCTTTCTCCTCTATCTTCCTCTTTCCGGATAGGACTTCTTTAAGAAATTTGCCATAAAGAGGTATTTGCCTTAATGCTTCAAGAAGTGGAATGTTAATCTGTAATTTCTGAAAGGTTTCTAGAAATCTAGCAAAGCTACTTTCTAGAATGTCAAATTTAGCTCTACTTGGATAAGGAAGATATCTTATATCAATATCAGTGATAGGAAGTGCATCCTTACTTTTTTTCCTCCTTGGAGAAGATGGTGGACTTACCTTTTCTTTTCCTTTCTCTTCTTCTCCTTTATGAGTTTTCTCTTCCTCCATGGCTGGTTGTTCTTTTGGTTGGAGCTCCTCGAGAGTCTTCCCACTCCTAAGTGTGATGGCCTTGACTTGCTCTTTAGGATTTATTTCTGATTTGCTAGGTAGAGCTTCCCTCGGCCTCTCATATGCACCTTGATTCAGATGGTTCATCTGAGTGGTTAGAAGTGTTACTGTTTGCCTTAGTGATTGCAACTCTGTATACATTACTGGATTTAACTTCTTTTCTTCCTCCAATTCAGCCTTGGTGGCTAGCAGCTCCTCCTTTTGTTGTGTATGGCTTGAAGTGGTTTGAATCCAGGAGGGTGCTGCCTTGCTTGATTTGCATTATTCCAGGAGAAGTTTGGATGGTTTTTCCAGCCAAGGTTGTATATGTTGCTATATGGATCCATCCTGCGAGAATTCCCAACAAAATTAGTTTGTTAAGGCATGGAATTCAAAGCATATACATTACCTTGGCATTCATAATCCGCATGTCCTCCTCCACATATTCCGCAAATTGAGGCTACCACAGGGTTTGATTGTTGCTGGAAATTCACAAATTGTTGCTGAAGTGCTTCTAATTGTGCTTGTGTGGCTGTTGAGGAGTCCAGTTTGTAAATTCCAGCAGCCTTCTTGCTTGATCTCTCCATTGGGTATTGATACATGTTGGCTGTCATCTCCTCTATTAGCTCATGAACCTCTTCTGGAGTCTTTTTGCTGATTGATCCACCTGCTGCAGCATCTATCATGCTTCTGGTGTTTATGTTCAGCCCATTGTAGAAGACTTCAATTTGGCTCCAGAGTTCTATCTTGTGATTTGGGCATTTTTTTAGAAGTCCATTGAATCTCTCCCATGCCTCTGAAAGATGCTCTTCTGGTTCCTGCAAGAATTGAAGGATTTCATTCCTTAATTTGATGGTCTTTGCTGGTGGAAAATACTTACCTAAGAATTTTTTTTGAATATCCTCCCAAGTGGTTATAGAACCAGCTGGTAAAGTGTTCAGCCATGTCTTAGCTCTTCCTCCCAATGTGAACTTAAAAAGCCTCAATCTGGCAGCATCATCTGACACACCATTGTATTTAAAAGTAGCACACAAATCCAAGAATCTCTCAAGGTGGTCATTAGGATCTTCATTAGCCAACCCACTAAACTGATAATGAGTCTGCAGCATAAGAAGAAGCTGAGGTTTAAAATCAAAATTATTAGCTTGAATAGATGGAGTGATGATACTTGTCTTGCTTGTATTTGGGCTTTGTGTGACAACATCCTCCATGGTTCTCCTTGGTCTTAGTGCTTGCTCATCATGAGTGCCTTCTATGTTCTCCATGTCTTCTTGAAACATGGGATTGCTCTGGTTCTGCTTTTCCTTCAGCCTTTGCCTTAAGGTCCTTTCAGGTTCTCAATCAATCTCTTGGGATGGGTTCCCTCGAGATCTGGTCATAAACCTCCAGCAAAAGAAATAAAAAAAAAACAAAAAAAACTCAAATCTCTAAATTTTTAAACTTTGTGCAATTACTACTAGAAACTTCGGTCCCCGGCAACGGCGCCAAAAACTTGATGCGATCCTACCTAATCACTAGCAAGAGGACTAATCAATGTAATATAGACTTTATGCAAGTCCGAATATCGTCCCACAAGGACCAAGCCAGCAGTTAATTGCCTTGTGAATAAAAATCTAAAGATAGAGGAATCTGATTTTAAAACCGGATTTTAAACTAAACCAGTACTTAAAAACAGTTGAGAAAAGGTTTGAGGAATTTCAATGATGAGAGAAGACGTTGGGAATCCAATTCCCTCCTTAGACACTTTCTGAGATTGAATAGAAAATAGTTTTGGAAATCAGTTTCTGACAAGCTTATAAAACCATGGCTACAATCCGCATCGGCATCACCTTTTTCTATCTCCTAGAGCAAACTAACCGGCATAATCTACTCTACTTGACAGCATAAACATGAAGCTCATATGTCATAGGCAAATGAACTAATCCAATAGGGTATTACTTTAAGGTCGAGGATTAACCCAAGGATTAGTGAGCTACCTAGTGCATAAACTCAAAATGATTGTAAACTCCTATCAACGTATCTTACCTTAAGCCGAGTGTCACCTTATAACCAGTACATAGCCAGACAGCAAGTATGAATCAAGAAATTACAACATGGAAAAACTCATTCATGCACCAAACTGAAAACCAAATAGATTATAAATATCAATCTCATTACATGCCTAAGGAGTCATGGACTCCCAACTAAAAACGACTACTCCATCCTAGAATTAAAAGCACACAACAAGGTTTGTACAACAGCCATGAATTAAGAAGGACTAAGTAAACACAACTCCCTTGGGAAGGCTTCCCTTAACCACTCTTGCTCCTTAGCTGAATGCTCCACCTTTCTTCCTCAAAGTGACCAGAGTTCGTGTGAACTCCCTCTGGACCTTCTCCTCTCTCTCTCTTCTAAACTGTAAAGCAAAACTGAATACAAAATTGAATGTGGAATACAAAAACTAAATCTAAAAATTGGTTGATTTGAGCTCTGCCTCGGACCCCTATTTATACTTGAATCTCTGTCCAGACCTTATAATTTTAGCTTCTGTCCAGGGGTGTGAATTATGACTTCTCGACCTCAGAATTGGATAAAATTACATCAGGACCTTCCTTTTGTAATTCTTTCCTTGCTCACGAAGTTTGAATTAATTCTGAGTTGGGAAACTCGAGATATGAGGAGAGGAAGTTGCCTGATTTCTTCCGCCAACTTCTGGTCCACCACTTTGGAGATGTGTAACTCGAGAATCCTGGCTTGGATTGGCCCGAATTTCTGTGAACAGATCCTCTGTAGTACCAGGAAACTTCATTCCAAGTTTGGCTTCAGTTGGAATTGTGAAACTCCTCCTATGCTCTTCACCAAATTCGGATTTATCTCCTTCCTTTTGCAGCAGATTCCTATTTTGAATTAACTTCTTTTTTTTTTTTTACCATTCAATGCACCTGGACTTAAGTAAATTACCTTAAACTCTTCATGGGCACCTTCTTTAGACGCTTGAGAATCCTTCTCCAAAGTTTGGATTCGATTTGATTGCAGGTTCCCGAGATTTTCGTTTTTTCGGCTGCAGAGTCATCGGCGGGGTTGCGCCGAATTTTGGCGCGAACGCACCACTGGAACCGATATCCGTCTAAGTCGGGAGACCACTTGGCGCGGTCGCGCCGAATTCTTCTGTGGATGTGGCGCGATCGTGCCACTACTTGGACATTTCCTTGGTCCCTGAACGACAACTTCTCTTTCTGCTTTTAGCTCACTTTTGCGCGTCCACTCTGGCTTTGCTTGAGGTCGCGCCGGTTGTTTGGTGCAGTAGCGCCCTCCTATGGTGTGGTCATGCCAATTCACATTCCGCCACTGTTGGCTTTCATGACTGTTGGGTCTTTGGACATTTTTGCACATTAATTTGAATTTTCGCAGATTTATTTTGCGCGGTCGCACCGTTCTTCATTTTGGCCTCTTTTGCTCATTTTTCTTCTGATTTTGCTCCTAATTCCGTTTTTCTTCTTCCACTGGGTACCTGAGACATAAAAAATAAAACGAAGTCGTATTTGTTGATTTTATGCTCGAAATTAACTCTGAATTAAGTTTTTCAATCAATTTATATGCCCAAAGATAGTGTCTTTAAGACACTTATCAGTCGACTTGGTCACTGGGAAGTCGCTGGGAAGTCGCCGGGGATGAGCTTTTGTTCCCTCTATTGAGCATCGAAGCTTTGATTTGACTAAGCTCGGCTGGTTTCTTAGACGGCTCGTTTCTACGCCAACATCTTTGGCTTGGTCACCAAGTCTCGGTGCCCACACAATCGCAGCTTGGTCATGATTGCCATACAAGTTGTATCAACTGTTTACCCCCCTTTTTTGTTGCGATGACACTTTTTTGTCGCCACTCATTTTTTTGTTTGCGACTGCTTCTTTTTGTCGCTTGCTTTTCTCTTGCGACGACTTCTTTTTGTCACGACATGTTCTCTCCTTTTTTTTTTTTGAGAAGAGTTACATACCTGACTCCGATTGGCTGCATCTCGCTTGGTTGTTGGGCGCTGTTTGTTTACGTGGTGATTTTGAATTGGGCTACGGTCGGTCACCGGGTGCGCTCAGTTGACAGTGTGATCGGTTGCAGGGCTTTGTGCGGTGATCGGCTCGATCGTCGGGCACTTGTTTTGATCGCAGCCTGGTGTTTAGGCTAATCGTGAAACTTCAAAGGGTGCTCGACTTGCTCATCGGGTACCTGCTGTGTATTTTTTTTGTTCCGCAGCATTCATTTCCCGTCCGACTCAATCGTCAGACACCAGGATAGAATATACGACTTCTGGTGCTATCGCAAGATGTTGAATTCTCCATCCTGTTCTTCTCAAATTGGTCGTTGAGCATGGAAGAGCCCAGTTTGTTCGCCTCCGATTTGTTGGTCGCGAGGCGGCTCGCTGTTGTTGCGCTGTTCCCTGTGATTGCGCGTCGTCTTGAGGCTGTGTTTGTTTTGGTCATCGAGACGTATTTTTTCTGCGATCCCTTTTTTTTTAATCGCGAGGCGAACACACATTTTTTTTCTTGAATAGATATGAATTGCGTACCTAATTTTTTTTTCGGGTATTTTACGTGCAGATGTCTTCTTCATCAGATTCTGTTACCTTCCTCGGCCTCGTTCTCTCCGATGTCCAGGCCACCGTAAGGGGTACTCGCCAAGACTGTGTACAGATTGATACTATAGAGGGCGATCGGAGTCCATTGTTGCTGCCTGTTGGGAGGCCGTCGGCATTCGGAGGTTCCGACGTACACGTTCCTTTGACCAGAGCGACTTGCGAACTTCGGAGTCGTCCAGTTATCAACGATGACGACCGGATTTGCTTTCTCCCCGGGGTCGGTGAAGCTTCGTCATCTCCACATGAAACTCAGGGTACCATCTTGCTGAGTCCCATGCACGATACCCTGGTACATTTTTCTACACTGGAGCTTTACATTGACCGCCATCGATTCGGTCCCTAGGAGGTCAAGACGGTTGAAGTTATAAGTCCTCAACACATACCTTTCTACTTCGAATGGGCGGACGTCGTCCTTCGTACGTGTTCTGAACGTTTAGCTGCGGTCGACTTGATCCCTGCCGTGCGAGCCTCAATGTTTCAATACAGCTGCTGCAGCAATGTCATCAATGCTTTCATGGAGGTCTGGTGTTCTTCTACCAACTCCATCTTCACAAGGGAAGGGGAGTTATCAATCTCCTTATGGGACCTGCATCAGTTCGGCGGACTACCTCTCGCTGGGAGCATCTTCAACGAGACGTTCCCGTCCGCTGAGGACTTCGTTCAGGGTCGCTTCCTTCAGCTGCCCGAAAGCATCAAGTACTTGATTCTCTCCTATCGCCGGTTATTCGAGCCTTCAGAGGTTGACGGACTCACTGGGCTTCGGATGTCTGATTGGGCATCTTTCTGGTTCCGTCCCAAAAGGGGTGTACAGCCATTGGAAGACGCGTGGGTTGATCGCGAGAAGAATTCGAGTCTTATGAGTCACGAGAGATCGGAGCGGTTGGATCAACCTCTGGTCGAGCTCAGAGTTCCTGAGGGGTTTGCAGACGAAGTGTATCTAGAGGCATTTCTATCTTTGTAGATTTGTCGTTGCATTCTCCCCATGCCCGGAGGTATGTTGCGATTCACCGTCTTCAAGATGGCCTCTTACTTGGCGAGTGGTCGGAAGTGTAATATGGCCGCCGCGACTCTGGCCGGTCTTTACCGGGGACTCAACAGTTCCATTTGCGGGAGGATCCCATGGCCGTTTGTTTTTTCCTGGCTCGCCCACTACTTCGGCGTCCATGGAGTAGACACTTCAGAAGGTGAGCGGCCCTTGATGATGATCTACCGCAATCCCGACCAATGCCTTGCCTATACCCATAAAGAGGCTCGCGAATTGTTTTGGCGCGACGAAATACAGTGCTGGTATCCGTCGCAAGCTCTTCCTCCGGGCCATGTTGTCGACAAACCTGGCCATCCCGCTTCTCGGATCGAAGTGGAGTTTTTTTGGTGCTTGCGCGCAACTCGTCTCGTGTTGCAGCAGCGTGATCTTCTGATCGTGGAGCCATATAGCCCGCACTGGTTCGCTCGCCAATTTGGGTTCTGCCATGATTTGCCGGCCGTTTTAATTGGCGACCAGCGGAGGGCGGCTTCGGTTGACGCCTTGGTGGAAATATGGCAGGCCGGGAACGTTTTCCCTCTCGGCATGGTGGAAGTGCCACCGTTTGTGAGCTCGGATTCTGACCCGGGCGTGATGGCTCTGTACCGGGAGTCTTGGCTCGAAACGGTCATTCCCCTCTTTGAGGTAACATCATCTGCATTTTTTTTTTGTGGACCGTCGCTTACGCTTCCTTTGCTTCCTATTTCACTTGTCCCTTCTCTTTTTTGTTTGCAGTGGGAGTGGCAGAACTTCACTGGTGAATCGGCGCCGAAGAAGAAGGCTATGCCGAAGAGAGCCATGGTGAAGAAAAAGGCAGCAGGGTCGAAGGCTGCCAAGAGGACTGCAAAGACTCCAGCACCAGCAATGCCGACGCAGGGGGTCGTTATCAGAGAGACTCCACCCGTTGCGGACGTTAGCCGGCCGAGTTCGATCTCCTCGCCGACAGAGGGTGCACCTGTGGAGAAAGGGAAGGGGGTCGTTGAGTCGGTGGCCGCACCGAAGCCGATGGCCTCGCCGAAGAAGGCCGCTTCGAGGAAGAAGAAAGCAGATGCCCCTCGAGTCCTCTTTGACCCGCCTCTGTTCAAGAAGCGACTGAGGAGTGGTCTCCGTAAGCCTTCGACTCCGCTTCGCACTGTTCGCTCCCTGACGGCTCCTGCTCCGGAACCGAACGAGAACGTCGTGGAGGCGAATGTGGTTGACGGGTCTGTTGCCCCGTCAGTTGAGGAGAATGCTGCTGAGCGGAGGGTGATGCCGGTGCACCCTCTGTCGATACGGTCTCGGGCAGCCGAAGAGTCTTCACGTCCAACCACCAACGCGCTTGCAATCGTCCCGTCTCCTCGTGTGGATCAGACTATCCTTCGTGAGGGGGACTCATTACCTCCCGCTGCGTCCGGGGAACATCGACGACTGGGATGGGTTGGAGGAGAGGCGCTCGTCGCTGTCGTTGTCGGTAGATTGGAGGCCGGCGAGGCTGATTGTCCTATGCTTATCTCGAGTGACAACGACGAGGCGTCTTCCCCTCCTTCTGACGTAGTTCGTCCCACGGCCACAACTCCGGAGGAAGAGCCACTCATAAGGAATAGATTGGGCTGCGAAGGGGTGGCTGTTGGTGTCGGAGAGGGAGGTCCGCAGCCAGGTCGACGGCCAGCCAGCGAGAACTCTTCCACTTCGCGGTTGGGCTCGGTATGTTTTCATTATCCTCTTCTCCCATTCATTCTTCCCCCTTTTTTTTTTAACTATTTGCGGCCTCGGCCTTCTTTTGCTCCCTTTCAGTCGTCGTCGCTCCTTTTGTCGGCGAAGTCGCGAGAATGGTTACAACAGTCGGCCCTGAGCCTGTGGGCACGGTTCATTCAGACATCTTTAGCACCCTCCGAAGACCCTTCTTCCCCTGAGCTTGTGGCCGACGCCTTCCTAGAGCATTTGCGAGGAGCTGGTGTCGAGGTTTCCGTCTTGGAGCAGTGGGTTGAGGATTTCGCTCGGGAAGCAGATCATCTTCAACAGTTGCGCAATTCTGCGGCCGGGAAGCTCAGCAGGTCCGAGCATAGCGTCGGTGAGGCTGATATCGCACAAGCCGTTCGACGGGTGAACTGTCGTCGCGACGCTATGGCCGCGACCTTAGACCGGTGTCAAGCTGAGCGCGAGACTATGGAGTCGGAGCGTGAGGCACTTCGCGAGTGTCTGGCAGTCGTCGAGGCGCGACTTGACTTCACCGTTTCTGGGATTGCCTCCGCTCGTACAGAACTCGATACCATTGAAGCGGAAGCCTCTGCGTTGGAGGGCCGGCTCCATTCTCTCCATGCGCGGCCTGTTCTCAGCGAGGTTGAGACTCGAAAACTTGACGAAGTTCATGCCGAGTTGCTACGACTTCGACAGCGGGTGGTCGACTTGGAACTGTGACCTCTCCGACTTTGGAACTTCTCTCTCCATATTTTTTTTTGACATGGGAAAATTTTGTAATCCTTTCCCTCTGAATGTTGATTTGATTTTTTTTTTGTGTGGTCTCGCGTATTTTTGTTGCGAGACCTGCATTGTATATACTATACCATTCATAATAACAAAATATATTTTCTTCGCTGCTTTCTTCACGGGTAAAATCGTTTGAGAAATTTAGCGTTCGTTATCGGCAGCTCCGATCCATTTGCAGACAAGCATGTAGGCGCCGTTCGTGTAAGCTTCCTGTACGACGTAAGGCCCTTCCCATTTCGGTGCGAATTTGCCCCCAATTTTGCTGGTGAAGAGCATTGGCCGTCGAACTGCGAGTACGAGGTCGCCGTTTTGGAATGACCTGAGTCGTACCTTTTTGTTGAAGGCTCTGGTCATGCGAGATTGATAGCACTCGAGGCGTTGTTGTGCCTCAAGTCATTGTTCATCGAGTGACTCAAGTTACGGGAGTCGAAGTTGGGCACATTCCTCCGTTGTTAGCCCTTCTCTCATTGCAATGCACAGGGAAGGGAGTTGTACTTCGAGAGCGAGTACTGCTTGAGTGCCGTAGACCAGCGAAAATGAGGTAGACTGGGTCGGTGTTCGGAATGAAGTTCTGTAAGCCCATAGGGCTTCAGGCAATTTCTCGTCCCAACTCTTTTTGTTGGCACCGATGGTCTTCTTCAGGATTTTGCAGAGTGTCTTGTTGAAAGCTTCTGCGAGTCTGTTGGCTGCTGGAATGTAAGCCGTTGAGGTCCGCTGTTGTATGCGAAATTTCTCGCAGAAACGGTCCATGAATCTATTTTTGAACGGCGTACCGTTGTCTGTCATTATGTATCGAGGGACTCCATACAGATAGATGATTTGTGTTTGGATGAAGTCGACGACGGTGACGGCATTTACTTCTCGGTAGGCGGCGGCTTCAGCCCATTTTGAGAAGTAGTCTGTGGCAGCCAAGATATATATTGCCTGTCCGAGTCGGACTTGGGAGAGATGGGGCTTGTGATGTCCATCCCCCAAGCTTCGAACGGCCATGATGCGACCGTAGGGTGAAGCGGCTCCGGCGCCTGGTGTATGTAGTCGGCATGGAGTTGGCATTGTTTTCATGATCGAACCATTTCGATGGCGTCTCTGAGCATCGACGGCCAATAATAACCCAGTCGTTTGACTTGCAAGTGGAGCATCGGGCCGGCTTGGTGTGCACCACAGATTCCACTGTGTACTTCCTTTAACACTTGTGACCCCTCTTCCTTGGACAAGCAGCGAAGGAGCAGACCTTCATACGACCTCCGGTAAAGTATGTCATTGATAAAAACATACTTTGGAGCTGCTCGAAGAAGTTGCACTAGTTCTCGTAAGTCGACAGGAAGCGTGTCGTGGCAAAGGAAGTTTATGATAGCCTCTCTCCAGTCTTCGGTTCGATTTTGACTGGCCGAGATAGGAAGAGATTCTTCTATCTCTTCTGTTTGCTCTTCTTCTGTTTCTTCCTCGACTGATGGAGGGATAACCCATCGTTCGCAAATGGGAATCTGGTTTGGCCGTTGATCGAAGTGTGCCAAACTGGCTGCGATGCCGGCTAATGCATCGGCTGGCCCATTCTCGGAGCGAGGGACATGGTGGAATGAAACTTCCAGGATTTAGGCCAGAAGTTCACCGGCATGTCTCCAGAAAGGCATGAGTTCGGGTTTCTTTGCTTCGAACTCTCCTGTGAGCTGCTTGATGACCAGAGCCGAGTCACCGTAGATGTTTAACTGTGGCAGCTGCAACTCGACTGCGATATTGAGTCCAAGGAGTAGAGCTTGGTACTCTGCTTCATTGTTCGAGCAGGTTTGGGTGAGCACGAACGAGTAGGGTACCAGATCTTTCTTCGGTGAGACGAACAGGATTTCGGCGCCAGCTCCATTCCTTTGTGCAGCGCCATCGAAGTACATCTCCCAAGGAGGGAGCACTTCGACCAGAAATATCTCTTCGTCGGGGAATTCCTCTATTAATTCCCATTCGGCCGGCACTGGGTAGTCGGCTAGGAAATTCGCCAGAGTTTGACCTTTGATAGCTTGTTGCGGCACGTAGTTGATCTTGAACTCGGAGAGGAGCAGCGCCCATTTTGCCAGTCAACCAGAGAGAATTGATCGTGACATAATGTATTTCAGCGGGTCGGCTCTTGAGATGAGGTTCGTCGAATACGCCAGGAGATAGTGCCGAAGCTTTTGAACTGCAAAGATGAGGTTCGGCGTCCACTAGTGTTCGGCTTAGATAGTACAGAGAACGTTCTTTGTTGTTCTCGTCGCATTGAGCCAGAATCGCTCCCACTGATTTCTCTAGCGCTGCGATGTACAACAACAATGGTCTATCGACTACTGGGGCTACGAGCACTGGCGGCGTGGTGAGATACGCCTTTATGTTGTTGAAGACGTTCTGGCATGATTCGTCCCATTCGAACGGTGTGTCTTTCTTTAGCAGACGACTGAAAGGCTGGCATCTTCCAACAAGGTTCGAGATGAAACGCCGAATGTATGCTAGGTGACCTTGGAAGATTTTGAGCTCGGAGACATTTCTGGGTTCTGGCATCTTCTGGATGGCGTCGATTTTCGACTGATCGATTTTGATCCCTCTACGATGCACGATGAAGCCTAGGAATTTGCCTGAAGTGACGCCGAAAGCCAATTTTAACGGATTCATTTTGAGCTGAAACCGTCGCAGTCACTCGAACACTGCCCGGAGGTCGAGAAGATGGTCAGCTCTCTATTTTGTTTTCACCACCACGACATCGACGTAGCATTCGACTCGTTTGTGAAGGAAGTTGTCGAAGATATTCTGCATAGCTCGCTGGTATGTCGCACCTGCATTCTTAAGTCCGAACGACATCACTTTGTAACAGAAGATGCCTTTAGGAGTGCGAAATGCAGTAAGCTCCTCATCTTTTGGGTCCATCCAAATTTGATTGAAGCCGGAGGACCCGTCCATGAAGGATAGAGCCTCGTGACCTGCTGTCGCATTGACCATGAGCTCGGTAATTGGCAGAGGGAAGTCATCCTTCGGGCATGCCTTATTCAGGTCGCGAAAGTCGACGCAAACTCGGATTTGGCCAGTCTTCTTCTTAACTGGGACGATGTTCGTGATCCAAGACGGGTATTTCACCTCTCTAATGAAATTTGCCGCGATCAACTTGTCGACTTCCTTTTCAATTTTTGGCACCAATTCTGGTCGAAATCGTCGTTGCGACTGCTTGACTGGTCGAACAGAGGAATGAACCGCCAATTTATGGACCGCCACTCGCGGGTCAAAGCCGGGCATTTCTGTGTAGTTCCACGCGAAGATATCACGATATTCGTGAAGCAAAGCCATGTATTCGACCTCTTCTTCGGTCGTCAATGAAGCACTGAGGAATGTCGGCCTCGGGTCCTCTGTTGTGCCCAAGTCGACTTTCTTTAATTCGTCGACGGTCGCTTGGCCACCTTCTTCGAATTCGGCCGGGGCCTCCTCCAAGACGAATTCTTCGTCTTCTTGGTCACCATCAGTTATGGAGATGTGGTTCACCATAAATGAGTAGTAGGTGTAGGCTCGTGCGATTGCAGCTCTCAGAGTGTAAATAACTACCGGTTTCAGCGCGTCTTTCTTTTCGGCCAGAGGTTGGCCGACTGAAACTTGATGCACATCTGCCGAAACCTTTCTGGTTATTTTGACTGGTTTCGCCCGGCTAGTGTAGATTTTGATCGGCTTCTGCTTCTCGTAGCCGAGACCCAAGCGACCTTGATTGATTCGTTGACCCTCGTTTCTCAGCTTCTCCTGTTCTGGAGTGAGAATCGGTAGAGTGATGGGTGGTTTCGCATGAATTTCGTCTTTTGTAAGGTTGCCCCCAGCTCTGGCCATCAGTCGGTAGGCATTCGGGTCGAAACCTTCATTGGAGCGTATGGACGGCAACTGCTGTTGGCTCGGCAACTGCTTCACAATGCTTCGTTCCTCCAATTTTGGCAGAGGAAGCGTGACTTTTCTTGGCAAAGGGGTCGGCTGGGTTTTATGGCAGGCGACTAGGGGAGCTTCTCCTTTCTTCCTTTGTGACTGTGAGATGTATCGCAAGATGGGTATGTTGCGTTGTCTTGCTGTTGGAGTGACTGCGGCCGATTTGTGGTCGTGCGTCGATTGATTGTCGTGCACCGGCTACTTGGGAGACACGACCTGCGTCGTGGTTTGTTTGGGAGATGCTACTTGTGTCGGAGTTTGTTTTGCAGATGTGGCTTGCAATGACTGTTTGGGTGCTACAGCCTGCGTCGGTTGTTTGGACGATGCAACTTGTGTCGGAGTGCTCTTGGCATTCGCTGCCTGATTCGACCAAGGTGACAATTTAACTGTCGGTCTGGTCGTCAGATAGAACTTGGCGTTTGCGAATGATGCCTCTGCTTCTGTGAATGGACTTTCGTCGGCTTACACCGTCTTTTGCTCGCCGTTTTCCCAATACTTGAAGCACTGGTGAAGTCTGGATGGCACAACTCCATTTGAATGAAGCCACAGTCGACCCAGGAGCAAATTGTAAGATGTCCTGGAGTCGATGACTTGAAAAGGAGTGTCAGCTACCATGTCCCCGATGTGCAGCTTGAGGTTCGTCATGCCGAGTGTTCTCTGGCCTTCCTGGTTGAAACCTTGAATGAGAAGAGAACTTGGAGAGAGGTCGCCAGCAGAGAGACCAATATTCTTCATCGTGCGAATGGGCAGAATGTTGACTGCAGATCCACAATCGATGAGAATACGATTGATTTTGTGATCTCTGATGTAGCCAGAGACGAACAACGGTCTGTTGTGATTCTTCGTTCCCAATTGTGCGTCCTCTTCTCGGAATGTGATGCACGGCGGGCATGAAACAGCAAGTGCTTCTTCCGACTTCGCTAAGTGCGCCTTGGTGTAAGCGTCTTCTTCCTCTTTTCAAAAAGGAGGGGTAACCCGACCTTTGGCAGATCGTGCTTTCGTATGAGCAACGTTTCGAGCTCAGCTTTGAGTTCCTCTGGTTTGGCGAGGACCCGCACTAAGGCTTGTCTTGACCTGATGCCCAAGTCGAGATCGTCCTCTATCTCGTTGAGATGCGAAATTTGTTTGAGCGACGTCTCGAGGTCGTCGCATTCAACAACCAATCTTTTGCCTTTCTCTTTGGACACTGTCGGCTTGGGAGAAATTGTTGAGCAAGTTGCCACCATCGCCGGCGGTGAGAAGAATTCCTTTGGGAAGAACTCTGCCAGTGTGACAGGTCTTCTCTTCTTTTTGTTTGCCCCCTGAATGTCGGTCCTGGGAGCTTTTCTTTGGTGCTTCACGGCTTTCTTATTTGACTGCTTCGCCTTGGTTCTGGTGATCGCCGGTGCCGGTTCGACTTCTCGAAGAGGCTTCTTCCTCCAGGTGACCAGGATCCACCCCTCTGCGTCGACAGCAGCTAGTTCACGGGGTGCCGGTTTTGGTGCAACCTTAGCCGGTGGTCGTCTGTTGTCACCGTTCGGTCGGTTGGAGGGACCAGTTTTTTTACGGTACTCCTTCTTTGTGACCTTCTTCTTATTTGGCCAAGTTCGCAGGTCTAGCTTGGCTTGGATGGAAATGGCATGTGAGGAGGTTGTGTTTTCAGACCCTTCAATTTTGATGCGGCCTTGAGCCGCCAACTCCATGATGCGATCTTTCAAGACGAAGCATTTCTCCGTCGAGTGCCCAACTAGTCGATGATATTTGCAGAAGTTCGGATCCTTGCTCTTGGACTGGTCGCCAGGTCTTTTAATTTCTGGCGCTTCAATAATTTGTTGTCCAGGAGTTGGTCGAGCATGATAGGAACGGCTGCGTTGTCAAAGGGATATGTCTTTGCCTGTCGTTCCTCCAGTGATAGCTTCTTGTATGCCTCCATTAATTGCCGTCGTCATGGCTGGTGTCTTCCCCTTTTTGCGAAGGTCGGCAGAAAAGGATCCTTCTTTTCCTCGTTCTTCTATTAGGATCTCCATATTGTGAACTTCTGTTGCGAGCTCTTGAAAATCGTTTGGCCTTCTGCTGCAGATATAGCGCAGGAGTTCCCAGTGCGTTCCCCGTGAACACATCTCAATTTCGGCCTCGAGGGACAAATTTGAGGCTGCTTAGCAGTTTAAGCTCAAGTTCCTCCACCGGTTGATGTAATCGACCACCTTCTCTCCTTTCTTCTGTTTGAGATTGGCGATCTCCACCAGTGTAACTGTGCGTCGAGTACTGTAGAATCGGCTAAGAAATTCTCGCTCTAATTGCTCCCAGCTATCGATAGACTCCTGGGGTAACTCGATGTACCAGTCAAAGACATTTCCCTTCAGTGACCGGCCGAATTCTTTCACCAACAGGTCGCCGTCGGTGTCGGCGTTGTTGCAAGTCTATATGAAGTGAGCGACATGCTGCTTTGGGTGCCCGTTACCATTGAATTGCTGGAATTTTGGAGAGTGATACCCGACCGGCATAGGAATGTTTTGGATCCTTTGCGTGTAGGGCCTCCGGTAGGCGACAGATTTGTTGTCGCCCGAGCTGTTTCGTACAGCACGGTTGATTAGCTCGTTGACTGCGTCGATGGTGAGAGCAGTCGGATCTGCTTCAGCTCGGCCTTTGCGAACGGTCACTGGTGTGACGGGCGGCAGCTCGTCATCGGATGAAGGATCGTCTGGCAGCGGTTTGGCTGAGCCACTGGTAGTCGCCCGATTTCGGTCGACTTCTTGAGACACGCTGCCAGTGTTGTTTGCAGCCGCGCCCATCTCGAGACGGTCCAATATTCTTGCGATCTGGGCATCGCGGGCGGCAAGTTGCGCGTCTTTGATGCGCAGCTATTCGCTCTGCTCTTTTAGCGCAGCTTGCAGTTCAGCCAGCTGCTCCTCGACTGTTTTGGCCGACGTTGTCATCGCTGCCATTCTGACAGTTTGCGCCGAAGAATTTGTTTTCGGCGCGGCTTGGAGTAGTGAAGTCATTATTGCCGTTGACCGCATGGGGGGAGTGGCCGTCGGCGTCGGAGAGGAGATCGTCGTGGGCGAGCGGTCGAAAGAGCCAGTCGCAGGTTGGTCACGTAAAATGGCTCTGTGAGGTGACTGGCTTGCGGTGGCAGCCACTGGTGAGAGTCGGTGAGGCGGAATGGGTGATGTAGCAACAGGGAAGGTCGCCGATGTCTGTCGGTGAGGTGAGCGGATGGGTGGTGGTCCCGCTGCTGCGTTAAGTGCGGCCAAGAGGTCGTGTGAGACCAACACAACTGGTGAGGAGTCTGTGGCCGACGTTCTCTATACAGAGGAGGTCGACAATGGGTGTGTCTTTGCCGCAGAGGGCGAAGGAATACCTCCACTCTGTTCGTATTGCTGCACCAAGGCAGGGACTGCGTCGGGCTGACAGTCGGGCTGTGAGGAGGAGGTGAAGCAGCGACGGCCAAGTATATTGGTCTGGTCATCGCTGGTAGTAATTTGGCGGCGACCGCAACTGGTTTTTTAGAGGCCGCGGTAGCCTGCTGCACGAATAAGGCGCTTGGACGACGCGTGTCGTGCACGAAAAGGAGCTTGTCCGGCGAAAAAATTTCTGGCCGTAGCCCTCGTTACTGGGCGAGTGGCCGATGGTGGAGAGGTTGGAGCGCGGAGGTTGGCTGGAGAGACGGTTGCTGGTCCGTGAGCTCCTATGGTTGAGCTTGCGGTCGCGGCGGGCCGTGGCTGAGCAGAGCTCGAGGAGGCGGTTTGCTTGCCCCTGTTGTTGTTGTTGTTGTTGTTGTTACCGTTGTTGGCCATGGCTGAGGTTGGAGTTTCTTTTTTTGTTGGTTGGACGGAGAAGGAGATGAGAGGTAGGAAATGTCCCACCGGGTATGCCAAGTCTATTTCACCGAAAATCCGCCGGTCCGCGAAGAGGCGCGACCGAGAGAATATTTCAATTACTTTAGAATAAATTTGTGTTACAGAGTGTGTGAGTCAGGGAAAAGCGAGTTCACTCTCCTAGGCTTCCTCTGATTCGATCTCCGTTACAATTGGGTGAAGTTAAAGCTTCCGCGAACGAACGTCGAACTTGAGTTGCAGGAACGAGTGTGCACGAACTATTTTGGCTTAGGTCGGTCGGACGGAGGTATTTGTGCTCCGCGTGTATCGACTTTTGACGTTGCCGGTGGTCGTGTAGAGCTGTTCCAGTCGAACTGTTGAACGACAAACTGCGAGTTGCAGAACTTCTCTGGTTCGAGAGCTTCCGCGAGTGTATTTTCTTCTCGGCAAGAAGGCTGTCGAACTCCAAAAAAAATTTCAACCGTTGGAACAGAACGCTTCTGGCTATTTGTTGCAGAGTCTGTCCGGTTGTTGAGGATTTTTCCTGGGAAAGGGGATCACGATCCCCTTTCTGCTGCTGTAGTTGAGATGGGAGGAGGACTAGGAGCTCCTCTTTTGAGATCCCTTGAATGAGGATCATGGCCTCATTATGTTTGAAGTAGTTGTATGTTGACTCATGCTGACGTGGCGATGACTCACTATGTTGTTGCTAACTGGACAATGACTGTGTTGATGATGCGGCGAGACGGATGGATCCAACGATGGGTTGTGTCGGATAACCTTGAGAATTGTCGGGGCCTATTCACGAACCTTGTTTGCTGGGTTGGTGGACTCTTGGGCTCGGTGAATTTGGGCCACGCACATTTTGGTGCGTACAATAAGTATTAAGCGGGTTGGGTCGGGTTTTTGCGGCGAAACCCGTCCCCGCCCCGAACCCGTGATGGGTTTCGCTCCAAAATACCAAACCCACCCTGCAGGGAATAAATACAAACCCAAACTCGCTTTAAGAGGGTCGAGTCAGTGCGGGTTCCCTGTTAATGGAACCTGTTGCCATCCCTAATTAGAGGCAAAGAGTACTGGCGTGTAACACCCATATTTTTGTCTTGATCGAACACACGAACGCTCTTCTGTATTCAAGTACCCGGCGCGGGGGGACTGTTCATTTCTTTCAATATGTGCCTGGAAACGGCTGGCATCAAAGTTCTGTTTCCATGGACCAAAGACTCTTCTAACCTAACCTGGTTGGTGTATCCCTTCAGAAATGATAACAGAGAAAATAGGAGGTCGATTCAGCTGGTTGGGATGATTTCAGAGCTCCCTGCCAAACGTAACCAGCAGATATTTCAGTCCATCCTTTTCGCGATCAGAAAAGAGAATCATTTTTCAGTTTTTTTTTTTTATATATATATTTTTTTTGTTACAATATACTCTAAAAATTGAGTTAGTTCTTGGTCAATAACAACAGTCTGATCTGATAACATAATGCATGGTTCTGGTCCATTGCGTGATCCGGGAGTTTCCCACCCTTAAACATCAATATCAGACTCCAAATTATTCGAAGTGTTGACAGGCAGCTGCTCGTAAGGACCAAACAAGAGATACTCCAAAACGCTCTTAGTCTATGCTAGAGTTTGATAATATTTATGGGCTTCGCGTAGACGAAACAGAAAAAGCCAAACGCGAGGAGCCCGAGAGTCCAGACCAGGGTTTTCCAACTCGGCCGTGTCCATGGCCGGTAATTTGGAGTTTACCGGGTCAGACTCATATCAACTCATCCATCCTACGAGTCCCCGCAGACCTTAAAATAATGTTTCTGCAGAATCCTGTCAATGTACCAATCAAACCGAACGCCACTTCTTTACCATTTTCTCAAGTGTCTCAGCGCGACTGACATGGAATCGAGTCTCGGCTTCATTCATATATTGTCGCCGCTCGAACAGGACGGCGAGTCCCGCAAGGGATGAACTGTTCTCGGAGCCACTCCCACGGAAAACTTGGCAGCAGAAAGAGGCTTTTCTTTCTCTCTGAAAAATATCAGTCATTCTTTTTGCGTCGGGGTTCTCCGAAGAGCGAATTCCTCTCCATCAAAGAGGTACTACAATCTGTATCATCCCTGTTTTCTTTCTCTCTCCATCTTTTGAAAACTGATCTCTTTTCAATTCCATCACCTCCGTGCTGTTTTTGCGATGTACTACAAATCCGAAAGATTTGGTTAATTACAAAGAGAGTGACGATGGAAATGAAAGTTCAAGGATTGATGTCGTCAAATTGCCTGTATTGAATTTGAGAGTCGATCATCTCCTTCGAGTTTGTTGCCTAATACGATCGATTTCTCAACCATTATAACAAAAAGAAAAGATCACTGTGACCGTTTGACGTAGTGTTCGACATAATTTGAACCTCTATTTTCTTTGTTTTCTTTTTTTTCTTTATTTTCTTTGTTTTCTTTATTTTTTATTTTTAATTGTAATGGCCGGATTGATCAGTATCTCACGTCTAATGCTTAATCTTCTTTCCATTTTTGCTAATAATATGGTATTTATGAAACACTCCTACCCGTGATGAGAAAAAGAATATTCTTTCCCTTCTTCACTTCCTAGTATCTCTCCCAGTCGTTCCCATAATAGTTAAAAATAACAAAATATCAGCAGCAATCTCGATTATGAAAATCCAAATCTTTCAGCTCTTTCTTTTTTTTGTTTATTGCTCTCCGTTTTCCTCCCTCTACATCTAATCAATCCTAAATTCCAAATTCTAATCCTAATTTAGCTTTTTACTGTAAACACTTTCGCAGCTTTTCCAATCCCCAGACTCCAATCCTATCTATGATTGGGTTTAAGGTATAATTAGCCGTTTTCCAAGTTCAAATCTCTTAAACTTCCATTCGTACAATCCAGGTCCGAATGCGGGCAGCAATCCCAGATTTTAAGCTTGATCGCAATTTCTAGTTCCTTAGAAGATCGCCCTTATCCAAACTTTCCTTCGAAGAGCGTTTTAAAACTTCCTTAAACTCGGTCAATTCTGTCAGTAGTTCCTTAACACTACATATGCTGTCGACCTTAATGCGATCTTAATTAGTACTTAAATCATTCTCTTTTAGGAAACAAAATTGGGTAGATGGTGCCCGTGATTACGTGACGCTTATCTTCACCGATCAGTTCAAGATTAAGGAATTGAAAGACTGACATTTGTCCGTAACAGCCTGCGAAGATCGATCAGGACCCTTCGCTTCTCTTCTGAGATCAGAAAATATTTTATTTGGACTGATAATCCGCACACTTCTTTCCTAGTATGCCCGGTCAAAATCCGTTAAAGACGGCGGCCTTGAGAAATCTTTCCATGAAGTTACTAAACTCTGAAAACTGATCCACGCATGCGGCGGCGTCTTCCCCCGCATTGTGTCGATAAATAGATATCGCGGCGCCCCGATTTTCTTTGTGATTTGAGAGCGCCGTTTTGTGCCCTTTCTTCTTCTTCTTTTACTACTGGGTTTTTTCGTGAGCCGTGATCCCGTCTTCCGTTTTTCTCTTCTCTGCTACTCTGCTTTTGTCAGTACTGAAGGAAGAGTACTTGGTTCGACATGGCACCCGCGGTGATCGTTTCCACTGAGTCTGGCGGAAAGAAGTTCGCGGCCAAGCTTACATGGCGCGTCGTTATGTGTGGTCTCATTGCATCGACGGGAGGGTTGATGTTCGGTTACGATATTGGAATTTCGGGTAAGAAATTTTAATTCTTTTTCACCCTTTAATTTCTACAATGTATACATCTTTGTTGGGTTTTCATCCGGAAATTGTTCTTACGCTAGCTTTTCCATCGGAACCCATGAGATTTCGATCTTGAGGATCACGAAGAGTACATGATCATGTTTAATGGTGTTACAATATTTGCAGGGGGTGTGACGGGCATGGACACCTTTCTGAAGAAGTTTTTCCCAAAGGTTTATATAAAGAAGCATCTCGCGAAGGAGAACAACTACTGCAAATACGATAATCAGCTTCTTCAACTCTTCACTTCTTCTCTGTACCTGGCTGCCTTGGTCATGAGCTTCTTTGCCGCGAAGATGTGTAAGAGATTCGGTCGGAAGTTGACGATGCAAGCAGCTTCGATCTTTTTCCTTGTCGGAGCTATTTTCACAGTAATCTCTGCTAATTTATGGATGTTGATCATTGGGAGAATCCTTCTCGGGTTCGGAGTTGGGTGCGGTAATCAGGTACTCCTTTTGTTCGTTACCATTAATCCATAATATATGATGAGCAATTAACGTTAAGAATAAATGATTAATCTTGGAACTTTTTTTTTTTCCGATCCCTTTCCACAGGCGGTTCCCCTGTTCATCTCAGAGATCGCTCCAGTCAAATACAGAGGAGCGCTGAACATCTGCTTCCAACTCATGATCACCATCGGAATCCTAATCGCGAACGTGGTCAACTACTACACTGCTCCAAAGGTGTGGGGATGGAGGCTATCCCTGGGTCTGGCCGGAATCCCTGCTCTGATCCTCATCGTGGGGTCCTTCATCATCTCCGAGACACCCACGAGTCTGATCGAGCGTGGCAGGTTCGAAGAAGGGAAGGCCATTCTGAAGGCCATCCGTGGCGTCGAAGACGTCGATTTGGAGTTCGACGAGATCAAAGAGGCGTGCGAGAGGGCTAACAGGATCAAAAGCCCGTTCAAGAACCTCATGAAGAAGAGCAGCAGGCCCCAGCTGGTCATCGGTGTGCTCATGCAGGTCTTCCAGCAATTCACAGGGATCAACGCCATAATGTTCTACGCCCCTGTTCTGTTCCAAACAGTCGGATTCAAGAACGACGCGGCCCTCTTATCCGCGGTCATTACTGGTACCGTTAATGTTCTCAGTACCCTCGTCTCCATTGCTTTGGTGGACAGAGCTGGGAGGAGAAGTCTCCTTCTCGAAGCCTGCGTTCAGATGGGAATCAGCCAGGTAATGCTATTAATTAATTAATTATCCTCTCCCTCTCTCTCTCTCTCTCTCTCTCTCTCATGCTCTATCGTCTTAATTAATTGCTAAATACTCTGTTTTAACGACGCCTGGGACTCCGCGCAGGCTGCAATCGGGGCTATCTTACAAACGAAACTGTCACTCACGGGGTCCCTAGAACACGGCACGGCGATCTGCGTCGTGTTACTCATCTGCCTCTTCGTGTCCGGGTTCGCGTGGTCGTGGGGGCCACTGGGTTGGTTGGTGGCGAGCGAGATTTTCCCTCTCAAGACCCGGGCCGCCGGGTTCTCCTTCGCCGTCAGCTCCAACATGCTCTTCACCGCCGTCATCGCTCAGTCGTTCTTGTCCATGATGTGCAAGATGCGAGCCGGGATCTTCTTCTTCTTCCTGGCGTGGATCGTTGTCATGTGTCTCTTCGTCATCTTCTTCTTGCCCGAGACGAAGCAGGTCCCCATCGACGAGATGGTCGACAGGGTGTGGAAGCAGCACTGGTACTGGAAGAGATACATGGTCAACGACGAAGAAGAAGACGAGGTCGACGGAGCAAACGCACTGGAGAAGGGCGTCTCCGCTTAGTTTATTAATTATTACTCTTTGTTAATTTAATTAATTTTTATAAAAAAAAATTTAAAGGCTAAACATATATTTATTTAAGTAATAGAATACATCTTTTCGAGGGTTTATCACAACAACAAGGAGTTGTGATGAGACCCCCTGGTTTGCTAGCTGATCTACCTCAACATTAGCAAGATCGTATAGTATGTTTCCGATGTACATTGTAAAGTCTGGTTAAACTCCCGATTTTTCTAAAATATGTAAGGAATCTCCAAGGCATCTTGCTTTCCCCATTTTATGACATTCAGTGAGTCCCCTTTAATCACCTGTAACAATGTCTGCACCTCAGATTCGATAGAATAAGTCGGAGTGAGAGGCCTGTAGTATCCGAAGATGAATTGCGTTTCATGATTTCTCATTATCCCCCCAAATTCCAGATTATCTTGGGCTCCCTTTAGACGCACTATCAAAATTTAGCTTTAGAAAGCCTGAACTCGAGGGAGACCAGATTGGCTGAATCTTCAATTTATCAACTTTGGACAATTGCGAAATCTTGAACCATTGGGCTTGTAGTTGCGTCTGTTAATGTCACAGAACTCCATTCTCTTCACTACCCACTTCACTATTTATCTCGAAATGGTCATCTGCTTGCTGCAAAAAATGCATTGATTACGCTCATTCCACAAACCCCATGATACATAAGCCAGGCAGGCTTTAAGCAGAACCCGACCTCGAGGACCCAAGTGCAAAGATTCTACTTGAAGTAATAGTGATGCAAATGTGGTTGGAGGATCATTTCAAAATGAAAAAGGCTGAAAAAGTATTGTCATGTGCACCATGATAACTTACACTGCATTAGTATATGATCAATGGTTTCAACTTCATCTACACAAAAGGGACACTCTTGAGATTGCAACGTGTGACCCCTTCTTACAAGTTCTACTCTTGTCAGCAACTTCCCGTGTAAAGTCAACACTCCCCTTGGGTCTTTTACCCAGATTAATAGATCCTCATAATCCTCATTTAGATAAAAGCCCTGCATTTTCTCATTGATTTCTTGTAGTTGCACCACAACCTGCAGGGCTCAAATTTGCTACGCCAAGGGCGGAGCGCTTGGCTCCGCCCTCCTCTCACAGACCCGGACCCTCTGTGAGAGGAGGGCGGAGCCAGCCTCCCCCCCGCGTAAATTTGAGCCCCAACCTGCATATCAAGTTGTTTGTCCACCAAATTCTGCCAGTTCATTGATTGGCCCGTACTATTTGTCATAATTGTTGCCATCGTAATGGATTTTGGTCGAGCTACCGCAAACAGGTGTGGGTAGGCCGAGGCTAAGTCATGTTCCAACAACAATGGATCCTTCCAAAATCAATTGAATCTCCTTTCCCCGGGATAAATTTCACTAGTTTTCGAAATAAAGCAAATAGAGGAGTTATTTTCTGCCATATTGGAGATAGATTCGGGTTCGGCTTCTTATCCATGTACCACTTTCTTCTTGTTCTCCCCTGCCTCACTAAGTTCACCCATGGACTTGCATTCCCTTGTTCAACTTCCATATCCACTTTAACAATATGACTTTATCTACTAATGACACCCTCCTAATGCCCAAACCATCATCTTCCTTACTCTGACATACTTGCTCCCAATTAACTTGTAAATACAAGCATGTGGGTTGGCTATTTATGACCAAAACACTTTCCACGTGATGGGTTTCTGATTGACTTATCGGAAAGGAAGTTGGCTGTCAACAGAATACAAAGATTGTCAGAATCCCTTGATTTTAGGTGATTGCCATAAGTGGCTGAGTTTTACGTGGAAGTTTGTGTTGAATCAGGAAACCAGAACGAAGCTGATATTTAAGTTGGAAGTTTGTGTTGGAATAGGAAACTAGAACGAAGCTGGGTTCCTTGATTAGAGGCTGAGATAATTAGAAGAGGGGCAGGAATGTAAAAGGGCTATATAACCCTAAACCTATATAATGTTATCTTGGATGTGGATTAGGGTTACGCAGTGGTTAAACTGAATAAACGAAGGACTGGTTGAGGGGGAGTTTCTTCAAGCTTATGATCGTGAAGTAACCAGATTGAAGATCCACACTTGTGCTGAAAAGAAGACGTTGTGGCTTTGATGCAGCCGTGGGCAAACCGAGCAGTCTTTCATACTGCGAAGTCTGCGTGAAGACAGCCCTCGAGGGAGGGATCACATTAAGGGGGAGAGCCTTAGTGTGAGGGGTATCCAGGAGCTTCTGTTGTACGTGGAAACAGGAAGCTACAAGACTAGGAGAGTTCTGTTCGAATCCTGAAGGAGGAGAACGTATTGCTGTAAGTGTTTCATACACTGTTGCTGTTGTAATACTCTCTAGTGGATTTCTGGTACCCTGGGCCGAGTGCCCCGCAGAGTAGGAACAATTGGTTCCAAACTGCGATAACATTCTCTGGTGTTCTGTGTGTTTTAAAGTTTTAACGACAAGTGTACCTACGCCAATCATCGGGTGTAAGTACACTCCTGCGTACACGTGAAGCTTAATACATTTTCAAGTGGTATCAGAGCCGGCTCTAGATTAGTTTGGAGAGAAAAGATCTTAAGAAGCTTCACCGCTAGAGAATATGGGGTCATATCTGAAAGAAGGAGCCTCAAATACCAGACCACCATTGCTTGATGGGTCTAACTACTCCTATTGGAAGGCCAAGATGCAAATTTATATTAAGGCACAGGATGAGAAGGCCTGGAAAACTTTTGTGAAAGGATGGTGTCCGCCTACAAAGGTGATTGGAGAAGGCACCGACATGAAGATTGTTGAAAACTAGACACTGAGTGGACAGAAGAAGAAGAGAGACTTTCAAATTGTAACTCGAAAGCGTTGAATGCTATTTTTGGAGGAGTAAATGAGGAACAGTTCAGGAGGATCTCTGCCTACACCACTGCTCAAGAGGCATGGAAAATTCTGGAAGTTCACTACGAGGGGACTGAAAGTGTTAGAGTGTCGAAGTTACAGATGCTTACCACTTAGTTTGAACTTATGCGGATGAGAGAAGACGAGTCCATACTGAAGTATGAAGGTAAAATCAGAGATATAACAAATCAATCTGCAGCTCTTGGAGAGAAAATTCCTCAGAATCGGTTGGTAAGGAAAGTACTACGATCTTTGTCATCAAAATTCAAAATGAAAAGAGTAGCTATAGAGGAGTATAAAGTTATTGATAATATGACCCTAGATGAGTTGATTGGATCTCTTAAAACGTTTGAGATGAATGAGGAAGCAGAAGATTCAGCAAAGAAAGGGAAGAAAGAAAGTATATCCTTACAGTCAGTAACGAATGAAGGTACAGTACAAGTAACAGAGAATTGTGGTTCATCAGCAGTAACTCTGGCTGAGTTAAGTGGGAAATTCTCATTGCTGGCAAAAGGAATGATCAAGTTCATCAGAAGGGGAAGTAAAAAGAATTATGTACAAAGCACTGCAGGGAATGAATCCGCTGAATTTGCATCAAAGAGGAAAACTTTAGTGTGTTATGAATGTGGTGGAAAAGGTCATATTCAGTCAGAATGTCCAACTTATCTAAGAAACCAAAAATCCTTCAGCGCTGCATGGAGTGATGAGGACAGTAGTTAGATGGATGAAGAGGACTACAACTTTGTTGCGTTTACAGCAAAAGTGGAACAGAAAGTGAGTTTATTCCCTACATCTGGAAATCACACAGTTGCAACCAGTAGAGAGGAAGACACTGAGGATGAGGATGAGGAAATTACGTTGAAAGATATTATTCAGCAATGGGACAATGTGATCGAGTGTACTAGGATTCTTAAGGAGCGTCAAGGTGTACTTGAGGAGGAAAATACTGTACTTAAGAAACAGATTGGAGAGATGGAAAAGGAAAGTAATGAAGAAAGAACCTTGAGAGATCTGATCTCCTCTCTTGAGACCGAGAATCTTAAACTGAAATAGAAGATTGCTGAGAAGGAAAAGATGGTTTTGAAACTAGAGGAAGAGCTGAAAAATTAACAGGAAGTGTTCAAGAAGTTTGACAAGAGCAGATTGGATGATATCTTGATCAAAGGAAGGAGTAGTTGCAGCAAACATGGGATCGGCTACACGAAAAACTTGAACAACAAGACTCGGCCTAGACAGAGGGTGTCTCAAGTACAGGTATGTCATTATTGCGGTACATATGGTCACATTAGACCGTTCTATTATAAGCTGTATAGAGACTGGAGATGGAATGGAAATCAGACCTTATCAAAACCTCCTTCAAACTGTGTGTGGATGAAAAAAGGAACAAGTCTATATGCAACACATACTACTGGAAAGACAAGCTCAGATGGAACATGGTACTTTGATAGTGGATGTTCTAGGCATATGACGGGAAATGCAAGAAATCTGACTGACAAACACAGAGAAGATGGTGGCCAGGTGACTTTAGGAGATGGTGCTAAAGTAGCAGTGATTGGCAGAGGAAGTTTAAGAGTTGATGGTTTACCGAAGCTGGAGAATGTTTTATTAGTGAACGGGTTAAAAGCAAACTTGTTCAGCATTAGTCAGCTCTGTAATCAGAATTTGCATATCAAGTTTACTAAAGAAGGATGTATAGTGGAAAATGAAAGGAGACAGTCAGTACTACAAGGTACCAGAACTGGTGACAATTGTTACAAACTGACACCGAAGAGGAGTTTCCCTGTGGAACTCTAGTGCTGTGCTGAACGTGATGATGAAGGAGGGCAGTGTTCTTACAAGTGTAAGTACACCTTGAGGTGTGTGTGTGTACACTGGTTGTTATATGTTTTGCGTTGTTTTTTTTTTTAAAAACAAATAAAAAAAAAAAAGAAAAAGAATGGGGAAAAGCGAAGGGTAAAGTTAGGTGTTTCAAGGTTGCATTTTTACTCCAAGATTGCATTTTTACTCCGGAGTCGAGCTTTCTTGAGCGTGAACAAGCTGAGCGCAGGAGTTTCTTGAACCACCATGGGAACTACCTCTTCTTCACCAAACCCGGACCAATCGCTGCCAGATGACGTTCCAGGTATGAGTTCTGCACCCTCGAATTTACCTTCCGAATCATTATCGTGTGGGGAACAGGTTGATGTGGGTGGAAAGAACTCCCTACGGTTTTCCAAAAAAAAAAAAAGGGGATTATGTTGCGTCGCGTGAGAATCCGTCTGGGGTTGTGGGAAGTTCAGATGTGGTAGTTGACGATGTCTCTGAGCCATTGAAAGATTTCGGTGACAGTGGTGATAGTTTGAATGACGAAAGTGAGCCTCATTCCCTCTCTGGCGGTTGATTGAATATGAGTGACGAGGGAGACGATGACATGTCCCTTCGTCAGTTCTTGGAGAATCTAGTGAGCAGTAAAAATACCGTACGAGCGACGGTACGTTCACCTGGTGTGGAATCTGGTGTGTTGCCACACCCGAACGTAACTGCTCCTGCCATGAAAAAAAAAACTCAGAAGATGATGATGATGCACCGCTGATTATTTTGCGTCGACGGAAATAGAAATTTTTTGAAGCGGTCATGACGGACAGAAAGGCTCGGTTGCGTGATTCGACTCGGTGGAAAAAGCAGAGAACCATGCCTGTCTCTACCTCACCAATCCGTCTGGACGACGATGAACCCACTGATGCTGAAAGGATCATTGAAACCTCTAGAGGTAGACAAGATACGACTTCACCTGATTGTACTATTCCAGCTACTAAAATTGGTTCACAGGCTCAGAAAGTTCATTATAAAGGAAAGAGGAAGATCTCCTCACAACAGCCGTCATCTGCAAATACACAGTCAAAACAAAAGGTGTGTCGACGGCCCAAGAGGAAAAGTGATGTCCGTGGTCCTCTGAATTTAAAATTCGTTGATAATGTGGTTGCGGTAAGGTCAGAGACGGTGATGAAGAAGGAGTTTAGACCTGAGACCGACATCATCATTTCTGAATTTCAGATGGTGATTCCTTTGTTAGAACAACTGGGGTTAATGCGTACTATCACAAACATTGGCCCGTACTCTTTGGAGGTTGTGCAATAATTTTATGCTAATTTGGGCAAGCTAAAGCACAGCAAACATAGTCAAGTGTATGTTCGGGGGAATTGGTTTGACTTCAGTGTTACACATATTGTTGAGTTTTTAGGTCTACCACCTCCGGTTGACGAGCCTCCTAGTGCTGATGATGAGACCATGCTGAGAATGCTGACCGGCGACAGGGTCCATGACTAGGGTAACTCGCATATATTTCCGGCGTCTAAACTTGCTCCAAAGTATGCTGCTTTGCATAAAATTGAGATTTGGAACTGGGTGCCTACCAGACATAGAGGTACTATCCATCGCAGTATGTTGGATTTCTTGTATTGAGTTGGAATGGGTCACTCTGTCAACTTGGGGATGCTAATTTTTTATCAGATTGTTAAAGTGCCCGATCAAACCAAAAGACTTGGTTGCATCATCTTTCCATCTTTAATCTATGGTATATTGAATACTCAGCATCCTTTTGACTCTACTGAACCATTGATTTTTTTCGAACCCACGCAAGAGGCTACGGAACAAGGTAAAGGACAAGAGTCCTGCTACAGGAGTTGCGGAACAAAATGATGCACCTGGTCCCCTTGACTCTCCTTCTGTGGACTGTGAGCAAATTGCATCTCTGGCTACATCTGGTTCCCTCACAGCCATTCAGACACCAAGCATCGTTGTTACAGTTACTACATCTACTCTTGCTATTTCTTTGCCTCCTCCGGTGACTGCTTGCAGTACCTCGCAGAATGTTTTCGAGACTCTGCAGAGCCCTCGAATTGTGCCTCTTCCGCCAGGTCCTTCTTCAAATGTACCTGCTGCTTCTACCTCGTCTGGCCGGACTGCGCAAGGCTATACAGTTCATCCAGGTCCTTGGCCTCCAGGTATATCTTCTGACTAGCAGACATTCGACTGTCTTGTTCGCATGACACGATTTATCAAGTCTGAATTGGAGCAGTTAAGTACCCAACAGAAGGCACTACAACGTGAACTAGTTCTATTGCAGCATCTCACCAGCATGTCGCACCATCCAGCTTCCAGTGATTCTTAGCTTATTTTCTGTTCTGGACTGACTACTTTTGATGATGTTTTGCACCTTTTTGACAAAAAGGGGGAGAAAGGAAGGTAAAACTTGTTTGATTTGTTTGATTCTGTTATGTGTTTGTGAGTGGATAACTTGTTGGAGCATGATTTTGACTGGTTTGTGAAGACAACAGTTATGAAATATTAAATTTTTTGTAATGACAGTAACTAGATGCTCGGTCATAAGAGGTGTGTTTGTGTTTTTGGTGTTCATATCATATGTGATGCTTAGGCTGAATGGTTACAGTACTGGCTGTGAATGGTTACAGTACTGGGTGTGCAGCGTTATAGTACTGGGTGTGGATGTTTACAGTACTGGTACTGAAAGTATGCTGAATTCCAGAATTCATAAATGCTATATCATGAAGAGTTGAAAAGATGTTTTGTTAAAAAGAGCCAAAGGGGGAGAATGTAAATACAAGCATGTGGGTTGGCTATTTATGACCAAAACACTTTCCACCTGATGGGTTTCTGATTGACTTACCGAAAAGGAAGTTGGCTGTCAACAGAATACAAAGATTGTCAGAATCCCTTGATTTTAGGTGATTGCCATAAGTGGCTGAGTTTTACGTGGAAGTTTGTGTTGAATCAGGAAACCAGAACGAAGCTGATATTTAAGTTGGAAGTTTGTGTTGGAATAGGAAACTAGAACGAAGCTGGGTTCCTTGATTACGAAGCTGGGTTCCTTGATTAGAGGCTGAGATAATTAGAAGAGGGGCAGGAATGTAAAAGGGCTATATAACCCTGGTCCTGGATCCGCTGGCCACAACCATTTATGGCCAGCGTGCATTTAGGGCAATGGCGGGCGCCCAGCACGCAGGTGCCCGTCGGCGGCGCCACCATCTGCGCGGATCCGGTCTCAACCGGTCGCTCAACAGACCAAAAAAAAAAAAATTTAAACCGGCCGAAAATCCGGTTCGGCGCACGTCCGGTTCGGCGCACGACCGAGCCAAAGGATGGCGCTACCTTAGGCGCATGCGCGCTGCAGTGTTGCCCTAGAATGGTATATAGTTATACGAATGTTAGTACAGAGTTGAGTACCAACGTAGTATATATTTGTCCAAAAGGCTGGTATAGAGTTGGTCCTAAACGTAGTATATAGTTGGTAGACCACAAAAAAAAATGCTCCAATGGTATAGAGTTGTGCAAAGGATGGTACAGAGTTGTAACTAAACGTAGTAAAGGGTTGTTAGACCACACAAAAAATGCTCCAATTGTATAGAGCAAAGGATGGTACAGAGTTGTAACTAAACGTAGTAAAGGGTTGTTAGACCACACAAAAAAAATGCTCCAATGGTATAGAGTTGTGCAAAGGATGGTACAGAGTTGTAACTAAACGTAGTATATAGTTGTTAAACCACACAAAAAAAAATGCTCCAATGGTATAGAGTTCAGCAAAGGATGGTACAGAGTTGTAACTAAACGTAGTATATAGTTGTAACACCACAGAAAAAAAATGCTGCAAAGGTATAGAGTTGTGCAAAGGATGGTACAGAGTTGTAACTATACGTAGTATATAGTTGTTAGACCACCAAAAAATTAGACAACAAAAAAAAAATACTGTAATGGTATATAGTTATCCAAAGGCTGGTACAGAGTTGTTACTAATCGTAGTAAAGGGTTGTTAGACCACACAAAAAAAATGCTCCAATGGTATAGAGTTGTGCAAAGGATGGTACAAAGTTGTAACTATAAAGAAAAAAAATGTTGCAAAGGTATAGAGTTGTGCAAAGGATGGTACAGAGTTGTAACTATACGTAGTATATAGTTGTTAGACCACCAAAAAATTAGACAACAAAAAAAAAAAAATACTGTAATGGTATATAGTTATCCAAAGGCTGGTACAGAGTTGTTACTAATCGTAGTAAAGGGTTGTTAGACCACACAAAAAAAATGCTCCAATGGTATAGAGTTGTGCAAAGGATGGTACAAAGTTGTAACTATACGTAGTGTAGGGTTAGAGGATGATAAGTGTCAGGACGTGCGCCAGACTGGATTTTTGACCGGTTCAAATTTTTTTTTTTTTTGTCTGTTGAACGACCCGGTTGAGACCCGGATCCGCGCATGGTGGAGCGCTGCACGGGCACCTCGTGCCTGGGCGCTCTGCCATTGGCCCTGCGTACGCTGGCCATAAATGGCTGTGGCCAGCGGATCCGGGTCCTATAACCCTAAACCTATATAATGTTATCTTGGATGTGGATTAGGGTTACGCAGTGGTTAAACTGAATAAACGAAGGACTGGTTGAGGGGGAGTTTCTTCAAGCTTATGATCATGAAGTAACCAGATTGAAGATCCACACTTGTGCTGAAAAGAAGACGTCGTGGCTTTGATGCAGCCGTGGGCAAACCGAGCAGTCTTTCATACTGCGAAGTCTGCGTGAAGACAGCCCTCGAGGGAGGGATCACATTAAGGGGGAGAGCCTTAGTGTGAGGGGTATCCAGGAGCTTCTGTTGTACGTGGAAACAGGAAGCTACAAGACTAGGAGAGTTCTGTTCGAATCCTGAAGGAGGAGAACGTATTGCTGTAAGTGTTTCATACATTGTTGCTATTGTAATACTCTCTAGTGGATTTCTGGTACCCTGGGCCGAGTGCCCCGTAGAGTAGGAACAATTGGTTCCGAACTGCGATAACATTCTCTGGTGTTCTGTGTGTTTCTAAGTTTTAACGACAAGTGTACCTACGCCAGTCATTGGGTGTAAGTACACTCCTGCGTACACGTGAAGCTTAATACGTTTTCATAACCAATGACATCTTAGCCATATCATTAATGTCTCTCTATGAAAATTTTCTCATGAGTTTTTCCATTGTTGCCACGACTGAGGCAGGACAATGCAAGAAAGACAATTGATAAATTGATATTCCTTCTAGACAAGCTTTTATCAATATTAAGCCCTTCCATACTGACAAACGTGTTTGTATTCTCTCAACCACTCCATCCCATGGCCCTTTCGTCCCTCTATTACAAAAGCGGAAGACCCAAATATATGCTTGGGAATTGTCCCACCGAACATCCTAGAATAGTCGCCCAGTTAGGTGTCTAGCAAGTGCACTAGGTCAGCAAGTAATATAGACTAAAGAGTCCAGATATCGATCCCACAGAGACCTTGATGAGATTTTAGTTTAAGTGAAATTTTTTTTGATGATTGAGGTAAAAAAAAATATATTGTGAGAAAATTAAAAAGAAAATAGAATTTAAGTAATGGACCAGACAACTTAACCTTATGAAGATGAAATGTTGGTGAAAAGTGTCAATCCCTCCTAATTATTAGTATGCAAAGTTCTGATTGTATACCTCAAATACTTTTACCTTGACTTAGCTTTTGAAAACCTGGTTACTCATATACAGAAAATAACTTTCACCTATTCTTCGAACTCCATCACAATCTGGAGCATTCGAATCCTAAGTGCATAAATATAAAAGCTTAAAGATTAACTCTATTACTCAGAAGAAGAGTTATAAAAAGTCACATCACTTTTACTAGTCTCCATCACAATTTGGAATGATCTAGTAAGAAAAACGAGTTGTTTTTAGAAAACAAAGAATCAAACTAATAGTTCAAACGTCTAATGAATTAAAACTTCTCTATTCGAACGTCATTAAACTCAAAAGCAATTTGGAATAGAAGTAAGCAATGAACTCAAATTCTAAAACAAAAGGAAAGTACTATTTTGCTATAAAATTCAAAACTTTAACATATTAAAACCAGGAGTTCATGACTTCCCCAACAATGAAACGAATCCATGCTTAAAGTATAAACACACATCAGGGATTCAATTACAACCATGGAAATCAAAATAGAACTAAGTAAAAAAACTCCCTTGAAAGACTGCCCTTAGTTATATAGCTTGTGCCTTGACTGAAATCTCCACCTTTCTTCTCCCAAGTACCAAGAGGTCGTGCAATACTCCCTCTGGACTTCCTCTCATCTTAAAACTAAATAAAACAACAAGAAATTCAACTGAAGATTCCTCCTCACACTTATCTTCGGACCCCTATTTATAGCTGGACTTCTGTCCAAGCCTTGTAATTTGGTCTCTTTCCAGGGGTTTAAAACATGTCTTCCCGACCACAGAATTGTATGAAATTACACACGTACATTCCTTACATAATCCTTGGCTTGTGTACGAAATTGAAGTTAATCTGAATTGGGAAACTTGAGATATGCTAAAGAGAAGTCGGGTTGGTTCAGCTACAAATTTCTGCACCTGGTCCACCACTTCGAAAATATAAAACTCCAGAAATAAGACTTGAATTCCTCTGTTTTTTTGTGATATGATTCTCAATACTCTCAGAAAGTTGTAGTCCAAATTTGGATTTAATTGGGAATTGGAAACTCCATATATGACATCTTCAAACTTGGATTATAATTCCCTTCTTTAGCAGTCTCCTGATTAGCATTGGATTTTACTTCTTGGGACAATCAAACCTCTTAGGATTCGAGTCAATTTCCTCCAGAGTCTTTGTGAACACCTTCCTTAGGTACTTAGGACTTTATCTCCCAAGTTTGGACTTGATTGGTTGTCAGAATCCAAGAATTTTTGCGATTTTGCGTTGCTGAGTCATTGGTGAAGTGTTTAATATTGGAGTGGTCGTGCCAGTTGAGCAGAATCCTTTCTAAGTCCGGAAGCGGTAACCATATCCAAGCAGCTTTAGGAAACTTCATGGCACGTTCACGCCAGTTTTTGCTGAGATGTGGCGCGGTACCACCACTCCTTAGAAATTTTACCTATGTCCCAAAGTGGCAACTCTGACCTCTGTATAAGGCAACTCTGTGGTGCGTCAGTGCCATCTCTGTGTAAGGTAGCACCATCTCAGTGTGAGGTAGCGCCATCTTCCTAGTGCAGTCGCGCTATTTCACTTTCCCCAACTGACCTCTTTCATGTCTGTTAAGCCGTTGGGAATTTTTATCTTTTAATTCAAATTTTTGCCCATTTTCCCGGTGCAGTGGCTCCATACCCTTTTTGGCTAATTTTGCTTATATTTCCTTCACTTTTTCTCCGAATTCAGATTTTCTTCTTCCACTGGGTACCTGAGACACAAAACATGAATTTGAGTCATATTTGTTATTTTTATGCTATGAATCGACTCATAATTGGAATTTCTAATCATTTTTCAGGCCTAAACATAGTGTATTTAAGACACGTATCATGCCCATCAGTTCATCTCCTCAGAATTCTAATTGATGCCAAAGATTGATGATTTCTCCTAGTTTATTCGTTGTCCCGAGCTTATCTCAAAGGCCTATATAAGGCAGTTGATTGCTCAAATTTGCTCCTCCGCTTTAACAAAAAACACAGTATCATCGGCAAATTGTGAGATTGGCAAACTTGTAGCTTGCATGATATTCTCCATTCTACCCCCTTCACATGCCCACCCGATCAGAACCGTGAGGCCTTCAGCCACAATATTGAAAAGCATGGGGGACTATGGATTCCCCTGTCTAAAACCTCTGGACCGCTTTATGAAGCCGAATGTTCCAACATTCAACTTTATCGAGAACCGAGCTGACAAGACACAAAAAAAACATCTATCTCCTCCATCTTTTCGGAAACCCCATTAATTCTATGACTCTGAAGAGTATCCCCCAATCTGTTTTGTCAAAAGCCTTTTCGAAGTCTTTAATGACACCGCTTGTGTTTCTGCCTTCTGCAAGGAAATTACTGCTTTAGGAACCGTCATCGCAACATCTAAAATTTGTCGTTTAGGAATAAATGATACCTGTTCGATACTTATCAAAGAATCCATGACCTTCTTTAGCCTCTCAGGCAGTAACTTGGCTATTATTTTATAATAACTAGTGGCCAAACTGATCGGTTGCTAATCCTTTAGAGATGTTACTCCTTCTTTCTTGGGTACTAGAATTATATTAGTGGCCCCCACGTTTGGAATTGAATCCATGAGAAGGAAAGTATTTGACAAACCTGATTACGTCATCTTTAATAAAATGTCATGCAGCCTTGTAAAATTCAGCATTGAAACCATCTGTCCCGAGGGCTTTATCTACTGGCAAAATTTTAATTACAATTTCAATCTCCTTCGTTTCAAAAAGTTGGGTAAGGAAAGCTTTATCAGCCTCTGACAATGTTTTAAACGGTAGTCCTTGCACATCCGGCTTCTTGACCCTGTCACATGAATAAAGGTTAGTAAAAAAATTGGTGACATGTGCCACTATCTCTTCCTTGTCATCAATCATTTGGTCCCCTATCATAAGGCCATGTATTCTATTTGTCCTTCTTCTCGCCGACGCAATACTATGGAAAAACCTCATATTTGGATAATTCTCCTTCAACCATTTAAATCGCGCCCGCTCCTTCCACTAGATACAAGCTTCCGATATCTTAATCTGTAGCTCTCTCTGAAACATCCTTCTTTGATGGAATTGTTCTTCCGGCAGTGTATCTTCCTCCTCCTGTTCGTCCCATTGCTCCACTCTTAAGAGTAAGAGCATCCACTCTTCCTCTTGTAGCCATCCCCTTAGCCTTCAGCCAATCTTTAATTTTCCCTTTGAGTATTTGAAACTTTATTGGGAGGTTTAATCCCGGATTGTAGTCGCATGTTTCAGCATTCCACTAGGTTTACAAAATGTTCAGGAAATCATCATGTTGCAACCATGCATTTTGAAAATGAAATTGACTCTTTCCCCATAATTCAATTTTGGTATCCACTAGGATCGGTCAATGATCTGAAATATGCTTGTTGAGCACCATGCTTGTGACATCTTTATAAAATGCAACCACCCAGGTGAAACCAAAAATCAGTCAAGTTTCGACAAAATTGGTCTGGACTGATTGTTAGACCACGTGAATTTTTTACTGCTCATGGGTATTTCTTCAAGTTCGAGTGCCCCTATTATATCATTAAATTTTCTCGTCGACGTCCTTATGTTCCTGGCCCCAGGGTTTTTTTCATTTCTAAATCGAATCTAGTTAAAATCCCCTCCAAACAGGAAAGGTTCCTGCCACCAAGCATTCATATTTTCCATTCTTGACCTGGCTTCATTCACCTTATCTCGATGGTAAAAAAAACTCCCACCAATAATACCCATGATTTATTCTCGCTGAGATCCTTTACTTTAACTCCCACCACAAAACCTTCAACTTCATGATCCTCAAAGGCCACAAATTGCAGTACTAAAATGCCCCTAAAATGACCAATTGCATTAAGTTGAACTACAAGCGGGTTGGCAAAAGGAAATAAAGAGCTTGTATTTACATTAGAAACAACTGATAATTCAGATTCTTGCAGTACAACCAGTTGTGCCCCACATCTTCAAATGACTTTTCGAACATTCATAACTTTTGACATGGAGTTTAAACCCCTAACATTCCATGACAAGATCTTCATTAGCAAAATTTGTGCTTATAAAAAAACAGAGACACGCACAAAAAAGACCCCCAGGTCAGCTGACAACCAAGAAACTTCAAGCACTAGCAACCTCCTTGCCCTTCCTTCCCCTCTTAGGAGGTCCCTTCGAAAGTAACTTCACCCTCCTCCGAACATTTCTATTTACCTCCTCCCTTCCTTTTACATCCTTTTCCACCACTGCATCAAATTTTTCCATCATTCCATGCATCCTTTCATAAACGTCCAGAGGTATACGATCACTGTCCGCCTCAAAGGCCGCCAACCAGGTACCCCACTTGGTCACCTGAGCCGCCATAACTTCAAAGCTATCTGCCACCTTCAATTCCTCTGTGCGAGCATTGTGCGTCCGGATTGACTGCTCAATAAACTACTGTTTCGCAAGCAGATTCTTAAAAGAGCTTCTTGGGGGATCAGTAGAAGAGATTCCACTTAGGGGTTCCATAACCTTCAAACTTTGGGCCTCCAGGGAAAAACTTTGGATGGTTATTGGTTGAAATATAGAATGGTCTTTTGGGTGTGAGTATGGGGGAGTGGTGGTAATGCACTTCTATAGATGAGCACGGAGGGTAGGAGGGGAGTGATATGGGGTAGTTTCAACCTTGTCCACCTGGTTTAAAGACGAGTTAAGAGATTTCTGGGGAGCAGGAAATACTAATTTTCTAGGGTTCAAAAGGGACATTAAATCAGTCCCTGAAACCGCCGGCTGGAATACATTAGCTCGATTCAAATCTGCCATCATATTTGCCTCTTCATTTAATGCCTACGTATTCTCTTCTACCCGAAAAGACAAAAACTCAAACATTTCTTCAGCTTCCAATTTATGTGATTGCATGTCTCGAGGAAGTAAACTGTCGCCTGGATTCAAATTTGAAAGCACCATTGGAGTTTTCATTGTCCATTCATTTAATGATGGGAATGTAACGCTTTCCAAAACTACCCTTCTCCCTCTTCTTTCCTTCTCCGGCGCCCGCGTAAATTCATCGGTCTCAGTCATCAGGGGTAGTGAGTGATAAAACTCCAAGCTCAACAGGATTATTTCTCATTGAATAATTACATTGGCTGATTGAAAATTTCTAGGGACAATGCGTGGAATCCATAATCTATTCGAACCATATCGGTTGTATTCTTATCCACTTCCACTAAATCTCCAACGACATTCGCAATTGTGCGGAAAGAAGTAACATTCCACAAATCCATAGGAAGTCCTGTAAACTTCATCCATAAATGGAAAGGCTCATCCAGGGTAACCTTTAAGGGTGGCAATTTTACCCGATTACCCGATTACCCAAATTACCCAAATGGTAATCGGATGGATAAGGAACAAAATAGTTTTTTTTTTATTACCCGATTACCCGATTAAAAGATTACCCGATTACCCGCTTCTTAATCGAAACGGATATAGATAAAGGGTATTCCTTACCCGATTACCCGATTACCCGGATGGTAATTTGGTAAATTTTGAAAATTTTATGCCCTCTTTCATTTTACATGTACCCTAATTTTTCTAAATTTATTTCCCTTCTTCGACGTTTCATTCCCCGATTCCCCCACTTTCCCGACTCCACCTCTTTCCCGACCCGACTCTCCCTCTTTCCCGACCCGACTCTCCCTCTTTCCCGACCCGACTCTCCCTCTTTCCCGACCCGACTCTCCCTCTTTCCCTCTCTCTTCCCCAACTCCCCCTCTTTCCCTCTCTCTTCCCCAACCCCCCCTCTTTCTCTTCCTCGACTTCCCCTCTTTCCCTTCCTCTACTTCCCCTCTTTCTCTTCCTCTGCTTCCCTCTGTCCCTTCTCAAACTCCCCCTCTTTCCCTTCCCCGATTCACCTTCTTTCCCTTCCCTAGACTCCCAACCAAACTGTCCGCTCAAATCTCTATTCCCTTCTCTACTTCCCCTCTTCACTTTTTTTTCTCTATTTCTGCTAGTTTCACTTCCATTTTGGAAAAAAAAAGCATCTTGTCGCGTTCTAGTGAGTCCATTCGTCTGTCAACTCAATTTACTGCCTCTTCGGTCCTTCTGTTTTCAATTTTCATCACATATTCTGCTATTTTAAATTTTTTTTCTTGTCCTTGCCTAACCATCTTAATTTCCTCTGCACAGTGCGTTCTCATTGTGATCAGTCTCGTGGTGCGGTAGAGTCGGTGAATGGGCGGGCAGCATGGAAGCAGTAATGGATCGTTCTTCCCGCAGGACATGGCAGGACTAAGCCTACGAGTCAAAATTCTTGTTGCAGCGAACAGGAGAGGACGGTGCCAATGCCACCGTCTAGCGTTTCCAATTTCCACCACCAGAGATTTGAAAAAATGAAAATTTTCTTCCAAAGCTGTAAGCATTTAATCATCCTTGTCCTAAAGTCGTGTTCCGAGCATTTTGATTTCTGAATTTCTGATCAAGAAAATTGGTCTCGGGCGAAACGGGTGACGGAATACCCAGTAGGGTAATCGAAACGGGTAACGGAATAACCCTTACCCGTTTCGATTATTACCCGTTTACACCCGTGGTAACCTTCCATGGAGTCATGGCCCAACATTGGTGAAGTTCGTGAGGTAGACCATGCTTACCAATTTAATATGCTTCTTCTTTTCATCCTCATATATTCTAAATGATTGCATATAGAGGAGAGTTGTCTTCCATTTCCTGTCATCAGTGTTCAGTCTTGTCACCTTTCGTGCTACTCTCAGTCTTCGATTTCTTTTTTCGAATGATAACCCATCCATCATTGTCTTCATCTGGAAGCTGGTCCCCTATCTCTTCTCACCTTCCCACAATTTGTGCCTCCTTTCTCCGCCATTGCAACTGGTAAGATTCTCCACTCTCCCCACCTCTCCTCGTGCCACTCCTCTTTCCACCATCGCTCCTTTTATTTCGTCGAACATATTACAGTATAGTTTCTATAACTTTAGTAGTTGTCTTTTTTTCTTCTTCTTTTATAAGTAATTTTTTTTTTCGAGCTTGAATAGTTTAATCATTAGTCAGTGTGTTGGTTATTGCCAAAATTTTATAAAAAATGCGTGGAAATTGTTAGAGAATTGATGTGAGACTGAACTTATAATCAGTGCTTTTAAAATCGGACTGGACTGACTAGTCCGACCGGTTGAACCAGAACAAGAGGCTAGTTTGGCTCTTATTGACTTGGTCCAGTTCGCTACAATTCAGCGGTTTCATAAAACACTTATTTTTTCTTATTACCTATAAAAATACAAAATATATACAAATCAAAGGGTACTATTATAGAAGCCAAAATATGAACAACATATCTACGTGGACCCCACTAGTCTCTCAGTCCACCATTCGTTCGTTGTAGGCTCGCTATCGACTGCCCATCAACTCACCATGTCATCATCTAACAGCCCATCACTGGGTCCATTGCTTTGTCACGTCATCGGCACCGTCATCATCATTGGCATCGCCGAGGGTTCAGAATTTCTTTGTTAAAAAGCACAGAGACTTTTTGAGCCAACAATTCCCTTAGGCCATTGTCGGAGTTTGCCAATTCGTCGAGAAGCTCTGCACAACTACAAGAACGTTAACACGCTGATTACATGGAACACAAATACTTCCGTTCAGCCAACTAAGTTTGTCGCTTGTTCGTGTACACTCTCTCGGATTTCGTGACTCACTGTCGGAACACCCAGAAGCTGCATCTTAATCACATATGGAGATCGAATAAGCGGAAATCTAGGATAATGCACCTGCAAAATTTCCCAATTCACACAAAATTTAATAATTTTCTCAATAACTTTGTTGATTTACAATCAATCGTGCGTTTCGCAGACCATAGGATTTTCGAGAAAACAGCTATATTCAATGGTTAAAATATTGGTTTTAAAACTTTGTTTATAATTTAATGTGATCCCGTCTATAGTAATTCAATTGAGCACACATGATCTTGAGAGACATCATGCATATTAGAATAAAGTTTGTATAGGCGTATGTTTATTACTAGCAACAAGGAGTGCCCGTAAGTTTTCAAATGTTAACAATCAATGATATGTTTTAAAACTTTATTTGAAGTTCTCTAATGTGACAACTATCTGTATGCACCAAAATGTGCATGGCCCAAATTCAACAAGTCCAGGAGTCCATTGACCCAGCAAACAAAGTTCGTGGACAGGCCTCGACAATGCTCGAAGTAATCCGACGCAGCCCATCACCAGGATCCCGTCTCGTCGCATTATCAACACAGTGAGTCATCTTACAGCCAACATCAACTCAGTGAGTCACCGTCTAGTCAGCAACGACTCGGTGAGTCATCGCCACATCAGCGCGAGTCAGCATACAGTCATCCACTTCAACCGAGAAGATAAAATCTTTGGAAAGAGGTCACGATCCTCATTCAAGGGATCTCAACAGGGAGTTCCTGGTCTCCCTCCTCCCCTCTTCTTCCTCAACCTCACGAGCAGAAAGGGGATCGTGATCCCCTTTCCCAGGCAAAATCCCTCAACAACCACACAAAATGGCTACAAAAGGCCAGAAATTCCCTGTTCCAGGGGTTGGAGAAATTAACCTCAAAAGACCTCTCGACAAGTGAAGAACTTTTTCCCTCTCCCAAACCGAAGGACACAAATTCCTTCCCGGAGGAGAAGCTCTCACGCACAGAGGTTGGAAATTTTGAAGATCGATAGCCTTCTTGCCGAGAAGAAAATACACTCGCGGAAGCACTCAAACCAGAGAAGTTCAGCCACTCGCAGTTCGTCGTCCAACAGTTCAACCGGAGCAGCTCTACACGTTCGTCGGCAGCGTCACAAGTCGAAACACACGAAACACAAATACTTCCGTCCGACCGACCAAAGCCACACCAGATCGTGCACACTCGTCCCAAGAACTCAACCTCGACGTTCTCGCCAGAAGCCGAAACTTCGACAATTCACACGGAGATCGAATCAGAGGAAGCCTAGGAGAGTGAACTCGCATTCCTTGATATTTACACCACACCCTGTAACACAAATTTTATTCTAAAGTAATTGAAATATTCTCTCGGTCGCGCCTCTTCGCGGACCGGTGGATTTTCGGTGAAATAGATTTGGCATACCCGGTGGGACCTTTCCTACCTCTCATCTCCTTCTCCATACAACCAAAAAAAAAAATCTCCAACCACAGCCATGGCCAGCAACGCCAACAACGGCAACAACAACAACAACAACAACAACAGAGGAAAACAAACTGCCTCCTCGAGCTCTACTCAACTGCGCCCCGCCGCGACTGCAGGCTCAACCACCGGAGTTCGCGGACCAGCAGCCGGATCTCCGGTCAACCTCTGCGCTCCGACATCTCCTCCACATGCCACACGCCCATTTACAAGGGCTCTGGCCAGAAGTTTGTCCACTGAACAAGCTCCATTCATGCGCGACACCCGACGCCCAACTGCCGTGTTCGTTCCTCCGGCTACCGCGGCCTCAACTAAACCTGCCGCATCCTCCACCAAACTGATGCCGGCGATGGCCAAACCAACATATCTGGCTGTCGTCGCTTCACCACCTCGCAGCCCGACTGCCAGCCCGACACAGTCGCCGCCGCCACGGACAAGCTCTATTGTTCCCACTTTGGTGCAACGATACGAGCAAAGCGGGGGCGTTTCCCCCCTCTCTGCTGCGAGAACACACTCTGTGCTGGCCTCCTCCGTACAGAGATCATCGGCGACAGACAACTCGCCTGTTATGCTGGTCTCACACGACCTTCTTGCCGCACTCAACGCAGCAGCGGGACCACCTCCCGTCCGTTCACCTCACCGACAAACACCAGCGACCTCCCCTATCGCAACATCACCTATCTCATCCTTTCGATTCTCACCAGCGGCTGTCACTGCAAGCCAGTCGTCACCCAGAGCCACTCTCCGCAATCAACCTGCGACTGGTCCTTCTGGCCGGTCCCCCACAACGACTGCCTCTTCAATGAAGTCACCAATGAAAGCTTCATATCTCCAAGCCGTGTCGAGAACAATTACTCTGACGCAAACCGTCAAGATGGCCGCAATGACAACTTCGGCCAAAACTATTGAAGAACAGCTTGCCAAAATGCAGGCTGCGATAAAGGAGCAAAGCGAACAGCTGCGCATAAAAGATGCGCAACTTGCAGCCCGTGATGCTCAACTAGCAGCACGCAATGATCAAATTACGAAGATGTTTGAACGGCTTGAAATGGGCACAGCCACCAATAACACCGGTGGCGTCTCTCAAGAAGTCTACCGAAATCGGCCGACTACCAACGCCTCAGCCGAGCTGCCGCAAGAAGATTCTTCTTCTGACGACGAGCTGCCGCCCGTCGCTCCAGTGACCATCCGCAGAGGCCGACCCAAAGTGGATCCGTCTGCTCTCACACTTGATGCCATTACAGAGCTCGTCAACCGTGCGGTACGAAACAGCGCCGGCGACCACAAATCAGTCGCCTACAAGAGACCGTACACACAGAGGATCCAGAACATCCCAATGCCGATCGGCTATCACCCTCCCAAGTTTCAACAATTCAACGGCGACGGCCACCCAAAGCAGCATGTCGCTCATTTCATTGAAACGTGTAATAACGCCGGCACAGACGGCGACTTGTTGGTCAAGCAGTTCGGCCGGTCGCTGAAGGGAAATGCCTTCGATTGGTACATCGAGCTGCCCCAAGAATCTATTGACAGTTGGGAGCAACTGGAGAGCGAATTCCTCAGTCGATTCTACAGTACTCGGCGCACTGTAACACTAGTCGAGATCGCCAATCTCAAACAGAAGAAGGGCGAAAAAGTGGTCGACTACATCAACCGATGGAGGAACCTGAGCCTCAATTGCAAAGAAAGCTCGAATCTATCTCTCGAAGCCTAAATAGAAATGTGCTCACGGGGAATGCGATTGAATCTCCTCTGCTACATACAGAGCCGCAGGCCGAAAGATTTCCAGAAGCTCGCAACAGAAGCTCACAATATGGAAAACTTAATAGAAGAACAAGGAGAAGAAGGATACTCTTCCGCCGACTCTCACAAAAAGGGGAAGGCACCTGCTGCGACCACGCCAAAATAAACGAAAGAGAAATCAAAATCCTCTTTCACGACAAATACTGTCGAGCCGATCAAGGTCGGGAGTAAAGTCAAGCAGACTTACCTCCCACGACAATTGACGGGAGGCTTCAAGAAGCTAACACTGGAAGAACGACAGGCAAAGACATATCCCTTTGCCGACGCCGATGTTCCCATCTTGCTCGATCAACTGCTTGACAATCAACTATTGAGGCTGCCAGAAATCAAAAGACCTGGCGACCAATCCAAAAGCAAAGATCCAAATTTTTGCAAATACCATCGACTGGTTGGGCACTCGACGGAGAAATGCTTCGTCTTGAAGGATTGCATCATGGAGCTCACGGCGCAAGGCCGTATTGAAATCGAAGGAGCTAAAAACACAGCCTCCTCATATACCATCTCCATTCGAGCCGAGACGAACCAGCCAACTCGGCCAAACAAGAAGCAGGCCACGAAGAAGGAGTACCGACCAAAGCCCGGTTCCTCCAGCCGTCCGTACAACAACAACAGGCGACCACCGGCTAAGGTCTCACCAAAACCGGCACCCCGCGAAGAAGCTGCAGCTGACGCAGAGGGGTGGATCTTGGTCACCCAGAGATAGAAGCCTATTCAAGAAATCGAACCGGCAACGGTGACCATCAAAACAAAAGTAAAACGGCCAAACAAAAGAGCCGCGAAACGTCAAAGAAAAGCTCCTAGGACTGACGTCCAGGGGGCAAACAAAAAGAAAAGAAGACCCGTCACATTGGTGGAGTTCTTCCCGAAGGAGTTCCTCTCGCCGCCTGCAATGGTGGTGACCTACTCAACAGCTCCTCCCGAGCAAACAGCGACAACAGAGAAGGGCAAAAGACCAGTCGTTGAATGTGACGACCTAGAGACGTCGCTCAAACAAATCTCACATCTCAACAAAATAGAAGATGACCTCGATTTGGACATCAGGTCCAGACAAGCCCTAATCCGAGTCCTCGCCAAACCAGAGGAACTCAAAGCTGAGCTCGAGATGTTGTTGATGAGAAAGCACGATCTGCCAAAAGTCGGGTTAACTCCTCCTTTTCGGAAAGAGGAGGAAGACGCTTACACCAAAGCGCATCTTGCAAAGTCAGAAGAAGCACTGGCCGTCACATGCCCACCGTGCATTACATTCAGAGAGGAAGACGCACAATTGGGGACGAAGAATCAAAACAAACCGTTGTTCGTCTCCGGCTACATCAGAGACCACAAAATTAACCGTATCCTCATCGACTGTGGATCCGCAGTCAACAATCTACCTATTCGCACGATGAAGAACATTGGTCTCTCTGCCGGCGATCTCTCTCCAAGCTCTCTTCTTATTCAAGGTTTCAACCAGGAGGGCCAAAGAACACTTGGGATGACGAACCTCAAGCTGCACATCGGAGATATGGCCGCCGACACGCCTCTTCAAGTCATCGACTCGAGGACCTCATACAACCTGCTCTTGGGTCGACCATGGTTTCACTTTAATGGAGTTGTACCATCCACACTCCACCAATGCTTCAAGTATTGGGAAAACGGCTAGCAGAAGACGGTGTATGCTGACGAAAGCCCATTCACAGAAGCAGAGGCATCGTTCGCAGATGCTAAATTCTACCTGACGACCAGACCGACAGTTAAATTGTCACCTTGGTCGAACCAAGCAGCGAACGCCAAAAGCACTCCGACGCATGCTGCATCGTCCAAACAACCGGCGCAGGATGCAACACTCAAACAGTCGTCGCAGCCCACAAAACCACATACTCCGACACAAGTTGTATCTCCTAAGCAGACCACGACGCAGGTCGTATCTCCACAGCAGCCGACATATGGTCACAAATCGGCCATGGCTACTCCAGCGCTGAAGCGCCCCAATGTACCCATCCTGCGGTACATTCCACAGTCGCAAAGGAAGAAAGGAGAAGCTCCCTTGGTCGCCTGCCACAAAATTCAGCCGACCCCTTTGCCAGAAAAGGTCACGCTTCCTCTGCCAAAACTGGAGGAACGAAGCGTCGTGAAACAACTCCCGAGTCAGGAGCAGTTGCCAGCCACACGCTCGAATGAAGGTTTTGACCCAAATGCTTACCGACTGATGGCAAGAGCCGGGAGCAACCTCACAAAGGATCAAATCCACGAGAAGCCTCCTGTGACCTTACCCGTCTTCACTCCAGAGCAGGAGAAATTGAAGAACGAAGGGCATCGCATCAGTCAAGGTCGCTTGGGCCTCGGCTACGAGAGGCCAAAACCAATCAAAATCTATACAGCCCAAGCAAAGCCGGTCAAGATAACCAGAAAGTCATCGGCAGATGTGCACCAAGTCTCAGTTGGCCAAATCCCAACCGAGAAACAAAATACTCCAAAGCCGGTGATTATTTACACAAAAGCCGCCATCAATCGACGTCGACCAAAGAAAGACGGCGGTCCAGTCGTCATCTATACATTGAAGGCAGCCATTGCTCAAGCTTGTGCCTACGACTCAGTCACATTGAATCACATCTCCGTCACAGACGACGAACAAGATTGTGAGGAATTCGTCTTGAAGGAGGCTCCGGCTGAATTCGAAGAAGGAGACCAGTCAACCGTCGACGAATTAAAGAAGGTCGACTTGGGCACAACAGAGGATCCGAGGCCGACATTCCTCAGCGCTTCATTGACGGCCGAAGAAGAAGTTGAATATATGGCATTGTTTCGCGAATATCGCGATATCTTCGCCTGGAATTACACAGAGATGACCGGCCTCGACCCGCGCGTGGCAGTCCACAAACTGGCGGTTCATCCTTCTGTTCGGCCGGTGAAGCAATCGCAACGACGGCTCCGACCAGAACTTGTGCCAGAAATTGAAAAGGAGGTCGACAAGTTAATTGCGGCAAATTTCATCAGGGAGGTGAAGTACCCGTCCTAGATTGCAAACATTGTCCCAGTCAAGAAGAAGACTGGTCAAATTCGGGTCAGCGTCGACTTTTGCGACCTGAATAAGGCGTGCCCGAAGGATGACTTCCCTCTGCCAATTACCGAGCTCATGGTCGATGCGACAACAGGTCACGAAGCCCTATCTTTCATGGACGGGTCCTCCGGCTACAACCAAATTCGGATGGACCCAAAAGATGAGGAACTCACCGCCTTTCGCACTCCAAAAGGGATATTCTGCTACAAAGTGATGCCGTTCGGACTCAAAAACGCAGGCGCGACATATCAAAGAGCGATGCAGAACATCTTCGACGACTTCCTCCATAAGCGAGTCGAATGCTACGTCAACGACTTGGTGGTGAAAACAAAGCAGAGAGCCAACCATCTTCTCGACCTCCGGGCAGTGTTCAAGAGACTGCGACGATTTCAGCTTAAAATGAAACCGTTGAAGTGTGCTTTCGGCGTCACCTCAGGCAAATTCTTGGGGTTCCTCGTCCATCACTGAGGAATCGAAATTGACCAGTCGAAAATCGACGCCATTCAAAAGATGCCGGAGCCTAGAAATGTCTCTGAGCTTAAAAGCTTCCAAGGTCACCTGGCGTACATCTGCCGCTTCATTTCGAACCTTGCCGGGAGGTGCCAGCCTTTCAGCCGTCTGCTAAAGAAGGGTACACCATTCGAGTGGGACGACGCTTGTCGGAACGCCTTTAACAACATAAAGGCGTATCTCACCAAGCCACCGGTGCTCGTAGCTCCGATCGTCGACAAACCGCTGCTGCTATACATCGCAGCACAGGAGAAGTCGGTGGGAGCTCTTTTGGCTCAATGTGATGAGGACAACAAAGAACGTTCTCTCTACTACCTTAGCCGAACATTGGTGGGCGCCGAGCTCAACTATACACCGATCGAGAAGACCTGTCTGGCTCTCATATTCGCAGTTCAAAAGCTTTGACACTACCTCCTGGCGCATTCAAAGAATCTCATTTCGCAAGCTGATCCGTTGAAGTATATTATGTCGCGTCCAATCCTCTCCGGTAGATTGGCTAAGTGGGCTCTGCTCTTATCAGAATTCGAGATCAACTTCGTTCCTCAAAGAGCGATTAAAGGCCAAGCATTGGCCAATTTCTTGGCCGACCACCCGGTGCCGGCCGAATGGGAGTTAACTGAGGAATTCCCAGACGAAGAAATATTCCTGGTCGAAGTGCTTCCACCTTGGGAGATGTATTTCGATGGCACCGCACGAAGAAATGGAGCTGGCGCCGGAGTCCTTTTCGTCTCTCCAAAGAAGGATCTACTGCCGTATTCGTTCGTGCTCACCCAGATTTGCTCGAACAATGAAGCAGAGTACCAAGCCATCCTCCTCAGACTCGGTATAGCGGTCGAGATGCAACTGCCGCAGTTAAACATCTACGGCGACTCGGCTTTGGTCATCAAGCAATTGACAGGAGAGTTCGAAGTAAAGAAACTCGACCTCGAACCTCTCTGGAGATATGCCGGTGAACTTCTGGCCCAAATCCCGGAAGTTTCACTCCACTATGTCCCTTGCTCCGAGAATGGGCCAGCCGACGCATTAGCCGGCATTGCTGCCAGCTTAGCACACTTCGACGAACGGCCAAACCAAGTTCCCATTTGCGAACAATGGGTCATCCCTCCACCAGTCGAGGAAGAAATAGAAGCAGAGCTAACAGAGGAGATAAAAGAATCTCTTCCTATCTCAGCCAGCCAAAATCAAACCGAGGATTGGCGCGAACCTATCATCAACTTCCTTCGTCATAGCACACTCCCAGTTGACCTGCGAGAGCGAGTCCAAATCGCCAGACAGCTTCTCGGTACATTTTCATCAACGACGTACTCTACCGAAGGTCGTTCGAAGGTCTGCTCCTTCGCTGCCTTTCAAAAGAAGAGGGGCTACAAGTGCTGAAAGAAATACATGGTGGGATCTTGGACGCACATCAAGTTGGCCCGAACTCCACCTACAAGTCAAACGACTCGGCTATTACTGGCCAACTATGCTCAGGGACACCATCGAAATGGCTCGAACCTGCAAACCGTGCCAACTCCATGCCGATTACATACATCAACCACCGGTGCCGCTTCACCCAACGGTCGCTTCCTGGCCATTTGAAGCTTGGGGTATGGACATCATCGGCCCTATCACTCCTAAGTCAGACTCTGAACAGCAGTACATCTTGGCTGCCACCGACTACTTCTCCAAATGGGCTGAAGCTGCAGCCTACCGAGAGGTCAAAGCCACCACTGTCGCCGATTTCATCCGAACTCAAATCATATACAGATATGGAGTTCCACGGTATATCATGACAGATAATGGCACACCCTTCTGAAACAGAGTCATGGACCGCTTCTGCGAAAAATTTTGCATACAACAGCGGATGTCGTCGGCTTACAACCCGGCAGCCAACGGACTCGCAGAGGCTTTCAATAAGACACTCTGCAAAATTCTGAAGAAGACGGTCGGCGCCCACAAAAAGAGCTGGGATGAAAAGCTTCCCGAAGCTTTATGGGCATACAGAACGACGGCTAGAACGCCTACCCAGTCGACTCCATACTCGCTGGTTTATGGCACCGAAGCAGTACTCCCTCTCGAAGTACAACTCCCTTCCTTACGCATAGCTGTAAGAGAAGGACTGACGACGGAGGAATGCGCCCAATTGAGACTCGCAGAACTTGAGTCTCTCGATGAACAACGACTCGAGGCACAACAACGTCTCGAGTGCTATCAATCCCGCATGACCAGAGCCTTCAACAAAAAGGTACGACTCAGGTCATTTCAGAAAGGCGATCTCGTGCTCGCAGTAAGACGGCCGATGCTCTTCACCAGCAAAACCGGGGGCAAATTCGCACCAAAGTGGGAAGGACCTTACGTGGTATAGGAGGCCTATACCAATGGCGCTTACATGCTCGTCACTGCAAACGGGTCGGAGCTGCCAATAACAAATGGTAAATTCCTCAAACGGTTTTACCCATGAAGAAGGCAGCAAAGAAAAAAAATAGAGGAAGAAGAGAACCTCGAAAAAAAACGAGCACAGACTTCTCATTGCAGAAAAAAATTCATAATGGGAATAGTGCAGGTCTTGCAACAAAAATGCGAGGCACAAAAAAAAAAGAAGAAAGAGAAGAAGCCACACAAAAAAAAAAACAAGGCAAACAAAAAATACAAAGGAAAAGAAAGAGTGAGATGACATCAAAGTCGCGGAAGCTCGAAACCGGCAAGTTGTCCCTTCAAACGGATCACTTCAGCTTGGGCATCAGCTAGCTCTTGTCCTTCCTGTTCGGTGAAGGTAGGCCGAGCTCGAACCTCAGCCAAACGTCGATGAATAGTGGCAGCCTCTTCATCTTTTGCATCAAGCTGTCTCTTATCGGTCACAAGTTGTGCATCCAAAGTGTCAAGGCGAGCTGAAACCAGAGCGAGTTGTTCGTGAAGTCGCTTTTGCTCCTCCTCGGCAGCCTTTCGAGCCACCCAATTCTGGTCGACACTAGCGGACAGTTGGTCACGACTGCTGACCACATGTCGCTCAGCTTGAGTAAGTTCAGACTCTGCAACTTGGCGTTCTTCTAGACTGTGCTTCCCCTCCAGCGAACACTGCAAATGCTGAAGTCGAGCTGCCCCGGATGCGAACTCCTCAACCCATTGCTCCAACGTGGAGGTATCGATACCTACTTCAATCAGCTTCTCAAGGCAGACGAAGGCATCCTCCACCAGTTCGGGTGAACTTGGATCGCTGGCCGACAAAAGGTCTGTCTGGACGAAGTCCTTCCACAACCCCATAGCCGCCTTTTGAAGCCTCAGCTTTGTTCTCGTCGATGGACGTCTCGAGGACCCCTGCAGAAACCGAGGCCATGAGTTCGCAGAAAAGGGGAAAGTCAACAAATATATATGAAAAGGAGAAAAGGAAATCGAGACTTACCGATAAAGACTTCGAAGAGGTCGAATGATCGCTGCCTGGTGGCTGAAGGGCTGATGACGGCTCTCCACCATTCCAAGGCAAAGGCACCACCGGAGGCTGAACAACTACGACCGGAGTTGTCGGCATCGGATGAGAGGAACTGGGGGCATCACACGGAATTCCATTACCGGCCACTTGAGTCAAACCGAGGGCCGTGACTCCATCCATAGTTGCCTCCGCCTCGGCCTGAGGGAATATATCATCGACAACCACTGTCGTATCAACCTCCATTCCATCAAGTGCAGGATCAGCAGCAAATAAAGCAGGGGGATTCTTACGAAATCGCATTCTGGCATGGTCTGCCAAAGAAACATGATCTTCCTCGTCCAGCATTGAGTGTTGAGGGAGTTCCAGTCCAGAAAGGTCCAACGGCTTGTCTAGAGTCAAATTAAGCTAGTTCTCCTGCGGGTCAACCATCAGAGCTTCGTCCCTAGTAGCTCCCTGAGGCGGACCTGGTAGAGGAAGAGGAGCTGAAGTTACCAAGGATTCGGGCGGTTCCAGCAGAAGAACTGAGGTGCCAAGGACACCAGTCAGACGGCTTGGAAACACCACTTCGAATACGCTTGAGGAAGGGTGGAGGAGTGAAAATCGGAGGCTGAACGGGTGACTTCCGCTTGGCTGGAGCCTTCTTCTTCTTCTCCTTAGAGGCTGGAATTGAAAGCGCCGGCAAAGCAAGGACCACTGACTCGGCCTCTTCCTCCGGCACAGACGGCTCCTTCAATACTATACCCTTCGCCTTCGCCGCACCTTTCGAAGCGGGTAACTTCTCCTTCACTACCTTCGGACGTGGCTGTTTAGCCTTGGCTTTCCCCTTCTTGGCCTTAGCGGAGGCCAGCTAATCAGGACGTGGTAGGAGAGCCTCTGCGTCGTCATCACTCAGCGCACGCAGCAACTCGGAATGAGACGCAGACACGCCGGTTCGAGTAAGGTTCTTCCACTCATGCTAAAAAAAAAAGAGAGGAGAGAAGGATGAAGGAAATATCGGAAACAAAGAAGAGAAGCCAAAGGAAAAGAAACAGAAGATTACATACCTCGAAAATGGGGACTACGTGCTCGAGCCACGATTCTCTGAAGCTCAAAGTGACACCAGGATCTGCGTCGGCACCCAGAAAGACTGGCACTTCTACGTGACCAAAAGGCCTCGCGACGCTGATCCTCCACATCTCTAAGAGCGCCGAGAGAGACTCTGCCATGCGCTGGTCAGAGATAAGCACGCCAGGTAGATCCTGGCAAAAGGCCAACTGTCTAGCGAATCTATGAGGGTTGTAAGGCTCAATAGCCAGAGTGTCGCGCTGCCGGTAAACCAAAGAAGTCAATCAAACACACAAAAAATAGTCCGATTCGATCGATGAAGCCACGTGACCCCTCGCGTCGAGAAGAGTGCCAGAAGGAAGAGCCTCGATTGAATACCAGGTCTTGATCGAACTCCTCCAAAACAGTGCACAAGCTTCAATCGGAGTAAAATGTTGAACGAGATCCGGATTCCGATACACCCACATGAGAGGACCGGAACCTTCGCTAAGGTCTGCACCGTGAGCACCAAAACGCTGCGCCGGCCAAGCATAAAGGAATGGCCAAGCTATGCGACCGGGAGAGAAATTGTTGAGGCTCCGATAAAGATGCGCCAGAGCCGCCCCAGCTAAGCCTACCTTAGTCCCGAGCGCCATAAAACAGGCCATCTTGAAAGTGTCGGGTCGTATAGCAAAACCCGCCATAGGGATCACACTGCGGCATAGCCAAAGCGCCAAAAATGCTGCCAAGTATACCTCATCTGCAAGGGCCTCAGGTACGCTAAGTTCGACAAGGACCTGATTCTGAATAGCAGAACAATCTCTGCTACGGGACTCCATCATCTTGCCGCGATCAGCCCAAGGGTCAGACGAAGGAACGACCCCCTCCTCAGTGCGAAACCAGAATAATGTCCAATCCGAAAAGGACACGGCAGGACCCTTCTTGTCTCCCGGGTTGCGACGACAGTAAATCCGGTAGAATGCCAGCAGTAAATATGGTACACTCTCTGGCAACGGCAAAGCTCCGACAACAGTAAAGTCAGCCACCGTCGGCACCACTTCATCATAAATAGAGCCAGAAACGGGCAGCCCACAAAGGTGATGTAAGTCCCACAAAGAAATTGAGAACTCCCCACCTCGAGTGAAAATCGTGTTCGTCGATGGACACCACAGTTCCAAGAAAGCATGAATCACATGAGTGGAGCACTGATAAGTGAAAGCCAAGGCGCGGATTGCAGTCAAAATGCCCAGCCTAGCCAAGATCTCCAGACAAGTACGAACGATAGTGCAAGTCCATTCGAAGTGAAAAGGCACGTGAGCGGGAAAAGGATCCGGTGGCGCAGGGTGTGAATCGTCCCAAGCGCCAAACCGAGGACTGTGAATCGATAGCTCGGGTGTTGTGTACATGGCCAGCTTATGCAGAGGACTCAACAGAATGTTCCCCTCTGCTTGATGCGAAGAAAAGGCCGCTTGTCGCAAAAGATAACAGATCTGGTCGTCCTCGACCGCTAGACGACTCCACAAGTCATGCACACTCACGAGCGTGGGCGCAGACACGGACTGACCTCCAAATATTGATTCGCCATGAGGTAATAACATCGACTTCTCTTGCCCGTTTGAATCTCTAACCCGCAGGCAGCGTCGCGCAACACCGTCGGACAGAACAGAGACATCCGAGAAGGTCAGACCAAGGAGGGAAACTGAAGCTGAGACAGTAGACATCTGCGACAAAACAAACAGGTACATCAATCACTCCTCTTAAAAAAAAAAAAAAGAATGCATCTCCTGCGGCCAAAAGCAACGTCGCACAAAAAAAAGGGAGAAAGAAATTTGTGACACAAAAAAAAAAATATCGAAGTCGCAAGCAAAGAAAAACAGAGGGATGACAAAAAGAATCAGTCGTCAGTCAAAAAAAAAATGGAGAAACAAAAAAAAAAAGAGAGTGGGCAAAACTGAAAGGGTCTACCGATTCTCTTATGCTCGAGAAGCCAATCTCGCGCCCAGCAACGGAGCCGGACGCAATCAAAAGAATTCAGCACTCAGCGGTCGAGCTGGGTGCGATCAAAGCAAAGTCGCTACACCCGATAGCCAAACCAGGTGGAGCACATCTTCAAATTCGCAGCCAACTACAAAGCTGGCTGCAGTCAAAAAGGGGGGGGAGTATCCGACGACCGAGTCGGGTGCGACCAAAACAACAACACTGTTCTCGGCGACCCAAACCGAGAACAATCCCAAAGTCTCGCGGCCACCAAATCGGAGGCGAACAGAACAGTGTTCTCTAGTGCTCGACGATAAGTTAGGTGCACCAAAACAGAGAATTCAGCATCTAACGACAGAGTTAGATGCCGCATACCCGATCCTAGTGCCTGACGACTAAGTTGGACAGGAAAAGGATGTTGCGAAACAAAAGTACCCGGCGACCAGGCCAGGCACAACTCAACTTATTGCGACCAGTCAAACAGTTGGCCGCGATCAAAACAGGCGCCCAACACTCAAACTGACGAGAAAAAGAGTGCAGAGACATTACCCGACGGCCGAGTCGGGTGCCGTACTACATACTCCTGCGGCCGGCGACCGAGCCGGACGCAGCCAACAGAACAAGGTACGCAATCCATGTTCTCAAAAAAAAAAAAAAGAAAGAAAAAGGCTGCGACAAAAAGAAGCCGTCGCCGAACAAAAGGTTGCGACAAAAAGAATCCGTCGTCGAACGAAGAGCTGCGACAAAAAGAAGCTGTCGCAAAAGAACAAAAAAAAATGCAGCGACAAAAAGAAGCAGTCGCAAAAGAAAAGAAGTGGTTGACGATCAAATCAGAGCTGACCACTCAGCAGCTCGCAGCACTTCGCACCCGGCGACCGAGCCGGGTGCACCAACGCAGGAATTCAGCCCCCTAGCGACCCAACCGAGCTCAGTCGAACCAAAGCCTCGGCACTCGGTGATCAAAACAGACGTCTAACCTCCCAGCGACCGAGCCGGCCAAGTTTAAAACGAAAACTGCAACACCCGGCGACCGAGCCAGACGCAGCCAACATACCAGTGCAATGCGGACTCGTTCTGGACAAAAAAAAATGCAGACAAAAAAAAGCAAGTCGCTAAAAAAAAAAAAAGTTTGCGACAAAAAGAAGCAGTCGCTAAAAAAAAAGTCTGCGACAAAAAGAAGTTGTCGCTAAAAAAAAAAGAGAAAATGAGCTACGACAAAAAGCAGTCGTAAGAAAAAAAAAAGGGAAAAGGTACACACAACTCACACCCGGCGACCCTTGCCGGCTGCGACCTCAACACAATTTGCACCCAGCACCCTTGCCGGCTGCGACCTCAACACAATTCGCACCCGGCGACCTTTGCCAGTTGCGACCTCAACACAATTCGCACCCGGTGACCCTTGCCGGCTGCGACCTCAACAACAACTCGCACCCGGCAACCCTTGCCGGCTGCAACCTTGCATTAGCAATCAACTCTGGCCTACTGTGACCAGACTGCTAATTGCACTCGGCATCCAAAACAGGTGTGCAAGCGCAGACAAACTGTCTCTTGGCGACCAAGCCGGATCAATCCACAAAAATTTCAGCACCTGGCGACAGAGCCCGGCGCGACTCGAATGAATTGCAGCACCTGGTGACAGAGCCAGGCACCACACAAACTCACAACGTTTGGCACAAAAAATTGTCAATTTGTCACAACAGACAAATTGACAAACACTTAGAGCGAAAAGAGAGAAAAGAAAGATTCAAAAAAAAAAAAAAGAAGAGAGAGAACAACTCGTGAAAAAAAAAGGAGAGAGAGAATGAGAGACTGAGGGAGGAGTTGAAAATGAGAGGAGAGAAAAAGAGGAAGGAAAAGGAAGAGAGAAGATAAAAAAAAAAGAGAGTGGGAAACCCTAACTGACTCAATTCAATCCGAGCCTATTGGGAGAAAAAAAAAAAAAAACTTTTTTACAAAGCACTTTGTATTGATTCAGCAGAGAACTCGCACAAGGCGTAGGGATCGAGAAGATAGTAGATGACCACGTGCAACCTCCCAAAGTCGCAGACAAGAATAGTCGGTTCAAGACCGCCTCCCGTAACACAAATACGACAGAGCAATGATCGACGTAAAACGTCAAACCACAGAGTCTCAAATCGTGGACTGACAAAAAAGAGCTAGGTTGCAGACAGTCAAGAAGAAAAGGAGGATTTTTTAGAGCAGATTCACAGGAGAAGTTAAGGGAAGTCAATGAGTTCCTTTGTTCTGGGAATTAATTGACAAAAGTTAACAAGGAGGAGAATTAGGGCGGGGCCCACACCCCTTAATTGAGGAGGCACAACCTGGGGAAAAACCCTAGGTCAGCACTAATCCAATCAGGGCGGGACCCACACATCTTGATTGAGAAGGCACGACCTGGGAAAAAACCCTAGGTCGGCGCCCAGACCAATTAGGGCGGGGCCCGCAATGCCTCCCCTTCTTCCTGCGCTGGAGCAATTCCGCCGAAGCCAGAGCTCGCTGCTGAGTCAGAGCCACACAGGGCGGGGCCCACAATATTGTCTCCTTTCTTTCCTCCTGCGCAAAAATCAATTTTGCGAAGCCAGAAGTCGCCGGTGAGTCAGCACCACGCCCACGACATAGCCTCCCTTCCTCTCCTGCACAAAAATTAATTTTGCCGAGGCTGGAGCTCACTGCTGAGTCAGCGCCACACAGGGCGGGGCCCGCAGCGCTGCCTCCCTTCTCCTCCTGTGCTACACCCTTCCCTCCTACGCAAAAATCAGTCTTGCCGAAGCAGGGGCTCGTTGTTGAGTCAGCGCCACACAGGGCGGGGCCCATGGCGCTGCCTCCCATCTTCCTCAGTGCAGAATTAACTTTGTTGAAGCCGAAGTTCGTCAGCAGAGTCAGCGCCACGCAGTGTGGAGCACATTGCGCAGCCTCTCTCTTCTCCTGTGCTGAAGCAAGTCCACCGAAGCAAAATTCCTCTGACGAAGCCATTCTCGCAGAGATCGCATAAACACCGAGTTCAGACTCCAATGCAGTTTCTGATCATGGCATCGCAGCAGACTCGATTCAGGTGCCTTTCACTTCCCATATACCGGCACGTATGTATACGTATACATATATGCAAAAAAAAAATCTTCAAAGTGTACAGAAAATATACTGTGTCTTAAAAAAAAAAGCAAGAGGACGGATAGGAATACGTACACAAAAGATAAAAGATCCTAGAAGAGTAAGAGGATCAACAAAAAAAAAAAAAAAAAAAGGGTGTGTGCGTTGCGTTCATTCACCTTCACATTCGAAACTTGTTCGTTCCTCCCGAACGAACAAGTTTCGAAGGGGGCAATCTGTATGCACCAAAATGTGCATGGCCCAAATTCAACAAGTCCAGGAGTCCATTGACCCAGCAAACAAAGTTCGTGGACAGGCCTCGACAATGCTCGAAGTAATCCGACGCAGCCCATCGCCAGGATCCCGTCTCGTCGCATTATCAACACAGTGAGTCATCTTACAGCCAACATCAACTCAGTGAGTCACCGTCTAGTCAGCAACGACTCGGTGAGTCATCGCCACATCAGCGCGAGTCAGCCTACAGTCATCCACTTCAACCAAGAAGATAAAATCTTTGGAAAGAGGTCACGATCCTCATTCAAGGGATCTCAACGGGGAGTTCCTGGTCTCCCTCCTCCCCTCTTCTTCCTCAACCTCACGAGCAGAAAGGGGATCGTGATCCCCTTTCCCAGGGAAAATCCCTCAACAACCACACATAATGGCTACAAAAGGCCAGAAGTTCCCTATTCCAAGGGTTGGAGAAATTAACCTCAAAAGACCTCTCGACAAGTGAAGAACTTTTTTCCTCTCCCAAACCGAAGGACACAAATTCCTTCCCGGAGGAGAAGCTCTCACGCACAGAGGTTGGAAATTTTGAAGATCGATAGCCTTCTTGCCGAGAAGAAAATACACTCGCGGAAGCACTCAAACCAGAGAAGTTCAGCCACTCGCAGTTCGTCGTCCAACAGTACAACCGGAGCAGCTCTACACGTTCGCCGGCAGCATCACAAGTCGAAACACACGGAACACAAATACTTCCGTCCGACCGACCAAAGCCACACCAGATCGTGCACACTCGTCCCCATAACTCAACTTCGACGTTCTCGCCAGAAGCCGAAACTTCAACAATTCACATGGAGATCGAATCAGAGGAAGCCTGGGAGAGTGAACTCGCATTCCTTGATATTTACACCACACCCCGTAACACACATTTTATTCTAAAGTAGTTGAAATATTCTCTCGGTCGTGCCTCTTCGCGGACCGGCGGATTTTCGGTGAAACACTATCCCTTTTTATTCAGTTTACAAACATTTTAATTTCTATCATGTTAGCATATGATGTAACACAAGCACATAGCAGACCCATACGCCACTAACATAGAGAGGATGGTTACAATCAATTTTTGGGGACACATTTCATGGAATATAATACATATAATACATATAAATTTTGGGACATATTTTTGGTCTTGCTAATATATAGTTACTGGTTGAACTACTAATTGTAGCCAAGGTTATCTCAGTAGACATCAAAATCTAATTAGCCCATCTAAGGTAAAGTTCATCTAGTCTACTGACCGATCATCTGACCGTCCTAGGCTTACTGTCGGCCTGTCTATCAATTCTCAAAGTTATCGTTCACTGCCCATTCTTGGGTCCATCAACTTGCCACGTCATTGACACCGTCATCATCGTCATCGTCGACACTTCATCGCCACGTCGACACCATCTTTTGCCTTGTCATCGGCTACACACCTCAAGATCCAAATCGACCAAGTTTGGTCGTTGTAATCTTGTCGAATTAATCTTGTCGAATTAATCTCTGTAATTTTGTCGAATTAATTAATCGATCGTGCCGCTTTGTAGACAAGATTTTTCGTCGAAACAATCTCTCATGTTAAATATCTGGTTTTAATCAGTGTTTTAAAAACCAAACTAAACCTGTCATCAAGCTGGTAATATGTCAAGTTTTGGTAGAACCCAGTTAGAGGGTTGTGGACCAACGGTTCAACCATTAAATATTACACTCTGTACTTTATATATAATTAATATTTCTATAGAAAAAAGACAAAAATAATGTTGGGTATAGTGAACCGGACCGAGTAAATAATAACCAAACTAGCCTCCGATTCTGATTCAATAGGGTGGCCAGGTCACTTCATTTTTTAAAACACTGCTAATTACTTATATAACCAACCCATTAAATCCAAATGGGATAGTGATAATCAATCCTACGACCCATAACAGGGACAACTAATTAAGTTTGATAACCGCAAATACTTTTTGATCCAAAAGAAAGTTTCCTTGACCCGCTTATCCAGCCTATTCTGTTTTAACCGGTGTGAGAAGCTGGTTGCATTTGTGATAACCAAGCGAAGCCCAAATCCATTGACCCACCCTAACTGTTTCCAAAACGTCCTGTGTCAGAGTGCTGCAGGAATTCACAATCACCTTCTTTCATGGAAGATGACTAGACGATGCTCTACTTTCATGGTTTCCACCGTGAAGTTTTTCTATTTTCAGGGTTTAGGAAGTCTTCAAGACATTTTCCTTCTCCCCAGAGCAGCCAGAGGATTACGATATGAACTGTTATTTCATAACAAAACATCCAAGATCCGCTAAAAAAGTGTCTTCTCTCTCTTGCTCCAGGTCTCTCTTCTCGTAGATAAATAGGTGAGTTCAGCTTCCCATCTTCGGAAAAATAAAGTGCAAGCTCCTTGGTTCTTAAATAAAGGTTACCCATATTTGTTCCCCTTGCTCGTTTCTTTCCCTTCGTTTGTGATTCACTAGGTTGTATTTCTGAAATTCCTTGCTTCTTAAATAGAGGTTACCCTTATTTGTTCCCCTTGCTCGTTTCTTTCGTTTGTGATTCACTAGGTTGTATTTCTGAAATTTTTCTTGTAAGAAAAGAGAAACCAGTATGGCACCCGTAATGACATCTTCATCTGGGTATGGCGGAGCAGAGTTTGCCGCCAAACTTACATGGCGGGTTCTAATGTGTGGCCTCATTGCATCCACGGGAGGTTTGATGTTTGGTTACGACATTGGAATTTCAGGTGAGGTGCTTCTGCAATTGATCTTCATTGAATTGCATTATAAGATCGAAGACTTGTGAATGACAATATTTATTGTGTTGCAGGGGGTGTATCGGGGATGGACACATTTCTGAAAGAGTTTTTCCCCGTCGTTTATAAACGGAAGCAAATGGCTAAGGAAAACAACTACTGTAAATACGATAATCAACTTCTTCAACTTTTCACCTCTTCGCTCTACCTGGCTGCCTTGGTTATGAGCTTCTATGCGGCGACGATGTGTAAGAAGTTCGGACGGAAGGTGACCATGCAAGCGGCTTCTGTCTTCTTCCTCCTCGGAGCCATTCTTACAGTGGCGGCACATCGGCTGTGGTTGCTCATCGTCGGCAGAATCCTTCTTGGGTTTGGAGTCGGTTGCGGTAATCAGGTACCAAAAAACCTCGTCCGTCAGAAAATTTAAACTGGGTTTGATCCGGACATCCTCGAATGTGAGATCTCACCGAAAGAAAATTCCTCTGTTTTTTTTCCATTAGGCGGTTCCCCTGTTCATCTCTGAGATTGCTCCAGTGAAATTCAGAGGAGCCTTGAACATCAGCTTCCAACTTATGATCACTATTGGAATTTTGATAGCCAACGTAGTCAATTACTATACTGCTCCAATTGAGTGGGGATGGAGGCTTTCCCTGGGTCTGGCCGGAATCCCAGCTGTGATCCTCATCGTGGGGTCCTTCATCATCTCCGAGACACCCACGAGTCTGATCGAGCGAGGCAAATTGAACGAAGGCAGGACCATTCTGAAGGCCATCCGCGGCGTTGACAATGTCGATTTGGAGTTCGAGGAGATCCAAAAGGCTTGCGAGAAGGCCAACAGGATCAAGAGCCCGTTCGCGAACCTCATGAAGAGGAGCAGCAGGCCTCAGCTCGTCATCGGCGTACTCATGCAGGTCTTCCAGCAATTCACCGGGATCAACGCCATCATGTTCTACTCCCCTGTACTTTTCCAAACGGTTGGGTTCAAGAACGACGCTGCCCTCTTGTCCGCCGTCATCACTGGAACCGTCAACTCCCTCAGCACCCTCGTTTCCATTGCTTTGGTGGACAGAGCCGGAAGGAGAAGCCTGCTTCTTGAAGCCTGCGTTCAGATGGGAATCAGCCAGGTAAAAGAATCACAAAGATTAATTTCTCTTTCTGCACAGAGATTATATAGACATTTTGACGAACACCTTATACGCAACACTTCACAATCTTCAAATACATGTTACTTACTGATCAATAGCATCTGATCTCCTTCTAGGCTGCAATCGGTGGAATCTTGGCAACCAAGTTGTCCCTCACCGGGTCTCTCGACCACGGCACCGCAATCTGGGTCGTCTTGCTCATCTGCTTCTTCGTCTCCGGGTTCGCCTGGTCATGGGGGCCACTGGGTTGGTTGGTGGCGAGCGAGATTTTCCCTCTGAAGACCCGAGCCGCCGGGTTCTCCTGCGCCGTCAGCTCCAACATGCTCTTCACCGCCATCATCGCCCAGTCCTTCCTGTCGATGATGTGCAAAATGCAGGCGGGCATCTTCTTCTTCTTCCTGGCGTGGATCGTCGTGATGGGTCTCTTCGTCGTCTTCTTGTTGCCGGAGACGAAGCAGGTCCCGATCGACGAGATGGTCGAGAGGGTGTGGAAGCAGCACTGGTACTGGAAGCGATTCATGGTCGACGACGACGAGGAGGAAGATTACGCATCGGCTAAGAAAGCGCAGACGTTGGAGATGGGCGTCTCCAGCTGATGATCAACCTCCCATGCATTTCCCATTTCTTTTACATCGCAAATTTTGTAATCGTATTAGAAATTTCGGGAAATCAATAAATTAATCTCGTTTTCTTAAATTGGTCGTTACTCGTTACTTATTAATTACAAGCAAACAACTCGGGTAACCTAGTGATGGACCCAAGTGATGGACCCAAGTGATGGACCCAAGTGATGGACCCAAGTGATGGACCCAAGTGATGGACCCAAGTCCCCAACTAATACACATCCTAAAGCCGGGTCGGACCCTGTTATATATAACTTACAAATTAATATGTTACACTCTAATAAAAAACTATGTTACTAGCACTTAGTAACATGTAATCCAAGCTAACACCATATCACTAATATATGAAAGACTATCGACTAATATATTATTGACTACTATCGAGTATGTTCTTAAGAACCACCAATTAGTATATTACTTACCAACTCCAGTATAGTATCAATAGGCAAGTTATTGACCTCTAATTAGTATGTTATTGACCACCAACTAATATGTTATCGATACTCAACTACTATGTTACTAAGTTTTTCAGCTAATATGTTACTAAACATTTTTTTTGCTTACTTAAGTTCAATAAATTAATGTTTGAGCACATTATTCATCATTTTAGCGACATTCATACATAAATTATAGTTTTATGAACATCCATACATAAATCATGATATTGGCAACAGGCCATGGATGACTCATCGTTTTCTCCTCTAAAATTGATTACCTAAACTAACTTATACACATGCAGCTTATGGATTTCAGAATCACACTAACTCACATATATTAGTTTATTAAATGAAATTAATATCAGACATGCAATGAAAAAACTATTTCAATTGAAAATTGTGTACTTAGTAATTGTAGATGCCAAAATCTGATTGGCTCATCTACAGTAAATCCATCCACTCTATCGATCCATCATGCGACCATCGCAAGCTTTCTGTCGGCCTGTCTATCGGAGACACCGCTTTCTGAGGGAGATTATAGGAAATACTATCAATACTTCCTAATTACCCTACCTTACTAGGGTGATGCCCACTGACTGAGTCTTTAATTAGATTGGGTAGGTTGGCGGGGAATCAAATTAGGAGTTGCAGAAAGGGCTAGTTTTTATTTTATATCGAGACTGGGAGAGTCCCCGAGTACTTACTCGGTATCCAATCAATATTGGATTGGATGTGGATGAGTAATTGACTTTTAACTATAACTATTATAGTTATACAATAACTAACAATAACTAACTATTCTATATCTTATATCCATATTCTATAATATATATAGAGAATCTCATTTTCTAATAAAAGTAAAAAAAAAAAGACTTCTCCACTTTTTGTAACACCCTGCTAAGAACAGAATGGGGTGTCCCCCGATTCTTTCATAGAAAGAAACAGAGACAGTAAGACTTAGATGGGCGGTAGTCGCAGATCCATCTTCTAGCCACGTCACCAACACCAGTGTCATCATTGTCAGTGCCAACGCATCACTATCAAGTCACGTCGACACCAGCTTTCATCTTGTCATCGTCCACTCATCCCAAGTTCAAATTTGACCAAGTCTGGTCGTCGCTCAAAAAAGGAAGCCAGAAATAGTCATAATCTCACCGATCCCCTTTCTGATGATCGAAGGAGGAAAAATGGGAGGAAGAACCATGTCCTCACTCCCCCTCTTGAGGAACATCAAAAGCAGGGCCAGATCCCCTTTCTCAGGATTGGCCTCCAACATCTCAACTCAACCGGCTACAAATAGCCAGAAGCACTCGACCAAAGCGGTAAAAATACTTTTCTCAAAAGAAGAAGCCCTATTGCAGCAGAAGTCCTAGCAACCTTCAGTTCGCCGAAGTTCACACTGTTCGGCCGAAGAAGTTCTACATGTTCACCAGTGACGTCAACACGCCGAAAATACAGAACACAAATACTTCTGTCTGGTCGTCCACATCCGTCATCGTTCGTTCACACTCAATCGAAGACTCGATATTCCTCGTCGACTCACAGGAAGCAGCAACTTCGTCAACCAACCCATGGAGATTGAATCAGAGGAAGCATAGGAGATCGCACCCTTACATTTCCTAATTCGCAACATAAAAAATTGTAAATTTCTTTGTATTCTTGTCAAATTAATCAATCGGTCGCGCCGCTTCGGAGACCGGAAGTTTTTTGCCAAAACAGATCTGGCATGCCCGGTGGAACATCTCCTACCTCTCATCTCCTTCTCCGGCAAAGCTTTAAAAAAAAAAAAAAACAACAACAACAATGGCAAGAAGGTTGTCATCTCCATCTCTGCTTATCAGTGCTCCTCCGCTAGAACGAGCTCGATCGCCACACTCGCAGTTCGCGACTCATCAGCCAGTTCCCCGACCAACATCCGTGCTCCAACCTCTCCACCACCAGCCACTCGCCAATGACAAGGGCGCTGACCAGGAGTCTGTCCGCAGGACAGGCTCCCTTCATGAGGGACACACACCGCTCGAGCGTCGTCTTTCAACCACAGGCTTCCGTAGCCTCTGCCAAGCCAGCTGCGACACCGACCAGATTGGTTTCGACAGCAGTCAAGTCAACCTACTTGACCGTAGCCACTACTCTACCGGCGCGCAGCTCGGTAACCAGCCCAACCCAAGTCACCATCAACGCAGAGGGTCTCTATTGTGCCCACCATGATCCATCATTATAAGTGGCACAGAGTTGTAACTTCATCCTCATCAGTGAGGAGGGACCTGTCATTAGCCTCAGCCTCTCCCAGAACAACCGATGAGGGCTCTTCGCCAATGGTGATTGTCTTCCACGAACTTCTAGTGATGCTCACTACTGCAGCTCAATCACCACCTGCCTCTTCTCCAAAATAACCAACGTCGGCGGCCTCTCCTTTGGCCTAGTCATCGACAACCTATCGCCAAAACACAGCAGTGGCCACTCCATTGAGTTGGTCGCCAACCAAGGTGTCACCTCACCAAGAGGTTCTGGCGGTCAACTCTCCAGTAGGGTCGCCAGTCAAAATATCGCCGCTTCGGTTTGCAATAGAGGCTTCTCCTTCGGCTCCAACCTTCAAAGTTGTCGCCATGGCGACTTCGGACAAAACGGTCGAAGAGCAGTTGGCCGAAATACAGGCCACACTTAAGGAGCAAGGCGAAATGAGTCGCGCCAAAGATACTCAAATCATGGTTCATGTCCTCCAGATCATGCAAATAATGGAGCGATTGGAGGCCCTCATGACCAACACCGGTGACCTCTCACAAGAGGTCGACAAAAATAGGGCAACGAAAAGCACTTTGGTCGAGCCCCACCAAGAGGAGCCAACGTTCGACGAGCAGCGGCTTGTGACTCCAATGACCATTCGGAGGTCGTGGAAGGAAGAAGAGCCGACCTCCTTCACGCTCGATGCGGTAACCAAGTTAATCAACCGCGTCGTGCAAATCGATCTCTTACCAAAGGCCATAACACAACATATCCAAAATCTCCTGATGCCATTCAGGTACCATCCGCCCAAATTCTAACAGTTCAACGACGATAGGCACCCGAAGCAACACGTCACCCACTTCATCAAAACTTGGAACAGCATCAGCACTAATGGTAAACCAACTCGATAGCTGGGAGCAGCTAGAGCATAAATTCCTTAGCCGCTTCTACAGAACCTCACACACCGTCACATTGGTTGAACTCGCTAACCTTAAATAGAAGAAAGGAAAAAAAATCATTGACTACATCAACCGGTGGAGGAACCTCAGTCTCAACTACAGAGAAAGCCGAAATGGAAATGTGCACTCGAGGTATGCAATGGGGACTTCTGTTCTTCCTACAATGCCAGAAGTCGAAGGACTTCCATGAGCTCGCCACAGAAGCACATAATATGGAGACCATCCTCGACGAACATGGTGAGGATGTCATACTTGGTGCCAACCTGCACAAGAAGGGGAAAGCCACCGCCAAAGACACAAAGGAGAAGGCAAAAACCTTCTTCGCTACCAACGCCTTCGAACCAATCAATGTCGGAGGCAAAGCAAAAACAACTTTCGCCCCGTTGCCACCCGCCGAGGGCACTTATCAGAAACCGACGCTGAAGGAAAGGCAAGCAAAGATCTATCCTTTTGTCGACGCAGGCATTCCGATTATGCTAGATCAGCTGCTCAAGAATGACCTACTCAAACTGCAGGAAATCAAAAGATTTCGCGTCTTGACGAAGTCAAAAGAACTAAAGTTCTGCAAGTATCACCGCCTACTCGAACACTCGATCCAGAAATGGTTCATCTTGAAGGACCGAATCATGGACCTCGCAGCGTAAGGCCGCACCGAAATTGACGGACTAGAAGGCGCGACACCGGCAAACGTCATTTCCATCTAGGCCGAGTCTAGTCGACAAACTAGACTCAACAAGCCTCGGGAAGTGAGAAGGGAGTGTCGTCCAAAATCCGGCCCACCCACCAAATCATACAACCAGCGACCACCGACGAAGGTCGCACCAACTCTAGCACCCTGAGAAGCTGATACAACAGATGCGGAGGGGTGGATCCTTGTCACCTAGCAGAAAAAGCCCATTCGAGAAATTGAACCGCCGGCAAGTACTAAACCAAAGGCGAAGCAGCCAAGAAAGAGAGCTACAAAGCGCCAAGACAAAACTCCAAGGACAGCCGTCCGAGGAGGCGAAGGCTCGTCACATTGGCGGAATTCTTCCCAAAGGACTTCTTCACGCCACCGACGATGGTGGCCACTTGCTCGGCGTCTCCCTCCAAGCAGACCAACCGAGAAAACAAGGGGAAAGCACTAGTCGTCGAATGTGACAACCTCGAAATGTCCTTGAAGCAGATTTCTTCCTTGAACGAGCTTGCAGATGATTTAGACCTGCTCATTCTATCTTGACAGACCTTGATCAAAATCCTCGATGAGCAAGCCGAACTGGAGCAGCTACTGATGAGAAAAATGACCTGCCAAAGGTCGGGCTGATGCCGCCATTCGGAAAGGAAGAAGAAGCTTGTCTACCATGCATCACTTTTCTAGAGGAAGATACTCAACTGGGGGCAAAGACCCACAACTGGTTGTTGTTCGTGTCAGGCTACATAAAGGACACTCTGGTCAACCGAACAATGAAGAACGTCAGCATTTTTGCCAGTGATCTGTCTGCGAGCTCTTTACTCATATAGGGGTTCAATGAAGACGGCCAGCGAACGCTTGGTATGATCGGAATGCAGCTGGACATTGGCGAGATGGTCGCCGACACACCCTTCCAAGTAAACGACTCCAGGACATCATACAATCTACTCCTGGATCGACCCAGGCTCCACGCCAACGGTGTTGTCCCATCCACTCTCCACCAGTGTTTTAAATACTGGAAGGACGACTAGCAAAAGACGGTGTATGCCGACAAAGTCTTTTCACTGAAGTTGAAGCCTCTTTCGCCGATGCTAAATTTTACCTAACAATGTGGTCGACAGTCAAAAGCGACATCTTGGCCGGGCTTGGCTATAAATGCCAAAATTGCCCTTCCTCCAAAACACAACTTGGTGTTGAAGGTTGCACCACCCAAACCATTTATGCCCAGGGAGGAAACGCCAAAGTCGACCATCCCAGCACCGACAAAAAACAACGTATCGGTACTCAAGCACATCCCTCAGTCAGTGAGAAAAAAGGGAGAATCCCTTCTCGTGGTATACCGCAATACCGAGCGTGTCGTCAAGAAGTGCCCGAGCCCCAAATGGCTACCCACTAATTGGACGACTAAAGGCTTCGACCCAAACGCCTACCGGTTGACGGCCAAGGTAGGGGGCAATTTCACAAAGAAGCAGTTGCACGACCAACCACCTGTCGCTTTGCCAGTGCTCACTCCAGCGCAATATAAATTGAGGAAGGTCATCGCATTACTCAAGACCAGCATGGTCTTGGGTACCAATCAAAGAAGTCGATTCGCATCACTAGCCGATCGGCCAATGTTCATCAAGTATCAGTCGGCCAAAGTTCGTCGAAGAAGAAGGAAGCCCCGGTGGTCATTTACACAACAAAGGCTGCCATCGTAAAGGCTCGTGCATGTGTGATTACATGCATTTGTCTAATATTTTATATACCCAAAATTACCCCAAATCGAGGCAATTTGACTTAGTCTTGTTGTTTATTGTAGGGAATACGAAGAAAATGCAAAAAGAAGAGCAACAGAAGAAGTCCCAAGCAAATTGGGCGAAAAATAGAGTTTTTACCCCAATCCAAAGGAAGGGCAGGGTCTAGCCACCATGGAAGGTACCGGACTCCATATGGCACCGGGACTCTACCCCTTGGTGTACGTCATGGCGAAGAAGTGCGACTCCCAGGGCCCCCACGTAGGATTTCTGCGCTATCGCATACAAGGGCTAGGAGCCATGAAAGTCCCTGGCACCATATGGCGTCAGGGACTTTATGTTGATTTTGCGCTGTTTAAGTGACCCGGTGCCATAGCGCTTCCCCGGGCGCCTGGTCACAGGCCTGCTTGTTATAAATACGGGATTTGGAGAAAAACTTATGGATTCTGATTTGGGACTTGGGAAGTCGACCAAGACTCATCTAGGGTTCATGTCAGAGCTTCAAGGAAGGATTTTGGGGCCATTTCTTGGGGAGATTTCCATCCGTGAGGAGGATTGAAGCTTCAAGAAGTGTTATACACTCCTAGTTTGTCTTTCTTTCTCATTATTTTTCATTTGTGTGTACTTTGAGTATGACATTGAGCTTGGATTTGAGATTGTGTTTGTATTTTGACATGATGTGTATTTAGACCCCCGTTTGGGGTGTGATGTAATGTACTTATACGACGTATTTGGTTATTTTAGTATTTTGAGCATGATTCTATATTATGGTGTGTCTAATGCATACTTAGTGTTCGATTAATTGATATTTAGGAACCCGATTTGATCCCGAGAGAGTAGATTTGGGTAAACTTGCATTAGGCAACGTGTGTTCCACCTTGTTAAGAGGTCTAGCTAGAGGATTCACGTGTGGAGTTAGGAATAACCCACCACCGTAAGTGACCTATAGGCTATGAGTAGTGGGTTATCTTTCTAGACTTCCAATCAGAAGATTAGAGGGTCAGAATAGAGAACACGGTTCTGGTGACTCGAAGAGACCCGTACGTACCAAATTCCTGGGTCTACCAAGTGTTTGATTAAATGCTTGAATGCTAGAATAGGTTAGATACAAAGCATAGGAACGTGAAATCACATCCCTACCTCTATCTTAATAAGATTCCCCTAGTTATCCTTTGTTCGGGTCCTAGTTAGTGTGTATATTTTAGCCTTTTCATTGATTATCCTTTTGTTCAGTTAGTTATAGCTATTAGGATGCATGTGTAGTACTTAGTCTCTTGAGTCCACTTTTTTACTTTCGCGACATGTGCACTTGCGTGTTATACGTTTAATGGGTAACAATATGACATCTTCTCTGTCAACCACACCTCCTTCGCCGATAGCAATAACCAAGGAGATGAGGAATTCATTCATGAGGAAGCTCAGCCCCGTTTGAAGAAGGTGGCCAGACTACTATTGACAAATTAAAGAAAGTCAACTTAGGCACCGAAGAAGAGCTGAGGCCGACTTCCCTTAGTATTGCGCTAGCCAAAGAAGAGGAGGCCGAGTATATATCTCTTCTCCAGAAGTATCGTGGTGTCTTCGCCTAGAACTACACAGAGATGCCAAGCCTTGCGCAAAAGTTGTCGTACACAAACTCATAGTTCACCCCGTAGTTCGACTAGTCAAGCAGATGCAGAGACACTTCCGACCCGAGCTTGTCCCAAAGATAGAGAAATAGGTCGACAAGCTCACTGCAGCCAACTTCATTCGGGAGATCAAATACCCTTCCTGGATCACCAACATTGTGCTGGTCAAGAAGAAGAGGGGCCAAATTCGGGTCTGTGTCAATTTTTGCGACCTGAACTAGGCATGTCCAAAAGACGACTTCCCACTGCCGATCACCGAACTCATGGTAGACACAATAACTAGTCACGAGGTACTCTCCTTCATGGACGGGTCGTCTGGCTATAATCAGATACGCATGGACCCGAAGGACGAAGAGTTCACCGCATTTCAAACACCTAAAGGCATCTTCTACTACAAAGTAATGTCTTTCAGTCTCAAGAACGTCGGCGCAACGTACCAGAGAGTCATGCAACACCTTTTCGATGACTTCCTTCACAAGCACGTCATGTGCCATATCGACGACGTAGTTATCAAATCCTAGTTGTCAAATCAAAGGAGCGAGCCGGCCATCTCCTCAACCTCAGAGTAGTATTTGAGCAGCTCTAACGGTTTCAGCTCAAGATGAACCCGATGTAATACGCATTCGACATCACCTCCAAGAAATTCCTCGGGCTTATCGTACACCACCGAGGGATCGAAATCGATCAAACTAAAATCAAAGCAATTCAAAAGATGTCGAAGCCAAGGAACATCTCAGCACTAAAGAGCTTCTAAGGCCACCTAGCCTATATTTGGCGTTTCATTTTGAATATGGCCGGAAGATGTCAACCCTTCAGCCGGCTAATGAAGAAAGATGTGCCTTTTGAGTGAGATGACGCATGTCAAAACACCTGTAGCCAACAGTTTTCCCGTCGCCTCGTAATGTGCACCTTTTCTAAAGCCGACGATTTCGTTGTCACATGATAAACCGTCGTCTTTTGTTGGTCTCTTCATGAACCATTTTCTCTTAATAGCCAACAGGAGAACCATTGGCTTAAATCAAAGTTACAACGGCTACTGACATAAATTTAAACTTAAGCTGACAGTTTAAAACCATCGCCTTAAGTGTAAAGCCGACGGTTTAAAACTGTCGGCTTAAGTGTAAAGCCGAAAGTTTAAAACTGTCGGCTTAAGTGTAAAGCCGATAGTTTAAAACTGTCGGCTTAAGTGTAAAGCCAACGGTTTAAAACCATCGGCATAAGTGTAAAGCCAACAGTTTAAAACCATCGGCTTAAGTGTAAAGCCAACGGTTTAAAACCATTGTCTTAAGTGTAAAGTCGATAGTTTAAAACCGTCAGCTTGAGTGTAATGCCAACGGTTTAAAACTGTTGGCTTTAAATTTGATACGATGGTCTAAAACTGTAGGCTTATGTCATAGATCGACGGTTTAGACAGTGGCTTAAATTTTATGCCGACAATTTTAGACTGTCATCTTATGGTCTTATAAATGTAATATCTCGTCAATTTATTTCAAAAATCTAAAAGTAATGGATAGCAAAAGTAGACGAGTTCATAGACATGCTCAAAACTATAGAGGCAAATGGGGATTTGCCCACTATAAAAAATGAGATTGTTTTGTATAAGATTACTGGCATTTTGTACATTATTCCCTCAGGGATGCCTTGCAAGCAATAACAAAGCCTAAAATCTCATCCTGAACAAAGACACTTTTCATACGATGTTTGCCATCAGGCAGGAAAAGAATGGATTTCCATGAATGAGTATGCTATCTAACTACCTAAAATAAAACCACAACCCACAATACCCTGCAATGTTGCATGTCCTTTTCCTACAAGTCACCAAATCAGTATTGCAGTCTTCATTGGTTTTACACCAATGGTTTCTCGTATAGCATGAACATCGCAAGCACTCTCAACCCGATGATTGACTTATCCTCAGTGTAGCAGTGGGAGAAGCTTTGCTTTGACATAGCACTTGTATGTTTTCTATCATTGCCATGCTGTTGAAAAAGAAAAACATAATATTAATAATCAAGAGAAGAAAAACAAGGTAAGAAAAACAAGGTGACGCTTACAAGGAAAAGAAATTAAAACAGCACAACTTTGACTCGAAATTCTTAATATAAGTTCAATTAAATACCTAAATGCCAAATGTCTTCAATTCTGGCAATTTTTTGAAAAAGATCATTTCAAATAATTTTTTTTACAATGGTTGTAGTGTTCCATGATTATCAATAAGTTCCTTTTTCCTAGAACTAACAATTTACCGTCATCTAGAAACCTTTCTTTACAAGTACTCCAGTTGACAAAATGCATAGTTATAAGATGGACATAAATAGAAGAAAAACTATATCTTGAAAGGACAAATTCACCTTTTATATGGCAAGTGTGTCCCAGATTGTCTTTGAAAAAACGATGCTGCTTTCCCTATAAATTTATGAGATTATTCAGTCAAATAACATAAAGACAACTAAATACTCCATAAGATCTTCTGTTAAGTGACCAAATTTACCTCCGATGCTCCCATTTGCTCCAAGTCTCTGACTAGGATTGTCTGTCAATAATCTGCAATGAAATGCACAACAGAAAAATAATTAAGAGAATTTAGAATAAGAAAGCTCTTTTAGAACCAGATGAACAAGAACCTCTTTTAGAATAAAGAAAGAAAGTTCAATAGAAAAATCCTTCATTGCAAGGTCTAATATCTAAATTGAAGAGAATTTATATGAAAACAGTAAATACCTTTCAGGAAAGTCAAATACAGAAACAATCTTGACACAGAGTGAGCATATAGAAATAAAAATGCCCAAACTATTTAAGTAAACCATATCATATTCATCCCACACTGGACATCAGTATGAGAGTAACTTAGAGGTGAGTGTTTTAAAGAAAGGAAAGACCAGCAAATGCACAGCATCAGAGAAACTTTTCAGGCTTCAAACTTCTAGCCCTTCAACAATCCTCATTAGAGCATTCATAAACGGTCAAGTCAAGATAGGAACTAGTTGAGGCTAATCAATGTTTTAAAATCTGGTCCAACTCAACGATGAGGCAGAACCAAGATACCAATGCCATCCAGTTGATCCAGTAAATTGACAGTAGAGAATGTTTCTCTGCCAATCTAAATAATAACCAACTTTTTCTAATTTCTATTTGATTCCCCAATTTCTCTCAAGTACAAGCATTTAGTTGCTTTTAACCTGCAGATGGAAATGTCCAGGATTGACTCCAGTGATACACTGCACTTGGAATTCTTATCTTATGCAAGGTTTTAATTGATTCAAAGAGACTAGGCAAGCCTGCAAGCACCACAACATCATGGATGAATGTTTTTGTGCTGTACTTTTATTGGGACCCTCAATCTGATACCTGACTGCCAATGGTTCAGGTATTATCACGGATCCGGTGTAGCACAAAGGAATACCAATTTTAATGGTAGGAAAACTACCCATCAGCACAGATCCTAAACGAAGATGGAAAATATTACTCTTTTCCATGGTTAGTGAGAGAAATTGACATTTCATTCACTCCAAAATAAAAGGATTAAAAACCTCCGTGGTGATGCTTTCAACTGCAACAGTGAGTTAGACAATGATCTGGAAAGGGACTGGCTTCATATAAACAGGAAAAGAAAAATAACCAGAGAACGACCCTGGAGCTTTAATTCACAAAATAATAGGATGGAAGCTCAGAAACCACAGTTTAACCAGAAACTTCTTAAAGACTGCAATGTGTTCTTTCATGTCCTAAACCAATAAATATCAAGCTACACTATAAGAAGACCAATCAAGTTCCTAACATGCTGGTATAACAGTTGTTTCAGTGAAAAAATGTAGCTTCAAGCACAGTGAAATGAAAAAAGCAGTATAACAAATATAAAGAAATAAGGGCTTGTCTTATTAGATCATATGCTTCAGGGCTCATTTCTTCTGGAACTTGGGGCCATGGTATTTTGCAATTGAGGATATTGTCAAAAATTTGCTGCAAGGATACATATATATATAAAAGTAATCATATGAGTAGATCAACTTTTTTTTGAGGAAATATGAGTAGATCAACTTTAACCAGAACCATATGGGAACTCCATCTAGGAATTGTAGTATCTTACAACTTGTTTTCTTAGTTAGTGTTTATATTCTAGGGTCTTAAACTTTATTATCTATTTTATGGTAGACATGCATTAAAACAGGCAATATAAAAAATAGATGATTCTTTCCAAGATGAAACACAATGAGCATCCTAATTGCATCACTATAAAGAGTCACACACACAAAATGGAATATCTAAGGACAAAAGATCACCCAAAGTCATTCCCGTTTAGAAGGGGGTAGCAAACAAAAGAGAAACTATAAGATCCCTGCTTTTCTTATTTTTTGGCAAGTTGCATCAACAAAAGTCTCCCTAATCAGAATTTTCTATTGCCAGCTTGTCAAAATTAGAAGTTTCTTTGAACAAGCAATTTTACTAAAGCATCAATCAAATAGCAACTAACTGAGTATGTGGGAAGCATCACTCATATGGCAACTAGCTGAGTTTATGTAAAGCATCACTCATATAACAACATTGTGGGTTTATGGGAGGCATCACTCATATAACAACATTGTGGGTTTATGGGAGGCATCACTCATATAACAACTTGCTGAGCTTAAGCAAGGCATCACTTATATAGAAACTTGCTTAGTTAAAGGAAAGCATCACTCAAGTAGCAACTTCCCCAGATTACTGGAAGCATCACACAGCAACTTGTTACTTTGGTAATAACTCCAGTTAGAAAGTCCTTCAATTAGTAGATTCTTCTTTCAAATGAGGGCCTTTATTTCTAAAGTTGTGAAGTCCAAAGTTAGCTCTATAGAATACAGTTACTTCCTGCTTTTGACTTTTTCCCCAACAGAGTCAAACGTCCTGATAAGTAGATTCTTGGAATGGAAAACACGGGTTTCCTTATTTTGTTGATGTGTATGCCTATCAAATGGCCTTTATAAGAAACTCAATACAACTCTTTTTATTCAAAATGAAACCCCTGTTTATATCATCTTCCAGATGAATTTATATTTTTGTTTTATTTTGTTATTTTTTTTCGCTGCAACTTAATTCTACTTCCTCTTCGTGTGTTACCCATTAAACTTGAGTTCAGCCATCCTTCTTTGATTATTATTAATGAAAATGCCTTTTCAAAAATTAACTTTTTTATGCCTTTTGATCTAAACCACCATGCTGCAACAGTGTCTTCTCTTATAGAGATTCAGAGAACTATGTAAATTCAAATGAAGATGAACAATAGCCTCCCCTCATGTGCTCTAAGAGCTTATTGGCATTAGCAATTCCAGTAAAACTTATATTATGTGGTACAATTCACCAGACATAAGGCCAAAAAAGCACCTGAGGATGCTCTGCAATGAAGGGTGGAACCCCAACAATCAGCTCAAATAGAATAACACCTACAGACCACCGATCAGTAGTTGTACCTGAAATGCATAGACTGAATAAGAAGGGAATGCACATGGAAAGTTTAAACCTATGACAATGCAGCTGTCACTGAGGATCCATAAAATAATATTAAATCAAGGAGCTATCTATCAACAGGAAGCTTGTACCATGTCCAGTTCCCAGAAGAATCTATGGAGCCAAATAATCAGGTGTACCAACAGCTGAAAGTTTCTGCTGTCCCCTCTCTTTGGTGCAAGTGGTTAGAGGCAGATGGTTGAGAATCCTCTTCCCCAAGCAATGAGGTGCCACTAACAGCTGGACCAGATAAATGATCTGTACTGTTAATGAGATCAACCTTGGAAAGCCCAAAATCTGTTAACTGCAACAAAGCCATAATATAGTATTTTATTCAGCCAACAATAAATGCTATTTTTCTTTCCTTCTTGAATTCTCCGTTCTCCCTATTAAGTCATATAACTACCCAAAGGATGACATATATATATATATATATATATATATATATATATATATATATATATATACATATATATATATAGCAAGCCATAGTTTAGCCAAAATACCAACCCAGTAATCCAAGCACAAAATAAACAATTTTTTGAGTCACAGCACAAGATTAACAATGACATGAACAAAGTTGTGAAAGAGCTGACTCAACCTTGATATGGCCAATATGTGAAATCAATAAATTATCAGGCTTCAAATCACGATGCACCACATGCAGGGAATGTAAATATTCCAAAGCAAGGACCTGCACATTACATACACATTCAGCTACCTTCAAGAGAAAAATAATTAGATCTTACAACTTCCGCTATATATATCCGTGCAACTTCTTCATCCAAGCAACCTAAATTTCTCATTAATGAATAAAGGTCTCTTCCTTTTAAATATTTCATTATGAGATAAAGGTTCTCTTGAGAAGGAATAAAAAAACCGCACCAAGACAATAGAAGCATAAAAAAAACATAAAAAAAGCATAAAAAACAAGGAAAGAAAATGAAAGGGGACCAAAGACGACAAATAGAGGAAGGACTAAATGAGGTTTATAAATAATTAGGAATCTCTATTTATAAACATCATTAGAAAGAAAGAAATGAACAGTGTTTTCGCAATTAAGGAAGGAAACCGTTTAGTCAGACTTTTACTTTAGCATTAAATTAAAATCTCAGTTCAACAACAGTTTGAACCAACTTGATCTTGTCACACTGAAATTTGGGCCAAGCCAAGTGATCCATTAACTTATGACATTATTATATATTTATACAAATAAAACAAGCAATCGTAACTGTAGCTCGATCTGAGTCCTGACATAAAAAAGGAGGAATAATAAATTGTCTTTTTAACAGTAGACAATAAAGAGAGTATATGAAACATAAAAGGATATATGATAAAATACTTTATCCAAGTCTCTGAATCAAATGTTGTCTCTCATAGGTGACAGGTCTTATGTGCTGGTTCAACGAACTCTCAATCTTTTACCAGGGAAGACAGCAAAGGTAGTACTTATGTTATTAGAGATTTAGACCACCGAGGGATTGAAAACCAAGAAACAACTCAAGAATATAATAAAAGACCAAAATAAATTCAATCATGTCTCACATCTAGACAAAAGATTAACAATTTCAAAATAATGTAGTGAGGGGCCATGCATAAGGAAATGGGAAGATAGGTACCATATTTTTAATTGGTGGTAGTCAATTTTTTACATGTTTATTGATCTGTGCTTTACTACCAGAAGCATGACAATTAAATTTTAAGCTATTAATTTAACACATTCACCTCTACCACATCAATGGAATCTTGCTTTCGATGAAAGGCACCAATCTAATTTGTACAATTTGTAGTCCTGAATAACACATGAAATAAGAATCAAACTTCAGTTTTTAGGAACATACTTTCAAAAAATGAGGATTGAACAAAACTACAGGGGAGCGAGATAAATAATGAATCCAAAAAACATCATTCTACATAGATCTCAAGCTTTTATGGCCAATAAAGTGAGCATGACAATGATACTTGGTAAGTCAAAGACCAAAAGTATAACTAGTAAAAGCTACATTCACAGCACTCGGAAAAGAAAAAGATTGAGCCACTTTAAGAATTTTTAAAAATCAGCCACATTTCAGAATTATAACACACCTACCAGAGAGAGAAAGAAATAGAGAGAGATAAAGAAGGAACATATGGCCTGTTAGTAGCAGCTAACACGAGCACTCCACTACTACCAGAAAACCTATCCATCTCCTTCCAAGGCTGGTTAATCATTTTCTCCCTCTCATCATTCCCACCTCCAAGCCTGACCCCACGCTACCTTCTTAAAACATCAATTTCATCAATGAATATAATTAAGGGAGCTTTCCTAGACCTTCTCGTACAAATCTTTGGCTTGATTTGGATGCTCCCACAACTACAAACAAGTTCCCAATGAAATTGAACAGCCCACTTCATGAATCCCCCTCTGAGACAGAAATATCAACTTCGTTCATGGCCAGGATAAAAGAATGTAACTGCAGAAAAGATAATCAAATAATATCCAATTTTATGGGGATCTAAGACCTTGCTTCAAATTTAACGGTCTAGATAATACAAAAATTAAAATTTCAAGTTTATACGAAATAGAGTCTTTAGCAGACTGTTACTTGAATGATGCAACATACCTGTACAAGAAAAGAGAAATCCAAGCAAGCATTGCATAAAACTGAAGTGCAATACCTACTGGTTGAAACTCATAAACAACAGACAATACAGAACAACATGGCAGGACCAAATAAGCAGTGAAAAAAAATAGCACTTTGCAGCAATTTTAAATTAAGTGCACGACAAACATGAAGCAGAGGCTAAAGGGGGTGCAAAAGTTTTTTATACTTTACCACAACGAAATTAAATGTGCGGCAACACCTACAGAAAGCACAAAACAACTACGGCACAATCAAATAACAAGGATTTCAGAAAGAAACAACAAAGGATAAATAAAAAGTTGAAGAAAAAACAAAAACTATTATACTGTACTGTTGCTTGTAAAATATTTCAAATCTAACCTTAGATTTCATAAACTCTTACCCGCATCCGTCAACATAAGGGTTGATCACAGTCCGCAGCTGAATCTATGTAGACCTCGGCCTCGTCAAACCACTCCAAGCCTAGTGCGACAAACTTCAAGCTTCAAGGTAGATATAGGCATGGCGCATAACTTTGTTCAACATTTTTGAGACCTTAGGCAACAAAAAGAAACAGGGTACCTTCGCTTTTAACAATAAAACTACGGGAAAATTAATCAAGAAACCATTTGGGCGAGCTTGTTGGAGAGGAACAAAGTGGTAGAGTCTACCTTTCGTAAAAACTCAAAACATCAAGATTTGAGAAGAATAGGATTGAAGGTGTTGGAAAATAATGTGCACGAGTCACTCAATATACAATAATTGCAATTGAACAATTTACACAGTGCGTAACTTGTAGTGGAGCCGCTTCCAAATAATTGACAGTAATGTAATTAATTGTAAGGTTATACCTGGTCCGAGGCGTGTAGTCACTGACTTCGAAAGAAATACGCTCATGTTGTGCACTAGGATTATTGTGTTGACTGCGCTCCTTCTGTTGAGCGTGATTCAGATCTTACAACTGTGAGATCCGAACTAAAGGCTCCAGAAATGGGAACTGCTCACCTATAAAAGGTTGAGCGTTCCTCCTTTGTAAACACAGACTTTTCAACCTTAGTGAAATTATCTCTTTATTCCGTGGAGTAGGTCACTAGGACTGAACCACATAAATCTCTGATCTTTCCATTTTTTCATGGTATCAAAGCTCTGTGATTTACTGTGAGCTTCAAAATCGTGGTTTTATCATCCACGTCTTTGATTGGGGTTTGGTGTTTTTGAAACACTTAATTCTCCCTATTTTTTCCCTGAAAAAAAGAGGCTCTATTGAGCTTTAATTTAATTGGATTTTTAGATCCGATTTTGTGACCCGGCAAGAGGTTGAAGACGACAGGAGATCCGAATACGAAGCCCGCATCCGATTAAAAATCCGCTTCCGCATTCGACGCTCAGATCTACTCAATTCCGGCTCGACGTCCCCCATCCGACGCGTACATCTGCATCGCTCAAATCAGGTCCGGCATTCCGCATCCGACTAACCGCTTCTAAACCAGCCCAATTTCTCTCATACGGACCAGAAGCGTTTTTGGCCCATTTAGGCAACTATCACTCCAGAAGCTCCTCAGGTCAGTGTTTTTTATAATTTTGAAGAATGACTTCAGCCACCGATGCATCTCATAATCTCAACCTCAATATTACCTTGGAACTATTGGATGGCACCAATTACTTTTATTGGTCTAATAGTGCCCAATTATTTATTAGTGGTAAAGGTAAACTTGGGTATATAGATGGGATGAAAGTGAGACCATCTCCTCTCAATGTTGATGAATACGAAAAATGGCAAACCAACAATGACCTTGTCAAGGCTGGTTATTAAATGCTATGGAGCGAAAAATTGCTAGAGCTTTACAATTTTTACCTACTGCTATGGAAGTGCGGAACAAAGCTAGAGAATTATATGGGGGTATAAATAACAATGCAAAAATTTATGAACTTAGACAGAGTATTATAACTCTCAAACAAGGTAACCAGTCCGCAAGCGAGCTTATTGGTACTGTGTGTGGATTATATGATGAATTAGACTGGTATTTACCTCTTAGTTCAGATCTTCAAACATTGAAATTGAGAAGAGAAAATGAGCAAACCTTCGCTCCCATTTATGCCTTGGGGCCTGAGTATGAACATGTTAAGAATCAAGTACTCTTACAAGAGAAGATACCTTCTTTTAGCGTTGTTTGCAGCATTCTTGCTCAAGAGGAGACTCGACGAAAGATCATGACTACTCCCGAAGAACCAGAACGATCCGCCTTGCAAGTGTCTAAAGACTTTCGATCTGGTAAGACTCCTTATGCTTCTAGCTCAAGAACAATTTCAGGAAAAGAAAAAGTGGATGAATGATTTTTTACCTATTGCAAACGAGACGGCCACATTAAGGATAAATGTTGGAAGCTTCATGGAAAACCAGACAATTTCAAGGCGCCAAATAAAACTAAATCAGGTAACAAGACGGGAGCGAACGTTGCAGCAACTACTACTCCTTTGACTTTGGAAAACCTCACTGAGTTCTTACAAAAATTTGGAAAAGCTTCGGTTGCTGTTCTCCTTGAAAAGGAGTCTCCTCAAAGTCCTCCAAGTATGTGCTTAACTTCTTGTGACTCATATTGGATAATAGATTCCGGTGCTTCAGATCATATGTCCAAAGATAATACTCAATTATCAAATATTGTTAGTGCCACTCATAGAGCACCCGTATCTATCGCCAATGGGAGTCTTGTTCCGGTTAATGGAACCGGCTCACTCACTTTTTCCCTAACTCTCTGGAATCTAAAGTGCTATACATTCCTTCCTTTACTTCTAACTTGTTATCCGTTAGCAAAATTACGCAATCTCACAATTGCAATGTTATATTCACTCCTCACAATGTTATATTTCAGGACCGAGATTCGGGGAAAATGATTGGTGAAGGAAGAATGAATAATGGCCTTTATGTTTTGAATTCTAGACATAGTTTATGTTCCAATAATGCAACAGTTAGTGCTGATTTATGGCACTATCGCCTGGGACATCCTTCAGATGTTATTTTTTCTAAACTATTTACTATGCCTTCTCATCATCCTTGTGATATTTGTAAATATGCAAAACTAACTTGAAAACCTTTTTCTCCTTCCAATAGTGTAGCTGTAGCGCCATTTGATTTAATTCATTCAGATGTGTGGGGCCTTGCTCCTATTCTTTCTTATCGAGGTTTTCGTTATTTTCTAACTCTTATTGATGATTTTTCAAAAGTTACTTGGATCTATTTACTCTCTTCAAAATCTCAAGTATTTCCAACCATTCAAGAATTTTTTCGCTTAATTCAAACACAATTTTCCAAAACGATTAAAGTATTTCGTTCTGACAATGGTAGTGAATTTATCAATAAATATGTCTCAAAGATTCTTTAAAACAAACGGTGTACACCATCAAACTTCTTGTGTTTATACGCCCCAACAAAATGGTGTGGCTGAACGTAAGAATGGACATTTGTTAGAGGTAACTAGAGCTCTAATGTTTCAGTGCAATGTGCCTAAGCGTTTTTGGAGTGATGCTATTCTCACTGCATGCTATCTTATTAATAGATGGCCAAGTAAATCTCTTAAAAATGTTGCTCCTTTTCAAAAACTTCGTGGCCCTAAAGCTAGTTTAGATCATCTTCGGGTATTTGGTTGCACTTGTTATGTACACTCACAGACCACAAATAAATTAGATCCTAGAGCTATTAAATGTATTTTTTTAGGTTATTCTCCTTCCAAAAAGGCTTATAAATGCTATGACCCACTTAGAAATAAATTGTTCCTATCTCGTGATATAACTTTTGATGAATATATTCCATACTTTCCAAAATTTTTACCAAGTTCCAGACAGGGGGAGCAATCATCTCCTATTCATCCGAACTTACACATACATGACATAGGCCTTCACCTCCACCTCAAGTTGACAACAATATACAAGTAGAGGTAAGTACCCCTATAGCTGATACTCCTACTACTCAAAATTCCCCAACTCCTCCAAATACTCTTATTCCTTCCTCAAACTCCCCTGTTCCTAACATTCCTCTCGCATTACAACGAGAATCTCGTACCATTAGGCCTCCTAGTAAATTCAATGATTACCAAGTGTATCACTCTTCTACTCGTTACCCTATACACACCCACTTAGATTATTCTCGAATCCATTCACCTTATTATGCATTTTTAGGATCTATCTCTTCTTCAGAACCTCAAACCTATGAGGATGCTATCTGTCACCCAAAGTGGCAAAACGCTATAAAGGCAGAACTTGAGGCTTTATCTCGTAACCATACATGGAATATAGTCCCCCTTCCTCCAGGAAAACGGCCCGTTAAAAATAAATGGATCTTCAAAATTAAATATAAAAGTGATGGATCTATAGAACGTTATAAGGCCCGCTTAGTAGCCAAAGGATTTACCCAAACCTATGGAGAGGATTACACTGAAACCTTTGCCCATGTTGCTAAGATGAATACTATTCGGGTCCTTCTCTCTGTTGCCACTAACCTCCAATGGCCTCTTTATCATTTAGATGTAAAAAATGCATTCCTTCAGCGAGATTTAGAAGAGGAAGTTTATATGGAATTACCTCAAGGACACTCTCAATATGGAACCAAGTTAGTTTGTCATCTTAATAAGGCTATTTATGGCCTTAAACAATCTCCGGGCCGTGGTATGCTAAATTAAGCTTAGCTCTTGAACATTATGGGTTCCATAAAAGTGCAAGTGACTCATCCATGTTCCTCAAAAAGGATACAAAAGGTATTATCATTCTCCTTGTCTATGTAGATGATATTATAGTTACAGGAGATCATCCAATAGGGATCACTTCACCCAAAAGTTATCTCACAAAGTCTTTGACCAGACCGACTTAGGGAAATTAAAATATTTTCTGGGCATTGAGCTTGCATATTCTAAAGTCGGCTTAGTTCTATCTCAAAGAAAATATATCCTTGATTTGTTGAAAGAGACAGGAAAACTTGGTGCTAAGCCTAGTCCTACCCCTCTTGAACAAAATGTAAAAGTTTCCTCCGAAGGGGGAGAACCAGTCCATGATACCAACTATAACTAGGTCGGATATCACCTTTGCTGTCAGTCTAGTGAGTCAGTTCATGCATGCTTTGAGATCTACTCATGTAGAAATTATTGATAGGATCTTAAGGTACTTAAAAGGCACACCTGGAAAAGGCATTTTAATGAAATGCCATAAAAATATCAATATACATGGATATTGTGATGCTGATTGGGCAGGTTGTTCAACCGATAGAAGATCTAAAACTGGATTTTGCACATTTGTCGGAGGAAACTTGGTTACTTGGCGTAGCAAAAAGCAAACTGTAGTGGCTCGATCAAGTGCTGAAGCTGAATATCGAGCTATGGCTTCTGCTACGTGTGAACTAATATGGCTTAAAGCACTCCTTGAAGATATGGGACTACAGCCGAATGTACCTATGAACCTATTTTGTGACAATCAAGCAGCAATCCATATTGCCTCAAATCCAGTATTTCATGAACGAACGAAGCATATAGAAGTCGATTGTCACTTCATTCGTGAAAAAGTGCAGAAGAAGATCATCTCTATTCCTCATGTCTCAAGTCTCAATCAGGATGCAAGCATCTTCACCAAGGCTTTAGGAAAGGATAGATTCTTTTGCATACTAAACTAGTTAGGATCATTTAATTTGTATGCCCCTAACTTGAGGGGGAGTGTTGACTGCGCTCCTTCGCTTTTAACAATAAAACTACAGGAAAATCAATCAAGAAACCATTCGGGCGAGCTTGTTGGAGAGGAACAAAGTGGTAGAGTCTCTTACCTTTCGTAAAAACTCAAAACATCAAGATTTGAGAAGAATAGGGTTGAAGGTGTTGGAAAATAATGTGCACAAGTCACTCAAGATACAATAATTTCAATTGAACAATTTACACAACCAGAAACCAAATATATGTGCGTACCTTCTAGCCGAGCCGCTTCGAAATAATTGACAGTAATGTAATTAACTGTAACTGGAAAGGTAATACCTAGTCTGAGGCGTGTAGTCACTGACTTCGAAAGAAATATGGATTACTGGCGACTTCTCCCCAAGATACAACAGACCTAGTTGACTCACGAACTGTTTCCAAACTTCTCTACTGATCTGTGGAACCCAATTTATAGGGTTCCCTGGGCACTTGTGTGAAAAGACACTTTTGCCCTCCAGTCCGATCTGACCGTTCATCTGTAACCGACTTGATCTGATCTGTCCGATCAAATCTCAGATCTGCAACTGCTCCAATCCGACCATCGATCTATTACCAACTTGATCTGATGGATCAGATCAATAACCGTGTCAATCAACAATTTGGATCTAGATCTATCTCAACGGTCATATCGAACTCATCTTTGATAAAATAAATGAATCTCAAATAGAGGTGCCGAGTTTCGAACCCAAGACCTCTCATATATTAATCAAGCATTTTCCCATCTGAAATACATCTCAATTGTGGAAATAAGATAAAACTTATAGAAAATAAATTAAAATGAATTACATCATTTTAAAACTACACAACAGAAGGTCACGCAAAGGGGACTTTATACGAGGTTTTGAAATCAAAGTCTCCTTCTATTCGACATTGGGTGTTGTTTCCCAGTGGAGTGATGTCGTAAGAGTTGAGATAAAGAGGGAAGCCATTGCCTAAAGAGTCTCGAGAGTGCAAAATTTAAAGGGTATCAGTATTAGAGACGTCGAGGAAGGAGAAGTTATTTTTTGAGAAGAGAAAACATTCCCGCTAAAAGAATTTGGAGCACTAGCCGATCTAAGCCCTTCATATGACCGTCGAAGTGGATTGATTTAGTTTAGATTAATGTATTGTTAATAAATTATAATATTACAATTACTTGATTGTCATATGTTTTGTTTTACAACAACTACAAACGGTAGTTTCATATGTTAAAACTAATGTATTACAAAAGATAGTGTTCAAAATCCTGCATCTGAAATCAATATATTTACAATCACTCGTTGATAGAAAAATAAAACAAAAAATAAATATCAAATAAAATAATATTTTACTTTGTATTCTACGTGTCTTTTTTTAGGCTGAATAATTTCTTCTAAGTTATTTGCTGGAGTATAAGTTGTATAAGAAGCTTCAAAACTCTGTGTTTGAGAGGGTTCAGACTAATTTATAAAAAAATATTTGATTAGATAAGAATAAAATTTGGTTAAAGTATTATAAAAAACTTATTAAAAAGTCAATGGCTTCTGTGGCAATTGTTTCTTCCTGTATTGGGTATATTGCAGTGACAATAAAAGACGGATTTTTTTGCCACAGTTGTTCTGACTTTTTAAATTTGATAGTAATCATGAACTCTTTCACTGAAGTTTTTGGAATATAGATTGAATCTCCATATCTTCGTTTATCTGTAAAAAATATGAGTCATTATTTAAATATTGATAATATTCTTACACAATAAATGTATAAATATGAGTAGAAAGAATACCTTTTTTTTCAGATTAAACAAATGCTCTGTTGATATTTGCAATATTTTTTCCACTTGTTTGTCAAATGCAATCAAATTTATTGTTCCAGTAGAGTCTTCCACTGTGAAGCGTAGCATGAGTCTGCTAAATAATTTTATTTAAATAATATTACTATACAAATATAAAAAATTATAATAAAAATATTTACAATTACCTGTGGACTGGTTCATGAATAGATTTGCAATATTTACTGCACCAATATGTAGAATCGGTAATGATCAATTTTTTGAAACATGTATTACATGCATTGTAAAAGCATTTTTCATTTTCCCATTCAACATTAATCATTGATGCTCTTACCGAAAAGGAATCATCCTGTTAATAGGAAAAAAATTCATAATATGTTTGCAAAGTCTATTATAGTATTTGATTTTCAACATAATGATAATACATACCTGTAAAGATTCTGTAAAAAAATCAGATATTACTTTCATTTCTTCAACGGATTCGATCATTCTTATTTGTTCTGGTGTAGAACCAAAGCTGTAAGTGTGAAAAAAAAAAAATCAGTTTTATAATAAAATGTGTAAAAATTGATTGTTAGATAGGAACATTATTGTTGCTGCAACTTAGTCACTTCAGGGATATCTAAATTGAAGAAAATTTTTGTTGCATAACTTGTTGTCAGACGAAGATTTCCTGATTCATGTCAATAAATATTAGTTTGTCAATAATTTTATTTATATATAATTATTTCAAATAAATACAATATAATTTACCTTGGAATTCTTTTAAAATTGTTGAAGTTATTGTCACAGTCACAGGTGGAGCGTATTTTTTTTCTAGATCATCAGGAAAGTTTTTTGCCAATTTGTCCCACAATCTAACAACCCATTTTTCATCCCTATCAGATATATTGAAAAATTACCATTAAGTAATATGACATATATAGTACTATATAATGTATAATAACCGCATACCTTTCATTAGTAATAATAATATCTTTTTTTACTGCGGGACCTTGTCTGGTGGATATAAATTCTGTTGATTTGATACCTGCAATGATACCTATCACATCTGCAATAGTAAATGTATCAATGTTAGCGCAAATATTTTTTTATTCATAACAAATACAAAAAATAGATAAATATTACCTGACACATAAGTAACATTTCGTAATTTTTTTTGTAAATCCTTGAAGTCTAGGAATTCGAATTTGTAGGGTATTTCATTGCAAGTAGTATCCACGTGTTGCATTTTTGTATCAGTTCTAAATAGAAGTTGAAAACGATGACTGACGGGTTTATATGCAGTGGTTGAAATTTTGACGATGAATATTTTTAGTTTATGTATTTGTCCTTCAACCATCGAATAGAACTGTATACGAATTTGATTCGGTACGACAGCATGAATTTGTTTAACCTGCTTATAATACATTTAATTGTTAGTTATCACATAAATAATATGTGAATTATAAATATAAAACTAAAATACCAAAATATTCTTACATTGCTATCAAGTAGTAACATATCCATGGTGATGATATTTTTTCTTGTAGAATCATAAACATCCCACTTTCTGCTCAGTTTGACTTTCAATGGCAAATTATCAGGTCCAAGTTTCATATCTCGAATTATTGTCATGTTGTAGATTATGTTTAATTGCTGTAAAATAAAATAATTTCTTAGTATGTATTAGTTTAATTGAATTAATATCAAGTAATTATTTTTTTATCATTTAAAAAAGTAGCTGCATTGATATCATTAAATACTTCTTTGTACACAATATTTTGTGTATATCCGGCAGGAACGTTTTCACTTCTTTAGACAAAAACTTTCAAGCCATTTTTTGATGATGTTCAAGAAAGAGTAACATATAACTGACCATGACTAAATACAGTTCTAGGCAAATACAAACCAACGTGATCAAAAGTTTGTCCTTGACTTTTGTTTACTGTCATCGCAAAACACAATTTCAGTGGAAATTATTTTCTATGCAATATGAACGGCCATTTATACTCATCAGATGACATAACAATTCTAGGAATTAATGTCATTTGCCCATTTTCTAATTTTGCTTCAATAACTCTAGATCCAAGTTGTGAAATAATCATCCTTGTACCATTACATAATCCTGATGTTATATCTAAATTTGTCAACAAAATGACAGGAGCATCGATTTTCAACTTCAAACAGTGATTTGGTAAGCCGAATAATACCAAACTGTTCAAAAAATTTATTGGGTACATAATATGTTGCTCTTTTACCGCATTTGAACTTGGAATAAGAGAATCAACACTGAAGTAATCCAACTCTTCACCAGGTAATAGATCTAATGCATAAGAATTAATATCTTCAACATCTTCATTTGTAGGTGCTAAAATTGTTCGTCGCAAAAAATAATATGAAGTGCTATAATTTTGCTGAAGATCCTTATAGTTAGTTGATACAATAGCACTTATAGGATCTTGTACTGCATGGATTAGTAGATCTTCAAGAATTTTAATCCATGATGCTTCTTCATTTTCTAGTAATGCTACCCTTGGTATATTACCATCTCCTACTTCTAATATCCATTTTCTAAAATCAACCTGTTGCTGTAAAATTTCTTCTGTTACATGTGGTTATTTTAGTCTCATATTGGTCGTTAGTATAAGCACTCCACAATATGGCCAAATAACAAATTTGACTATAGATGATGCTATAATATCTTGTCTTTATCCTTTATAAACCACTGGTAGAATTTGCCTGAATTTACCACCAAAAACAACGGTTTTTCCACCAAAAATATTTTTTTCTGCTTCATCTATGAATTTCTTTAGATCTCGTAATGTTTGATCCATAGCTTCAAACTCATGTATATGAGCCATTGGCGCTTCATCCCATATAATTAAATCTATCCATCGAATAAGTTCTGCTAATTGTGACTGGTATGGAATTGAACATCAAGAAGATTCATTCAGTTTAATTGGAATTTGAAATCTTGAATGTGCAGTCCAACCTTTTGGAAGCGATAAAGCAGCAATGCTAGAAGATGCAACAGTCATTACAATTTTTCCTTCAGATCGTAAAGAAGAAGTAATTGATTTTCACAAAAAAGTCTTTCCAGTACCACCACTATCATACACAAATATTACTTCTCCATGTTTGTTGTATACTGATTTTAACACTTCATGGAAAACCACTCGTTGTTCATTGTTTAATGCTGCAAATGTACTTCTTGATAGTTTTTTCATATCTTCTTCATCATAGTCTAATTCTTCTCTTAGAAGTCTATTCTGCAATTTATACTCGTTTGATAAGTCTGGAATCGGCATACCAGCGTAATCCCTTAAGGATTTACTCCTCTGATTCAATAATACTTTCAACTCATATAAAGTGTAATTTTTTAATTCAGGCATCGTAAGTTGGAGTGTGGTGTCACCTCTTTTTTGTTGCTGAAGAAATTGAATATCATCTGAGAATGATTCCCAATGGTTTTTCCACAATGACAACGGATCTGATATTTCACAAAATAATAGCATCGAAATAAATATCTCACGCAGCTGTTTTCCAGATGCCCACGTATTTGCTTCCATTAGAGCTTCATGAAATTCATTGTCGTTTTCTAATAAACCCAAAACATCATAGGCTGCTTTAAACGATAAATGAACCACTCCATTAACTGTGCAAATATTTTCAAAACTTGTAGGTCCACGAATAACATTCTATAGCAGCCTTAAATAGTACCTTTCAGCACTTGCTGGGTGTGCGTAAAATATTCTTCCAATAGATTTGCCTCTTTCTCTTCTATGCCAATATTTATACTTGTTACTCCATACCCATTTTGATGGAAATTCCAAATACGTAGGTTCTCTTGCATCTTCATATTCTTCATTTGATACGACTTCAAGTTAAACGCAGGTTGCGGTTGGAGGATTGATTCGAGTGATAAGGATCATAGCTTGAGAATGTAGCACAGATGGTGCAGAACGAGTGTCAAGATCAGTTGAGAGGGAGAGAACAAGGGAGAACGCAGCAAAAAGAGAGAGAGAAGGAGAAGAGAGGGTGAGAGAGAAGGCTGGAGTTTAATTGGGTTGTTAGGTCTTGCCCTAAATGTGGGCTTGACTTGTCTATTTATTCATCTCAATCTTAATGTAAAAAGACTACAAGGCCCTTTGTAAAAGGGATTAGGGCTAAATCTAAAATGACTATGATACCCCTTATAATGAAATAAGGCAGAAATCCATACTTGAGCAAACTACACCCAAAGCACTAATAAAGCATAACTAGACTAGTGTGAGTTGAGGAGGCACGTATCATCCCTCCCCCCTTAGAATGCACCTTGACCTCAAGGAGCAAAAGATGGGAAACGCAGCAAGAGCTCGTCCTTTGGCTCCCAAGTAGCATCAGTTGGAGGCAGATTGCGCCATTGGACCTACAACTCTGTTCGTAGGCGGCCTCGAACCCGAACACGACGACGTTGGAGGACGGTCTCTGGTTCATGTAGGATATGACCTGTAGTGCTCCAAGACGGCAGAGATGGGGAAGAAAACGCCTGATCACCAATGTGCAACTTCAGTTGTGATATGTGAAAAACGTTGTGAATGTTGCAGCCATCAGGAAGTTGGAGTCTGTAAGCGACACGACCAATGCGCTCTATTATTGGAAATGGCCCAAAGTAGCGATATGAAAGTTTCTGGTTCCGTCGAATTACTACTGAAGATTGACAATAGGGTTGAAACTTTAAATACACCATATCACCAACTAGGAATTCCTTATCAGTCCTGTGTTTGTCAGCTTGTTGTTTCATGCGGTTTTGAGCTGTTGCAAGGTTCTGCTTAAGGAAACGCAGGAGATCGTCACGTTGGAGGAGAAGACGTTCTAGGTCTGCAACAGCAGTGGTCCCATGTATGTAATGGGGGACGGTAGGCGGTGGGCGCCCATAGACTGCTTCAAAGGGAGACATCTTGATTGAGGAGTGGTGGGCGGTGTTATAGGACCATTCCGCCCATGAGAGAAAACGACTCCAAAGCCTCGATTGGTCGCCGGTAAAACAACGCAAATAAGTCTCTAAGCCCCTGTTAACCACCTCTGTTTGGCCGTCTGTTTGCGGATGGTATGCTGTACTCAGCAATAGTGATGTATGAGACAACCTAAATAACTCAGACCAAAAGGCAGATAAAAAGATAGGGTCACGATCTGAGACAATAGAGCGCGGCATGCCATGCAAGCGAAACACTTCCCGAATGAATACCTCTGCCAATTTGTTCGCTGTGTATGGGTGTGCGAGTGGAAGAAAGTGTGCATACTTGCTGAGGCGGTCAACGATTACCCAAATCGTTGTAAAGCCATCCGATGTCGGTAACCCATCAATGAAGTCCATCGATATATCTTCCCAAACCTGTGTTGGAACGGGGAGAGGTTGTAAAAGACCAGCCGGTGAAGTATGTTGGATTTTAACCTTCTGACACACATCACAAGCAGTGACAAAGTCCTTGATCTGCTTGAACATATTTGGCCAAAAGAAACTCGCACCTAGCCGCTTGTAAGTGCGGAATGCGCCTTCATGGCCGCCAGAGGGGGAGCAGTGCATCTCCCGAATAAGGTTGAGGCGGAGTGACAGAGCGTCCAGAACAAATAAATGCCCCTTAAAGAAAACAAGGCCATCCGCCGCCTTATATCGAGTGTCCTGGCCAGCTCGTTGCTTGAGAGAGACAAGAAAAGCCTGGGAGGGTGCATCAGTGGTGAATGGCTCTCGTACTTGGTCAGTAATAGCTGCGATTGTCTTGAGCACGAGAGAGTGTAAGGAGATACACAACCTCCTAGAGAGTGAGTCTGCTGCATTATTTTCTGACCCCTTTCTGTAAGTTATCTCAAAGTCATAGCCAAGGAGTTTAACTAGACATCGTTGTTGTTGTGATGTCAATAGCCGTTGATCATGTAAGAATTTCAGAGATTTGTGGTCCGTCAAGATGGTGAAGCGCCGGCCAATTTCTGTCACAAACCAGCGCCTCAATTTTTGTCTTATGAGCATGCGGATACCAGTAGGGCCGGACATTGACCGGCTAGGAGTTTGGGAGTAGCCGGATCATGTGGTCGTGATCACGCGTTGGTGGCAATCCCGTCGGTACCTGAAAAACATAGTCAAATTCCTCTAATAGAGGTGTTAGAACAGGGGGAATAAGGGGGGTTGGTGGATCTGCGGCGCTGGCCCTCTGGCACCACATGAAGAATGCTGCTGCATCGGTATGCGATGAGTAAGATTTAACCTCCCCAATTGTGGTAGGAGGTTGGTTGAGCCCAATCTGCCATGTGACCGTCTGTCCCTTGGATGAGACGGAGAAGGTGGATCTGGCAAAGTTCCAATTGACAGGTCCCAATTCCTGGAACCATTGTATACCCAAGACTACAGCTGCTCCTTCAATTGGGAGGAGATGCATATCAACTTCGACGGTGGTACCCTGGATAGAAAGTGGTACCTTCTCACACATCGACGAACAGGCTAAAAATGCCCCGTTCCCCACCATAACTCTGAAGCCAGGTACGTTCACAATGTTCAATCCAAGTTGATGAGCCAGTTGGGTGCAAATGAAATTGTGTGTGCTACCACTGTCAAGTAGTATGATCAAGGGAGAAGAGAACACATTACCCGAAAGCTTCATTATACGAGGAGATTCTTCCGACCCAGAGATGGCATGCAAAGAGACCGCCGTAAAGTCAAAAGTCTCATCTTCTTGTGTGTCTAGGTGAACTTCAGGTATGTTTTCCTCCATCAAGTGAAGCTGAAACCGTCGGCACCTATGGCCTGGTGTGAATCTCTCATCACAGTTAAAGCATAGGCCTTTTGCCCACTTGGTGTCCATCTCTTCCTGAGTGAGGGTTCTGAACGGCTTAGACCCAGAAGGGGCAGGTCGGGAGCTTGGGGATGGTAACGGGGCTGGGAGAGCCGGTTTGGTGGAGTCTGAGTGGGCAGCAGGTGACCACTTGCGTGCCGACCAAGTGGTGGAGCGAATTGTTTGAAATTTCTCTTCTTGTAAAACGGCCAAGGATTTTGCTTCGGTAAGGGTGGAAGGCCTGAAAGAGCGAACTTCAGCCTGGATATCCTTGCGAAACCCGCTTACAAAACACCCAATCTTTGCATCTGCTGACCATCCTCGAACTCTATTTGAAAGTCGTTCGAATTCTGCAATGAACTCTCGAACTGTGCCCTTTTGTCTAATTTTGGCTAGGGCTCTATGTTGATCTTCGAACTCGCTTGGTCCAAATCGTGCACAAAATTGCTGGGTGAAGAAGTCCCAAGTGATGTCATCGTAATCTGTCCGTAGGCTTGCTAACCACTGCCAAGCCTCGCCATCAAGGTAGTAACTTGCAAGAGAGACCCTTTTGTGTTCGTCGACTTCATGGTAGTCAAAGAATTGTTTTGCTTTGGTGAGCCACATAGTGGGGTCTTCATAGTCCACATATCGTGGGCAGTCGATTCGGATTATCTTCTTCTGGAAGGTTGTGCTAGGAGGAGCAACATGTCGGTTACGTCGTGAAGTATCAGCATAGTGATCCGGCTCATAAATCGGATTGCGAACTATGGAATTTGCTGGAGGAGATGTGTCACGTGGGGTTGGAAAGCCTGGAGGTGAATGTGGTTGATTACCAGAGGAGAAAGCTCGTAGGAGAACTTGCTGGCTGTTCTGAATATCTATTAGTGTCCGGTTGAGAGAACGGTAATTTCCTTCTATAGTTGCCATACGAGCTTCAAGAGGGTGTGTGTCTGGAGTTGAGAGAACGCCTCTCTCTGGCTGTGAGTCTAAGGGTGGTCTAGAAGTAGAAGGACTGGACTCAGAAGTCGTGTGTGGTCGATAGGACTGGGTTGGTTGTGAATATGCCATGAGTGCAGATCTAAATGAAGTTTGAGGCCGAATGAGAGTGGAGAAGCGACGAGCAAGATCAACAGAAGATGGTGATGCTGTTGTTGGGACTCGCACCAGTGATGGTGGTGGCATTAGAAGCCGACGTCCACTGCGGAGTTCCAGCGTGTGGAGTGGGAACTGTGAATGATAGTGCTGAAGGGAGGACGAAGTGAGATCAGGGTTGGCTGAAGGGTAGTGATGGAAAAGAAGGAAAAAGGGGGTGGGTGTACCCAAAAAACCCTAGGGTGGTGGAAAAAACAGGGTTCCCTAAAAAATAGGGACGTGGGTAAAACCCTAGAAAGAGGGTTGGCAACCCCCTAAAATTTAGAGAATAAGGTTAAAACCCTAAAAAACAACTCTTGAATTGTGGGAGACGAAAAAGAAGGAATTTTGGATTCAGGTTTGAGGAAAAATCGTTTCTTGGACTGGTGAGAAGAAGAAAGATTAGATTTTGAATAGGGAAACTAGAGAAGATTGAAATTTTGAGAGGAAAGATGGAGGGAGGATGGGTAATACAGATAGTGGAGGGTTGGAGATTATCAGGGAATTGCTGAATGAAGGAAGCACTTCGCAGGGGATGGGAAAAAAAATTTTTGCCCATCGTGAACCAGCTCTGATACCAAGTTGATATGAATTCAAGTTAAACGCAGGTTGCGGTTGGAGGGTTGATTCAAGTGATAATGATCATAGCTTGAGAATGTAGCACAGATGGTGCAGAACGAGTGTTAGGATCAGTTGAGAGGGAGAGAACAAGGGAGAACGCAGCAGAAAGAGAGAGAGAGAAGGAGAAGAGAGGGTGAGAGAGAAGGCTGGAGTTTAATTGGGTTGTTAGGTCTTGCCCTAAACGTGGGCTTGACTTGTCTATTTATTCATCTCAATCTTAATGTAAAAAGACTACAAGGCCCTTTGTAAAATGGATTAGGGCTAAGTCTAAAATGACTATGGTACCCCTTATAATGAAGTAAGGCAAAAATCCATACTTAAGCAAAGTACACCCAAAGCACTAATAAAGCATAACTAGACTAGTGTGAGTTGAGGAGGCACGTATCATCATTTGTTCTCATCCATTCCAAAAATTGTGTTCACTTTATATCTTGTCGGAAGAGAACGTTTGCTAAATCATGATTGTCTTCAAATAACATAGTTTGTTCATTTGGTAAATGAAAAGAGAGTCTTTCAATCGGAGGATATCTATAATAACTATTGTATGCACTAAAATACGACCAGCCCAATTTCGACGAGCCCAGAAATCCACCGATCCTACAATCGATCATCGTGGGTAGGCTATGTCGATTCTTAAAGTCATTCGTTGCAGCCCATCGCTAAGTCCATTCGTGTCATCGCGTCATCGATGCAGTGTCGCCTTCGTCAGCAATGAACTGTAGCATCAACAGCAGTCAGCAATCAATCCATGAGTCAGCTTCTCCAGCAGTTAAACGACCATGTCTGGTTGCCAACCGAAGAAGCCGAGAAAAAAGGACAGCCACAATCCTCTTTTGAGGTATCCAACAGAGGGAGCTCCCGATCTTCCTCATCTCTCAAAAGAAGCAGCCAAAAAGGGATCGTGATCCCCATTCCAAGGATCGACCCTCAACAACTGCATAGAGTCGGCTACAAATGGCCAGAAAAGCTCAGTCGCAAGGGTTAAAAAATTGGAGTTCAAAATTCCATTGTGAAGAGAAATCTTCTGTCGAGCAACACTCTCACGCACAGAGACTCTTTCGAGCCAAAGAAGTTCAGCAACTTGCAGTCCGTCGTAATTCACCAGTTCGACCAGAGCAATTCTACACGTTCCCTGGCAACGTCAACAAGTCGATACACGCGGAACACAAATACTTCTGTCCTACCGACCAAAGCCGTCACCGTTCGTGCACACTCGTTCCAGAACTCACATTTTGACGACAACTCGCCAGAAGCCGAAACATCACCAAATTCACACGGAGATCGAATCAGAGGAAGCCTAGGAAATTGTACTCGCATTCCTTGATATTCAAACACAATTGTAACACAAAATTTTCTGTCGCAAATCGAATTAACCTTCTCAGTCGCGCTTCTTCGCGGACCGGCGGATTTTCGGTGAAACAGATTTGGCATTCCCGGTGGGACCTTTCCTACCTCTCTTCTCCTTCTCTGTTAAAAAAAAAAAATTCCCTCAACCATGGGTAGCAACGCCAACAACGGCAAAATCAACAACAACAACAGGGGCAGGCAAATTGCCACCTCGAGCTCTGCTCACCCGCGCCCTGCAGCGACTGCAGGCTCAACCGCAGGAGCTCGCAGACCAGCAGCCGCATCTCTGGCCGACCTCCGTGCTCCTACCTCTCCACCACCGGCCACTCGCCCAGTGACCAGAGCCTTGGCCAGGAGCTTGTCCACCGAACAAGCTCCCTTCATGCGCGACGCGCGTCGATCAAGCGTCGTATTCATGCCAGAGGCTACCGTGGCCTCCTCCAAACCAGCCGCGGCCTCCGCCAAAATAATGCCAGCAATGGCCAAGCCAACATATTTGGTTGTCGCTGCCTCTCCTCCTCCTCACAGCAGCCCGACGGTCAGCCCGGCTCAGTCGCCACCATCGCGAAGGAGCTCCATCATCCCTGCCTTTGTGCAGCGCTACAAACAACATGGGGGCACGACTTCCTCCTCCGCTGCAAGAACGTATTCGCCATTGGCCTCCTCCGTACAGAGAACGACGGCCGAAGACAAATCTCCGATCGTGACTATCTCTCACGATATCTTGGCCGCGCTCACTGCAGCAGCCAATTCACCGCCCAGCCGCTCTCCTTGCCGACAAATACCGGCGACCTCCCCTGCTGCATTATCTCCCATTCCTCCCTACCGAATCTCACCGGGGGCTGTCTCTGCAAGTCAGTCACCAGCCAAAACCACCTACCGCACTCAATCGACAGTGGCCGACTCTCCTGACCGGTCGCCCACCGCAACTTCTCCACACCCAAGAACATCGACGACCGTCTCCCCAATGCGGTCGCCGATAAAAAATTCTCCACTTCGATCTGCGTCGGGGACAGCTCCTTCGACGTCGACCGTCAGAATGGCCGCCATGACAACATCGGCCAAGACAGTAGAAGAGCAGCTTGCCGAAATGCAAGCTGCAATTAAAGAGCAAAGTGAACAACTGCGCATCAAAGACGCGCAACTCGCAGCTCGCGACCTTCAAATCGCGAGGATCTTGGAGCGGCTTGAAATGGGCACAACTACAAACAACACCGGCAGTGTTTCTGAAGAAGTCGAATGAAATCGGGCGACTACCAGTGGTTCGGCTGAACCATTGCTTGAAGATCCTGCCTTTGACGACGAGCTACCGCCTGTCGCACCTGTAGCCATTCGCAGAGGTCGAGTCAAAGCAGAGCCGGGTGCTCTCACACTTGACGCAGTCACCGAACTGATCAACTGCGTTCTACGGAATAGCTCGGGTGACAGTAAATCCGTCGCATATCGGAGGCCTTATACGTAGAGGATTCAAAACATCCCGATGTCGGTCGGCTACCATCCTCCAAAATTCCAGCAGTTCAATGGCGACGGGCACCCCAAACAGCATGTCGCCCATTTCATTGAGACTTGCAACAACCTCGGCACCGACGACGACTTGCTGGTCAAGCAGTTCGGCCGGTCATTGAAGGGAAATGCCTTCTACTGGTACATCGAGCTGCAGGAGTCAATCGATAGCAGGGAGCAACTGGAGCGAGAGTTCCTCAGCCAATTTTACAGTACTCGACGCACCGTCACTCTGGTCGAGATCGCCAATCTCAAACAAAAGAAGGGCGAGAATATCGTCGACTACATCAACCGGTGGAGGAACCTAAGCCTCAATTGCAAAGAGAGCTCAAACTTATCCCTCGAAGCTGAAATCGAAATGTGCTCTCGAGGGATGCAATGGGAGCTCCTGCACTACATTCAAAGTCGGAGGCCGACCGACTTTCAAGAGCTCGCAACAGAGGCTCACAACATGGAGAACCTCATGGAGGAGCGAGGAGAAGAAACTTCCTCGTCTGCTGACCCTCGCAAGAAAGGGAAGGCATCAGCCGTGACCATGCCCAAAGACATGAAGGAGAAAACAAAAGCTTCCTTCGCGACGAACGCCTTCGAACCAATCAAGGTCGGGAGGAAGGTCAAAGCAACTTACGTCCCACGACAACTAACTGGGGGCACGTACGGAAGGCCTTCACTGGAGGAACAACAGGCCAAAACATACCCGTTCATCGACGCGGATGTTTCTGTCATGCTGGACCAGCTCCTCGACAACCAGTTACTCAAGTTGCCAGAAGTTAAAAGACTCGACGACTTGTCCAGGAGCAAAGATCAGAATTTCTGCAGTACCACCGCTTTGTCGGGCATCCGACCGAGAAGTGCTTCATCTTAAAAGATAGGATCATGGAGCTGGCGGCTCAAGGCCGCATTGAAATCGAAGGGCCCGAAAACACGACGTCCTCACATGTCATATCCATTCAAGCCGAGCCAAACCGGCAAACTTGGGCAAACAAACAACAGGTCACAAAGAAGGAGTACAATCCAAAATTCGGTCCCTCCAACCGACTGCACAACAACAGACGACCACGGGCTAAGGTCGCACCAAAATCGGCACCCCAAGAAGTAGCTGCAGCTGACGCAGAGGGGTGGATTCTGGTCACCCGGCGAAAGAAACCTATTCGAGAAATCGAACCGGCGCCGGTGAACACCAAAACCAAGGCAAAGCGGCCAAACAAAAGAGCCGTGAAGCACCAAAAGAGAGCTCCCAAGACCAACATTCAAGGAGCAAGTAAAAAGAAGAGAAGACCCGCGTCACACTGGCGGAGTTCTTCGCGCCGCCAGCAATGGTGGTGACTTGTTCAACAGCTCCTCCCGAGCAAACAACATCAAACGATAAAGGAAAATGACCAATCGTCGAAATGCAACGACCTCGAGACGTCACTGAAGCAAATCTCGTCACGTAACGTGATAGAAGACGACCTCAACTTTCCCATTCGGTCAAGACAGGACTTAATTCGAATCCTCGACAAACCCGAGGAGCTCTAAGCCGAAGTCGAGATGCTGCTCATGAGGAAGCATGACTTGCCGAAAGTTAGACTGACACCACCTTACCGAAAGGAGGAAGAAGATGTGCAATCCTCTCCGCAATTAGCAAAGTCAGAGGAAGCGCTCGCCATCTCATGTCCGCCATGCATTACCTGTCGAGAAGAAGACACACAACTGGGGACGAAAAACCATAACCAGCCATTGTTCATCTCCGGCTACATTAGAGACCACAAAATCAATAGCATTCTCATCGATTGTGGATCCGCAGTCAACATTCTGCCGATTCGCACAATGAAGAATGTCGGCCTCTCGGCTGGCGACCTCTCTCCGAGTTCTCTCCTCATCCAAGGTTTCAATCAGGAAGGCGAGAGGACGCTCGACATGATCTCGCTCAAATTGCACATCGGCGACATGGTGGCAGAAACTCCATTTTAAGTCATCGACTCAAGAACATCTTATAATCTGCTCTTGGGTCGACCGTGGCTTCACGCGAACGGAGTGGTGCCATCAAAACTTCATCAGTGCTTCAAGTACTGAGAGAACGACAAGCAAAAGACGGTGTACGCCGATGAAAGTCTGTTCACGGAGGCAGGGGCATCATTTGCAGGCGCCAAATTTTATCTGATGACCAGACCGACAGTCAAATTGTCACCCTGGCCCAACCAGGCGTCAAATGCCAAGAGTACTCTGACGCAAGCTGCATCGCCCAAATAGCCGACGCAAGCTGCATCTACTAAGCAATCGACGCAAGCCGCGTCTCCAAAACAGACTCCGACGCAAGTCACGTCTCCTAAATAGCCGACACACAGCAATTAGCCGGCACACGGCCACAAACCGGCCACAACAACTTCAGCGCTGATGCAGCGTAATGTACCTATCTTACGGTACATCTCGTAGTCGCAAAGGAAGAAGGGAGAAGCTCCCTTGGTCGTCTGCCACAAAGTCCAGCCGACCCCTTTGGCAGAAAAGGTCAACCTCCCATTTTCGAAACTCGAGGAAAGAAGCATTGTGAAGCAACTCCCAAACCTCGAGCAATTGCCATCTACTCGCTCGAACGAAGGCTTCGACACGAACGCGTATCGACTGATGGCCAGAGCCGGGGGCAATTTTACAAAAGACCAGATCCATGAGTAGCCACCCGTCGCCCTGCCGGTCCTTACTCCTGAACAAGAGAAGCTGAGAAAAAAAGGTCGCCAAATCACTCAAGGCCGCCTAGGCCTCGACTACCAGAAGGAGAAGCCAATGAAAATCTATGGAGCTTAGGCGAAGCCAATTAAAACAACCAGAAAGGCATCGGCAGATGTACACCAAGTTTCTGCCGGCCAAACTCCAGCAAAAAAGAAAAATGCTTCGAACCCGGTGATTATTTACACCTTGAGAGCAGCCATCGCACGAGCTCGCGCATATGACTCGGTCATGGTAAATCATATCTCTGTCGCCGACGACAACCAAGAGGATGACGAGTTCATCTTGGATGAGGCTCCGGCTACGTAGGAAGGCAGCCAGTCGACCGTCGACGAGTTAAAGAAAGTCGACCCGGGCACAAAAGAAGATCTGAGGCCGACATTTCTTTGCGCTTCACTATCGGCCGAGGAAGAAGTCGAATACATGTCATTACTTCACGAATATCGTGACATATTCGCCTGGAATTACACAAAAATGCCAGGCCTCGACCCACGAGTCGCAGTACACAAATTGGTTGTTCATTCCTCTATTCGGCCAGTCAAGCAATCTCAACGACGGTTCCGACCAGAACTTGTGCCAGAAATTAAAAAGGAAGTCGACAAATTGATCGCTGCCAATTTAATCAGTGAGGTGAAGTACCTGTCCTGGATCGTGAACATCATACCTGTCAAGAAAAAGAACGGCCAAATTCGGGTCTGCGTCGACTTTCGTGACCTGAATAAGGCTTGCCCGAAAGACGACTTCCCTCTGCCGATCACAGAACACATGGTCGATGCAACGACGGGTCATGAATCACTATCTTTAATGGACGGGTCATCTGGTTATAACCAAATTCAGATGGACCCGAAGGATGAGGAGCTCACTATTTTTCACACTCCCACAGGCATTTTCTGCTACAAGGTGATGTCGTTCGGACTCAAGAATGTCGGCGCAACATACCAAAGGGCAATGCAGAACATCTTCGATGACTTTCTGCATAAACGCGTCGAGTGCTATATCGACGACCTGGTGGTAAAGACGAAGGAGCGGTCAGGTCATCTTCTCGACCTCAGGGCAATATTCGAACAACTTCGGCGGTTTCAGCTCAAAATGAACCCGCTGAAATGCACATTCGGTGTCACTTCCGGCAAGTTTCTGGGATTCATTGTGCACCACCGAGGAATTGAAATCGACCAATCCAAAATCGATGCAATTCAAAAGATGCCGGAGCCCAAAAACATCACTGAATTCAAGAGCTTTCAAGGCCACTTAGAATATATTCGGCGCTTTATCTCGAATTTAGCCGGAAGATGTCAGCCGTTTAACCGCTTGATGAAGAAAGATACGCCGTTCGAGTGGGATGAGTCTTGTCAGAACACCTTTAACAACATAAAGGCGTATCTCACCATGCCGCCAATGCTCGTCGCTCCAATCGTCGACAGACCGTTGCTACTGTACATCGCAGTGCAAGAGAAATCCGTAGGAACTCTCTTGGCTCAGTGCGACGAGGACAACAAAGAACGTTCTCTCTATTACCTGAGCCAAACACTGGTGGACGCTGAACTCAATTACACACTGATTGAGAAGACTTGTCTAGCACTCGTCTTTGCAATCCAAAAGCTCCGGCACTACCTCTTGGCGCATTCGACGAACTTGATTTCGCGAGCCAACCCGTTGAAATACATCATGTCGCGACCAGTTCTTTCTGGCCGACTGGCTAAATAGGCATTGCTCCTATCTGAGTTCGAAATCAATTTCGTGCTGCAACGCGCAATCAAAGGCCAAGCTTTGGTGAACTTCTTGGTCGACCATCCAGTGTCGGTCGAATGGGAATTAACAGAAGAGTTCCCAAATGAAGAAATATTCTTGGTCGAGGTGCTTCCCCCTTGGGAGATGTATTTCGACAGTGTTGCGCGAAGAAACGGAGCCGGCGCGGGAGTTCTATTCGTTTCACAGAGAAAGGACCTGCTCCCGTATTCGTTCGTTCTTACCCAAAATTGTTCGAACAACGAAGCGGAGTATCAAGCTATCCTCCTCGGACTCGGCATGGCGGTCGAGATGAATTTGCCGCAGCTAAACATATACGGCGACTCGGCATTGGTTATCAAACAACTTACAGGGGAGTTCTAAGTAAAGAAACTCGAGCTCGTGCCGTTCTGGAGACATGCCAGTGAACTTCGGGCCCAAATTCTAGAAGCTTCAATCCACTACGTCCCTCGATCCGAAAATGGGCCAGCCGAAGCATTGGGTGGAATTGCGGCCAGTCTTGCGCAATTCGACAAATGGCCGAGTCAAGTCCCCATTTGCGAACGATGGGTAATCCTTCCACCGGCCGAAGAAGAAACCGAAGAAGAACAGACAGAAGAGATGGAAGAGTCTTTTCCTATCTCGGCCAGCCAAAACGAAGCTGAAGATTGGCGAGAGCCTATCTCGAATTTTCTTCACTACGGCACACTCCCTGTCGACCTGCGAGAATGAGCTCATATTCGTCGAGCAGCGCCAAGGTACGTTTTCGTCAATGACATGCTCTACCGGAGGTCGTACGAAGGTCTGTTTCTTCTATGCCTATCAAAAGAAGAGGGACTGCATGTCCTAAAAGAAACGGACGATGGAATTTGCAGCGCGCACCACGTGGCCCGAAGCTCCATCTATAAGTTAAGCGATTGGGTTATTACTGGCCGACGATGCTCAGGGACGTCACTGAAATGGCTTGAACCTGTAAACCGTGCCAACTCCATGCCGATTACATACATAAGCCACTGGAGCCGCTTCACCCGACGATTGCGTCATGGCCGTTTGAAGCTTGGGGGATGGACATTATTGGTCCAATCACCCCTAAATCTGACTCCGACAGGCAATATATCCTGGCGGCCATCGATTACTTCTCGAAATGGGCCAAAGCTGCAGCCTACCCAGAAGTCAAAGCTACCACCGTCGCCGACTTCATTCGAACCCAAATTATATACCGATATGGGATTCCTCGATATATAGTGACGGACAATGGCACACCGTTCAGAAATAGAGTCATGGACTGCTTCTGCAAAAAATTTTGCATACAACAGTGGACATCGTCGGCTTACAACCCGACAACCAACAGACTTGCAGAAGGATTCAACAAAACGCTCTGCAAAATCCTCAAGAAGAAAATTGGCGCCAACAAAAGAGTTGGGACGAAAAGCTCGGTGAAGCCTTATTGGCGTACAGAACGTCAACGCCGACCCAGTCGACTCCATATTCACTGGTCTATGGCACTGAAGCAGTGCTCCTATTGGGTGTCTAGCAAGTGTACTAGGTCAGCAAGTAATATAGACTCGAGCGTCCAGATATCGATCCCACAGAGACCTTGATGAGAATTCAGTATAAGAAAAGATTTTTCTATTGATTGAGGTGAAGAAATTGTTTTGGTTTTGAAAAATAAAAAGAAAACAGAATTTAACTTCTGGAAAAACTTATAGAGATGAGATGTCGGGGAAGAATGTTAATCCCTCCGAGCTGTTAACATGTAAAATTCTGATTTTATAGCTCAAGCACCTATACTTTGACTTAGCTTTTGAAAACCTGGTTACCCATATACAGGAAATAACTTTCACTTATTCCTTGAATTCCTTATCAACCGGAACATTCAAATCCTAAGTGCATAAATATAAAAGCTTGAAGATTTACTCTCTCTTATTCAGAACAAGAGTTATAGAAGTCACATCACTTTTCAACTAGTCTCCTTCATAACTGGAACAATCTAGTTAGAAAAACAAGTTGTTTTAGAAAACAGGAATCAAATTACTAACCCAACTCTCTACTAAAATTTAACTTCTCTATTCGACCCTCATTAAATTCCAGAATTGAATTCAGATAAAAAATAAGCAATGAACTCAATTTCTAAAACAAAAGCAAGGTACTATATTGTTATAAACTTCAGAATTTACACATAGAACAAACTAGGAGTTCATGACATCCCCAACAAAGAGAGACTACTCCATAATAATAGAATAAACACACAGTAAAAAGGATTCAATTACAGCCATAGACATAAAATAAGCTAAGTACAGAAACCCCCTTGAAGGACTGCCTTTGGCTTCTCTTGCACTTTGACTGAAATCTTCACCTTCTCTCTCTAAAATGCCAAGAGGTCGTGTAAGACTCCCTCTAGACTTTCTCTTCTCTCTAAAATAACTACAAAACAATAAAATTAAACTAAAAACTGTATTTACAACTCAAAAAACTGGATCCTAAACTGGCTGATTAGCTCTCCTCCTCGGACCTCTATTTATAGTTGCTCTGCTGCCTAGGCCTTGTAAATTGGTCTCAGTCCAGGGGTATAAATTATGCTTTTCCGACCTCAGAATTGGCTAAAATTACATAAGAACATTCCTTCAGTGGTCCTTTCCTTGTTCACAAAATTTAAGTTTAATCTGAGTTGGGAATCTCGAGATATGATGTGAAGAAGTTGCTTGATTATGCTGCCAATTCCAGCACTGGGTCCACCACTTGGAAGATCTGAAACTTGAGAACCCCGACTTGGACTTGCCTGAATTTTCGTTATGTGATCCTTAATATCCTCAGGAATCTTCAGTCCAAATTTGGCCTCAATTGGAACACGGGAACTCCAGATATGTTATTCACAAATTTCGGATTCAACTTCTCCTTCTTGCAGCAGTTTCCTTCTTTGTGTGGAACTTATCCTTTTTTTATCATTCAATGCACCTAGACTCGAGCAATATTCCATAAAATCTTCGTGGATACCTTCCTTAGACAATTAGGACTTCTTCTCCCAAGTTTGGGCTTGATTGGTAGTCAGAATCCCGAGATTTCTGTATATCACGTTGTTGAGTCAGCGGCGCAGTCGCGCCACATTTCCTTCTTATTTGGCGCGGTCGCGCCACTGGAGCAGAGATCTTTCTATCTGGAAACGGCCTTCGAACCCGAGCGGAATAAGGAGACTTCTTTGGCGCGGTCGCGCCATATTTTGCTGTAAACGTGGCGCGGTCGCACCACTCAGAATCTTTGTCGACTTCCCGAAATAGAACTTTGAACTCTTTGTAAGGCAACTGTCCGGTGCGCCAGCGCCACTGGTAGCGCCATCTTCCTGGCGCGGTAGCTCCTTCTGGGGGCGCGGTCGCGCGGTTTAACATTCCCAATTTGTCCTCTTTTACGCCTTACTAGCCGTTGGGAATTTCTGCCATTTATTTGAATTTTTGCACATTTTCCCGGAGTGGTCGCGCCAGAATCAGTGCGATCGCGCCACTCCCTTTTTGGCTCTATTTTGCTCCTTTTTCCTTCATTTTCCCTCAGAATCCATATTTTCTTCTTTTACCGGGTACCTGAGACACAAAACATGTATTTGAGATATATTTGTCACTTTCATGTTCATAATCAACTCAATCGAGGTAGAACTTCCCTCTCTTCACATCGCTATTAGAGAAGGGCTCACGACGGAGGAGTTCGCTCAGTTGCGACTCGCAGAACTTGAGTCACTCGACGAGCAGCGACTCGAAGCGCAACAACGGCTCGAATGCTACCAATTTCGCATGACCAGAGCCTTCAACAAAAAAGTATGGCTCAGGTCATTCCAGAAAGGCGACTTGGTGCTAGCGGTCAGACGGCCAGTGCTCTTTACGAGCAAAATCGGGGGCAAGTTCGCGCCGAAATGGGAAGGACCGTATGTGGTGCAAGAAGCCTACACCAACGGAGCTTACAAGTTAGTAACTTCAAAAGGTTCTGAGCTGCCAATAACGAACGGTAAATTCCTCAAATGATTTTACGCATGAAGGGGCAAAAAAAAAAAAAAAAAAAAGAAAGAGAGAGAAATTCGAATAAAAGAAACAATACTTCTCATTGCAAAAAAAATGTGTGTGATGAGAACAATGTAAGCCACACAAAAAAAAAAAGAGCGGCTACAAGTTCGCAAAAAAATAAAGAGGAGCAGAAATGCAAGAAAGAAAAAACTACATCAAAGTCGTGGAATCTCGAAGTCAGCCACTCGTCGTTGCAGCCGAACCACTTCATGACGAACCTCAGCCAGCTCCCGCGTCTCGGCCTCGTCGAGAATGGGACGCGAATGAACAGAAGCAAGCTGGTCCTTGAGAGCAGAAACTTCCTCCTCAGCGGTGTCAATTCCCCTACAGATGGTACCAAGCTCGACATTTATGGAATCGAGTTGAGCCGATACAAGCGGCAGGCGATCACGAAGAGCCTTCTATTTAACCTCAGCAGCTTCTCGCTCTTCTTGATACCTATCCAAATCCACCGTTAAGTCGTCACGCCGACGGCTCACCCGCTGGACAGACTGTGCAAGCTCAGCTTCTGCGGCAAACCACTCAGCCAGACTAAGCTTACCGGCCAAGGAGTTGCGCAGCCGATGAAAATGATCTACCTCCAAGGCAAAATTCTCAACCCACTGCTCCAACCCCGAAGTGTCAATGCCAACTCCTCTCAAATGGTCGAGGATGACGCGAGTGTCTGCTACAAGCTCCAGCGAACACGGGTCGTCAGTCGGCAATAAATCCGACTCGACGAACAATGTCCACATCCCCAAAGTAGATTGCTACAGTTAAAGCCTCGACCTTGCCGAAGGACGGAAGTCCGACACCTAGAAAAATGGAGATAAGAAAAAGAAGGAAGAAAAAAAAAATTTACACAAAGAAAGAGGTTATACACTTACCGACGAAGGTTGCGAGTGGAGGAATCCTCGCTGATGGGTCGACAAGCTGAACCCAAAGATCCTTCCTTGGCAGCGAGAGACGCTTATCCACTGCTGGGAGGGAAGGTCACAAGAACCTCCCAGCTCGAATTCGCAGCAATAGGAGGGGACGGACCAGAGGGAGGGTGCTGAAACTTACCTGCGACGGTAACTCCGGCATCAACTCCAAGCTCCTCAACCACAACCGCCCATACGAAGGCTGAAGGGGCGTCACGCTCTCACCAACGGTCGTCGTCGGGCACTCGACTTCATGAACTACTAACTCACCAACAGTGATGGCAGGCGGTGCTCCTCCTTCGACCCACTCCAATTGTCGAATAACCTCTAACTTGGTGAGGTCAAACAAATCCTCCTGCCGAAAGATGGGCTGGTCCACAAACGGAACTACGACAATGGAAAGGTCATCAGAAGCAAGGTCACCAACCTCCTGGACTGTTTGTGCTCCAACCTGGGTCGTCGGTGCAGGCGACAACACCGCTGCCTCTGCAGGAGCCTCTCCGATCGGCAAAACAACAGACCTGTCGAGAGGCGCCGGCTCCCTATCCTTTTCTCCCGACTCTGACAGAGGAGTTGCTGAGGGTTGAACAACAGCAAGAAGAGCTAAATTAGTCAGAGGCTTACCTAGACCAGTCCATAGCCGTTTCTTGAAGGGAGGAGGAACGAAAATGAAAGGCTCTAACTGCGAAGCCACAAACTTCTTTTTCGAAGCACCCTTCCTCGGCGAAGTCGCCGACTTAGCCAACCCCTTCCTTGCCTAAAGGAGCATCGTCTGCTGGTAAAGATAGTACTACTGGCCGAGGATCCCCCTGCGCCGAAGAATCATCTCGGATCACGATGCCCTTCTCTGGCGCGACTTGCGACGGAGCAGATGCCTTCTCTTTCGCGACCTTCGGCCGAGGCGCTCGCTTCTTCTCAACTTTACTCTTCTTCGCAACTTTACTCTTCTTCGCCTTGGGAGAAATCGGAGGCTTTGAACCCTTTCGCGAACTCTTTCGATCGCGACCCGCCGCATCACCATCAGCTTGCGCAGGCGGCAAGGCCTTTGCCGGCGCAGGTGCATCAGTAAACTGCCTCCATGCAAGCTGAACACAAAAGGAGAGCGAGAGAAATAAAAAAAAAAGAGAGGAGGAGAGGAAAGCCGCAAACAAAAAAAAAAGAAAGAGAGAAAATGTTATTACCTCGAAAAGGGAACGACTGCCTCAAGCCAGGACTCCCGAAAAGGGACATCACACCAGGGTCAGAGGCAGGACTCATGAAGGCAGGAACCTCCACGCTGCCAAGGGGACAGGCAGTCCCTGCTCGCCATAACTCCACGAGTGCGTTTACTGTAGCCGCTTTTCTCTGGTCGGAGAACAACACACCTGGCAAGTCTTGCCAAAACCCGAACTGACGACCAAATCGATGAGGACTGCAAGGTTACACCACAAGAAGGTCGCGCTGCTGCAAGACTAGAAATATCGCCCGCAGGCAACGGAAGTATTCCACTTCAATCCGAGACGCGAAGTGACCAGACTTGTCAAGGATCGAACTGGGGGGAAGAGCCTCCGAAGGATACCAGCATCGCACTCCGCCACGCCAAAACAAAGAATGAGCCTCCTTCTGGGTATAAACGCGAACAAGCTCCGGATTATGGTAGAGCATCATGAGGGGTCTGTCGCAGTCGTTGGAGTCAGCCTTGTGAACGCCAAACCGCTGGGTAAGCCATGCATAGACGAATGGCCAAGAAACCCTCCTGGGTGAAAATTCGTTGGGTCCCTGATAAATGTTGGCCAAAGCCGCGCTGGCCAGACTACATTTCTTACCGCTGGCCATGAAACAGGCCATCTTGAAGGCACTTAACCTCAGCATGCTGCCAGGTGAAGGACAAACAAAATGACAGAGCGACAGTGACAAAAAGGCAGCCAAATAAACCTCATCTATGAGGGCGTCAGGAACTCCTAGCTCGGAGAGGGGTTGATTCTGCACGACCGACCGGTCGCTACTCTGAGAACCTGTCGTCTTCCCACAATCAGCCCACGTGTCTTCTGTAGGTCGTGCGTCCCCTTCGGTACGGAACCAAAAGGATACCCACTCGGACATAGAAACCCCAAAAAATCCTTCCACGTTCGAAGCTCTTGGACGACAGAAAAGTCGATAGTACGCAAGGATGAGGTATCGAATACTCTCGGGTAGCGGCCCTGAGTGAAATCTTCAAGCGTTGGAGTCACTTCATCGTAGATGCTCCCGAAGAGGGGCAGTCTGCCGAGCCGATGCATATCCCATAGAGAAATCGATAGTTCTCCCTCATGAGTAAAAATGGTGTTGGTAGAGGAACACCAGACCTCCAGAAAAGAATGAATGACGTTGCTGCAACACCGATACGAAAACATGGAGGCTCGAACTGCGTGAGTAAGGTCTATCGCGGCCAACAGCTCAGAACAAGTATGGAGGATGACATCTGCCCATTCAAAGTAGAAAGGCACGGGGCAGGGGGCGAAGTTCACCTCCGATCGACTCTCCCAAGAGTCGAACCGGTCAATGCCGATATTAAATTTCGGCGCCATGAAACGGACCAGGTGATCATGCATCGGACTCAGCAAGATGTTGCCTACAACCTGATGTGGAGATGACAACGCTTCGTCGAACCCCGGGAGATAACAAATCTGGTCGTCCTCGTCTACAACAGGGCGACTCCACAGGTCGTGAACAGCCTTGACAATGGGCGCAGTTACGTCCCAACCGCCATAGGCCGACAGTCCCCCAAGAGCCAACAACAATGGCTTTTGTTCTTCCTTGGAATCGCGGATTCGTAGGCAGTACCAAAGGGCGCCCCTCACAACGGTCTTGATGGTTGTGATGGTCAGACCAAGGAAAGAGAAAGAAGCTGGCGCAGCATACATCTGCGATAGAACAAGAGAAGTCGGGTACGCAATTCACTCCTCTCTTAAAATTTGGAAAAAAAAATGAGTCTCCTACGACCTAGGATGGAGAAGTCTAGGTTGCAAACAAAAAAAAAAAAAAAAAAAAAAATCGCAAGTCAAAAAAAAAAGGGGGCGACAAAAAAAGGCCAGTCGTCAAAGAAAAAATGATGATCGAAGATACAAAAAAAAGAGAGAGGGTAAACACCGATTGTCCAAACGACTTGGCCGGCAAACCAAATCACCTTTGAAGCAAAGCTCTCTGCGAGCACAGTTCAATAACCTGGCGCCCGGCGACAGAGCCGGACGCGACCAAAGAAAATTAGAGCACTCGGTGAAAGAGCCTAGTGCGATCAAACCAAAAGCGCTGCACTCAACAACCATGCCAAACGAAGCCCAAAAGAAGCAACTAGCGACCGAGCCGGGTGCGATCGAAACAACAACACTGTGCCTCGACAACCAAGTCGAGCACAGTTCAACAACTTCGCGCCCGACGACAGAGCTGGACGCGACCAAAACAACAGCCTCGCGTCCAGCGACCAAACTAGACACGGGCAAAGTCAAACTCTAGTGCCCGGCGACCGAGCCGGATACAACCAAACGGAGAATTCAGCTTCTGGCAACAGAGCTAGATGCCGCACATTCGATCCTAGTGCCTGACGATTGAGTTGGACGGGAAACGAATGCTGCAAAACAAATACACTGTGCCCGACGACCGAGCCAAGCACAGTACAAGGATTCATGGCCAGCAACAAAGCCGGACGCGATCAAAATAAAATATTCCTGCGCCTGGCGACCGAGCTGAGCACAGTTCAAAGAATTTGCGATGATAAGTGTCTGAAAGACACTATTTATGCATGAATAAATGATTAGAAATCCGAATTTAGAGATGATTATCAGCATAAAAATGACAAATATAACTCAAATTCATTGATTTGTGTCTCAGGTACCTGTTTGAAGAAGATAATTTGAATTCAGAGAGAAACTGAAGGAAAAAAGAGCAAAAAGTGCCAAAAAAGGGAACGGCGCGACCGCGCTGGGATAATTGTCAAAAATTCAAATAAATGGTGGAAATTCCCAACGGCTAGGAAAGCTTCAAAGAGGACAATTTGGGAAAGTGAAACAGCGCGACCGCGCCCAGAGAAGGCGCTACCGCGCCAAGAAGATGGCGCTACCATTGGCTCTGGCACGCTGAACAATTGCCTTACAAAAAATTCAGAGTGCTACTTTGGGAAGTCGGTAAAATTTCTAAGGACTGGCGCTACCGCACCACTTCTTTAGCATAATATGGCGCCCCCGCGCCAAGAAGTCTCCTTACTCTGCACGGATTAGATGGCCGTTTCCAAACTTAGAAAGAATTCTGCTCCAGTGGCGCGACCGCGCGAGAACCAGGCATATTATCGGCACGACCACGCCGATGACTTAGCAACTTAAAGTCACAAAAATCTCAGGATCCTGACAAGCAATCAAGACCAAACTTGGGAGAAGAAGTCCTAAGTGCCTAAGGAAGGTATCCACGAAGATTCTAAGGAAATTTGCTCGAGTTCTAGGTGCATTGAATGATCAAGAAGTGAAGTTCCATACAAAGAAGGAAAATGCTGCCAGAAGAGAAGAAAAATCCGACTTTTAAGAGGAGCATATCTGGAGTTCCTTATTCCCAATTGAACCCAAATTTGGATAGAAGATTCCTGAGGAGATAAATGATCATATTACGGAAATTCAGCTCAATCCAAGTCGGGATTTTAGAGTTTTATACTTTCAAAGTGGTGGACCCAGTGCTGGAATTGGCAGCAGAAGCAATCCAACTTCTCAACATCATATCTCGAGTTTCTCAACTCAGAATGGACTCAAATTTCGTACACAAGGCTAGGACCATTGAAGGAAGGTTCTCATGTAATTTCATTCAATTCTAAGGTCGAAAAGGCATACTTCATACCCCTGGACAGAGACAAAATTACAAGGCCTGGGCAGCAGAACAAGTATAAATAGGGGTCCGAGGTAGAGTGCAAAGAATCCAGTTTTGTAGTGTAAATCCAGTTTTTAAGTTCAGCATTCCGTATTTTAGTTGTTTTTCTTATTCTTTTAGTTAGTTTGAAGTTGAGAGAAAGTCCAGAGAAAGTCTTGCACGACCTCTTGGTACTTTGGAGAGAGAAGGAAGAGATTCTAGTGAAGGCACGAGTTGAAGCTAAGGGCAGTCCTTCAAGGGGGTTTTCTGTACTTATTTTCTTCTTATCTCATGGCTGTAATTGAATCCTCTTTGTGTGCTTATTCTATTATCATGGAGTAGTCTCTCTCTGTTGGGGAAGTCATGAACTCCTAGTTGTTGTATGTTTAAGTTTTGAAGTTTATAGCAATATAATACTTAGCCTTTGTTTTAGAAACTGAGTTTGTTGCTTATTTCTTATCTGAATTGAATTCTAGAATTTAATGAGGTTCGAATAGAGAAGTTAAAGTTCAGTAGAGATTTGGGTTAGTTATATGATTCTTTGTTGTCTAAAACAACTCATTTTTCTAACTAGATCGTTCCGGATTGTGATGGAGACTAGTGGAAAAGTGATGTGACTGTTTATAACTCTTGTTCCGAATAAGAGAGAGTTAATCTGTAAGCTTTTACATTTATGCACCTAGGATTTGAATGTTTCCAGATTGTGATGGAGTTCAAAGAATAGGTGAACCAGGTTTTCAAAAGCTAAATTAGGGTAAGGGTGCTTGAGCTATAAAATCATAACTTTGCATGTTGACAACTAGGAGGGATTGACATTCTTCCCCAATATCTTATCTCCATAAGTTTTTCCAGTAGTTAATTCTGTTTTGTTTTTCAGTTCTCAAATCCCAAAAATTTCTTCACCTCAATCAATAGAAAAATCTTTACTTAAACTGAGTTCTCGTCAAGGTCTCTATGGGATCGATATCTGGACTCTCGAGTCTATATTACTTGCTGACCTAGTGCACTTGCTAGACACCCAACATGCGACCAGCAACAAAGTCAGCCGCAATCAAAACTACAAACTCTTGCGCCCGGCAACCGATCCGAGCACAGTTCAAAGAATTTGCGACAACAACAAAGCCGACCGCAATCAAAACAACAAACTCTTGCGCCCGACGACCGAGCCAAGCACAATTCAAAGAATTTGCGACCAGCAAAAAAGTCGTCCGCAATCAAAACTACAAACTCCTGCGCCCAACGACCGAGCCGAGCACAGTTCAAAGAATTTGCGACCAGCAACAAAGCCGACCGCAATCAAAACGACAAACCCCTGCACCCAGCGACCGAGTCGAGCACAGTTCAAAAGCTTCGTGCCCGGCGACCAAGCCGGACGTAGCCAATCTGAGCCAAGTATGTAACTCCTCTCCAAACAAAACAAATGCGGCGACAAAAAGAAGCAGTCGCCAAGCAAAAAAAAATGCAGCACAAAAAGAAGCAGTCGCCAATAAGAAAAAAAAGACAAGCGACAAAAAGAAGCAGTCGCCAAACAAATTCAAAGAAAAAAATCAGCGACAAAAAGAAGCAGTCGCAGAAAAAATTGCGAGCGACAAAAAGAAGCAGTCACAAAAGAAAAGAAATTTCTCTCGGCAATCCAGCCGAGCCCCTACAACCAAAACAAAGGCCTCAAACCCGGCGGCCAAGCCGATGCGACCACACAGCAACTCGCACTCGGCGACTCTTGCCGGCTGCGACCACACAATACCTCGCACTCGACGATTCTTGCCGGCTGCCACCACAGAAATTCGCACCAGCAACCAAGCCAGATGCGACCGCAGCACTCGGTGACCAAGTCGAATCGCACAACAAACTCCCACGTCCCGACGACCGAGCCAGAAGCAAAACAAAAGAAAAGAGAAGCTCCAGTGCCCGGCGACCGAGCCAGACGCAGCCAAAATACAACCTCGGTGCCCGGTGACCGAGCCGAACGCGACCTGCACTCCCCAGCAATCGAGCCCGAAGCAACTGAAGGAAATTCGCAGCACTCGACGACTGAGCCGAGTCCAGCATGTAGAAGTCCAACTCCCCGGCAACCAAGCCGGGCTCACTCGGAACAACTTGAGTCTCCCGGCGACCTAGTCGAGTTCACTCGAAACAAAAGTCTCGTGCTTGGTGACCGATCCAGACACGACCGAAAATGAGAACTGCATTCCCGAAAATCGAGCCGGAAACAATCGATGCGCAACTCCAGCCCGGCGACCAAGCCGGACTCCCTCGAAACAAACCGTCAGTTCCCGGCGACCGAGATGGATGCAAGCTGCATAGAAATTCAGCCTCCCAACGACCCAACCGGGTATGACTCAAATCAACTTCAGCACCTGGCAACAGAGCCAAGTGCGACACAACCCAAACGATGCATAAAGGATCGTCAGTGTGTCACACTAACAAATTGACAGACACTTGGAGTGCGCAAAAGAGACAACTCGAGAGTGACATAAAAAAGGAGAAGAAAACAGAGAGAAAATGCAAGGGAAAACAAAAAAAGGTCCCCAGCTGACTCGAATTCAGCCAGAGAATGCCAGGAAGATTTTTATACAGTACCTTTAAATTTTGGTTTGCGGAGAAGTTCTGACCCAAGCCGGGGCTCAGAGAAGATTGCAGAGTCAAATCGCAAAGACAGACAGCCATGCTCGCAGACTGTCTACCAAAAGTGGCAGCCTCCCAAGTAAAAATCGCAATCTCCAATTCGCAGCCAAGTCCAAACAGTCTCCCAGAGCACACTCACAAACAGTCTCCCAGAGCACAGTCGTAAACAGTCTCCCAAAGTACAGTCACAGGCAGTCTCCCAAAGCCAAATTTGCATATAAAGAAATCTCCAAAGAAGCCGTAGTCTCTCAATCTCACAGTCAACCAAAGTCGCAGATGAAGTCAAAGTCGCAATCAGCCTAGTTCCCAAATAGAATTTGGTCTCAAGGATCCAAATTCGCAGACTAACAGAAAACACAAAATCGCAGACAAACAGATCTCAGTCGCAGGCAGTCTCCCTAATTCTCCCAAATCGCAGACAACTTTCCAAGCCCAAATCACAGATAGGAGAGAGGCCAAATTCGTAGACAAGCGCAGAAACACAAAATCGCAGACAGACAAAAGCACAGTAGGTCGTAGTCTCCCCAGTCGCAAACAGCCAAAATTTGCAACCAAATCCACAGACTGATAGAAAGTGACAAATCGCAAACAGAAGGAAGACCCAATTCGCAGAATACAACCTAGGGGAGGATAGAACCCTTAATCCTAATTACCCCAAATTCGAGGGGAAGGGATTAGTACTTCTCCATTCAAAAGGAGCCTGCGCAGGAAGGTGGGGCCCACATCCTCAACTCTTCTACGACCAGCGCTGAAGCCAAACTGTCGACAGAAGAAAAGATCTAATGTCGACGAAACAAGCCGAGAAAGACATTCCAATTCGCCGGAGGTTCAATTCAGCTAAGGTGGGCCCCACTGCGCCTATCCCTATGCGCATTCTCTTCCCTGCGTGTCAACCAGGAAGCATAGAAGAAAGACTGTCGCACACAGCCTGCGTCAACTTTTTGACGCGACCCGGAGGAATGCCTCTCGAGCCAAAGTCGTCGAAATCTGTCAAAGTCATCAAAACTCATCACAACTGCCTTCTCTGAGGTTCTGAACGACCTTCGGCTACAACATTCAAACAAACCGTAGCTCAGGCGACTTCAACTCGGTGTCGACGCTCAAACCTGAACAACTTCTCCGCTCACGTACTCAGTGTCTCTCTATAAAAAAAGAAAAATAAATAAAAAATAAAAAAAATAAATAAGAGAAAATAAAAAATAGCAAACAGCTCTAAAACAACAAGAGAGCCAAAAAAAAGAAGAGAAACAAAAAAATATATATATACATACAAGTGTACATAAATATACACTATCCTAAAAGAGTAAGAGGACAGAAAAGAATACGTACACGAAAAGATAAACGACCATAAAAGAGAAAGAGGGTTAAAAAAAAAGAAAAAAAATGTGTTGTGTGTGTGCGTTGTCTGTTCTTCTTCATATTCGAAACTTGATTGTTCTCTCTGAACGGTCAAGTCTCGAAGGGGGCAATCTGTATGCACTAAAATGCGACCAACCCAATTTTGAAGAGCCTAGAAATCCATCGACCTAGCAATTGATCGTCGTGGGTAGGCTATGTCGATTCTTAAAGTCTTTCGTTGCAGCCCATCGCTCAGTCCATTCGCGTCATTGCATCATCGATGCAGTGGCGCCCTCGTCAGCAATGAACTTTCGCGACAACAACAGTCAGCAATCAAGCCATGAGTCAGCTTCTCCAGCAGTAAAACAACCATGTCTGGTCGCCAACCAAAGAAGCCGAGAAAAAAGGACAGCCACGATCCTCTTTTGAGGGACCCAACAGAGGGAGCTCCTGGTCTTCCTCCACTCTCAAAAGAAGCAACCAAAAAGGGATCATGATCCCCATTCCAAGGATCGACCCTCAACAACTGTACAGAGTCGGCTACAAATAGCCAGAAAAGCTCTATCGCAAGGGTTCAAAAACTGGAGTTTGAAATTCCTTTGTGAAGAGAAATCTTCTGTCGAGCAACACTCTCGCGCACAGAGACTCTTTCGAGCCAAAGACGTTCAGCAACTTGCAGTCCGTCATAATTCACCAGTTCGACCGGAGTAGTTCGACTCGCTCGCCGACAACGTCAACAAGTCGATACACGCGTAACACAAATACTTTCGTCCAATCGACCAAAGCCGTCACCGTTCGTGCAGACTTGTTTCATAACTCAAATTTTGACGACAACTTGCCAGAAGCCGAAACTTCACCAAATTCACACGGAGATCGAATCAGATGAAGCCTAGGAAATTGTACTCGCGGTCGTTGATATTCAAACACAATTCTAACACAATAATTTGTCACAAATCGAAATAACCCTCTCGGTCGCGCCACTTCGCTAACCAGCGAATTTTTGGTGAAACAACTGTCAAAATTGAAAATCTTCCAACATGATTCTGAGCAGATATATATCGACAGTCCAAATAGTGTTTAATTTCATCAACTTCAACTATTTCACTCTCACCTGTTTGTAAATTAGTTTATATTTTGTCCTCAATAACTACTGTTGGACGATCTTGTCCTTTACTTACATATTTGAACAGGTGCTTGATTGATTTGGACTGAACACATTTTTCTACATTTATATGTTCTTGGAACTTCACTAATAAATCAACATTATTTGGTACAACCCACCGACTATCAAGTACAATTCCATCTTTGACTACTTGTCTTCGATTATATCTTCTCATATAAATGACAAATCCAACATCATCAACAATTGTCTTATAAGAAAACTTCTTAGGAAAATGTTTTGTGCATTTTCCTTTCTTCATACATGATGCATCAGGCTTAAACAATCCACATGGTCCATGCATCATGAATTTGCTAACAACATCGTAACCTATTGGGTCAGCTTCTTTGTGAGGTATTTCTGCTTAAATGTAATAATCGATATTACTTGGCTGTACCAGTTTGTTCTCTTTGGATAAAGTAGCAAAATATGAGCACATTGTTTCCTCTGTTCTGATACTCGAAGACTTGTATAACTAAAAAGCAAGCAAAATAGAAACAAATTAAAATTCAATACTACGTGTAATTTAAAAAAAGAATGATCAATACTTATTAACTAAAACTAATATTTATAACAAAATTTAAAGTTTACCAGCAACAATCTCTCCAAAGTGGTGAGACTTTTGTAAATTATTCATAAATTTAGCAATCAAGCCATGAGTCAGCTTCTCCAGTAGTTAAACGACCATGTCTGGTCTCCAACCGAAGAAGTCGAGAAAAAAGGACAGCCACGATCCTCTTTTGAGGGAACCAACAGAGGGAGCTTCCGGTCTTCCTCCTCTCTCAAAAGAAGCAGCCAAAAAGGGATAGTGATCCCCATTCCAAGGATCGACCCTCAACAATTGCATAGAGTCGGCTACAAGTAGCCAGAAAAGCTCTGTCGCAAGGGTTGAAAAACTGGAGTTTAAAATTCCTTTGTGAAGAGATCTCTTCTGTCGAGCAACACTCTCGCGCACAGAGACTCTTTCGAGCCAAAGAAGTTCAACAACTTGCAGCCCGTCGTAATTCACTAGTTCGACCGGAGCAGTTCTACACGCTTGCCGCCAACGTCAACAAGTCGATATACGCGGAACACAAATACTTCCGTCCAACCGACCAAAGCCTTCACCGTTCGTGCACACTCGTTCCATAACTCAAATTTTGACGACAACTCGCCAGAAGCCGAAACTTCACCAAATTTACACGGAGATCGAATCAGAGGAAGCCTAGGAAATTGTACTCACGTTCGTTGATATCCAAACACAATTCTAACACAATTTTTTGTCGCAAATCGAATTAACCCTCTCGGTCGCGCCACTTCGCTAACCGGCGAATTTTCGGAGAAACAACTGTCAAAATTGAAAATCTTCCAACATGATTCTGATGCAGATATATATCGACAGTCCAAATAGTGTTTAATTTCATCTACTTCAACTATTTCACTCTCACCTCTTTGTAAATTAGTTTATATTTTGTCCTCAATCACTACTGTTGCACAATCTTGACCTTTACTTACTTATTTGTAAAGGTACTTCATTGATTTGGACAGAACACATTTTTCAACATTTATATGTTCTAGGAACTTCACTAATAAATCAACATTATTTGGAACAACCCACCGGCTATCATGTACAATTCCATCTTTGACTACTTGTCTTCGATTATATCTTCTCTTATAAATGACAAATCCAACATCTTCAACAATTGTCTTATAAGAAAACTTCTTACGGAAATGTTTTGTGCATTTTCCTTTCTTCATACATGATGCATCAGGCTTAAACAATCTACATGGTCCATGCATCATGAATTTGCTAACAACATCGTAACCTATTGGGTCAGCTTTTTTGTCAGGTAATTCTGCTTAAATATAATAATCGATATTACTTAGCTGTACCAATTTGTTCTCTTTGGATAAAGTTAGCAAAATATGAGCACATGGTTTTCTCTGTTCTGATACTCGATGACTTGTATAACTAAAAAGCAAGCAAAATAGAAACAAATTAAAATTCAATACTACGTGTAATTTAAAAAAACTATGATCAATACTTATTAACTAAAACTAATATTTATAACAAAATTTGAAGTTTACCAGCAACAATCTCTCCAAAGTGGTGAGACTTTTGTAAATTATTCATAAATTTAGCAATCAAGCCATGAGTCAGCTTCTCCAGCAGTTAAACGACCATGTCTGGTCTCCAACCGAAGAAGTCGAGAAAAAAGGACAGCCACGATCCTCCTTTGAGGGAACCAACAGAGGGAGCTTCCGGTCTTCCTCCTCTCTCAAAAGAAGCAGCCAAAAAGGGATAGTGATCCCCATTCCAAGGATCGACCCTCAACAATTGAACAGAGTCGGCTACAAATAGCCAGAAAAGCTCAGTCGCAAGGGTTCGAAAACTGGAGTTTAAAATTCCTATGTGATGAGAAATCTTCGGTCGAGCAACACACTCGCGCACAAAGACTCTTTCGAGCCAAAGAAGTTCAGCAACTTGCAGTCCGTCGTAATTCACTAGTTCGACCGGAGCAGTTCTACACGCTTGCCGCCAACGTCAACAAGTCGATATACGCGGAACACAAATACTTTCGTCCAACCGACTAAAGCCTTCACCGTTCGTGCACACTCGTTCCATAACTCAAATTTTGACGACAACTCGCCAGAAGCCGAAACTTCACCAAATTCACACGGAGATCGAATCAGAGGATGCCTAGGAAATTGTACTCGCGGTCGTTGATATTCAAACATAATTCTAACACAAAAATTTTTGTCGCAAATCGAATTAACCCTCTCGGGTCGCGCCACTTCGCTAACCGGCAAATTTTTTGTGAAACAACTGTCAAAATTGAAAATCTTCCAACATGATTCTGATGCAGATATATATCGACAGTCCAAATAATGTTTAATTTCATCTACTTCAACTATTTCACACTCACCTGTTTGTAAATTAGTTTATATTTTGTCCTCAATCACTACTGTTGGACGATCTTGTCCTTTACTTACATATTTGTAAAGGTACTTGATTGATTTGGACTGAACACATTTTTCAACATTTATATGTTCTTGGAACTTCACTAATAAATCAACATTATTTGGTACAACCCACCGGTTATAAAGTAAAATTCCATCTTTGACTACTTGTCTTTGATTATATCTTCTCATATAAATGACAAATCCAACATTATAAACAATTGTCTTATAAAAAAAACTTCTTAGGGAAAATGTTTTGTGCATTTTTTTTTCTTCTTCATACATAGTGCATCAGGCTTAAACAATCCACATGGTCCATGCATCATGAATTTGCTAACAACATCGTAACCTATTGGGTCAACTTCTTTGTCTGGTATTTCTGATAAAATGTAATAATCGATATTACTTGGCTGAACCAATTTCTTCTCTTTGGTAAAAGTTAGCAAAATATGAGCATGTGGTTTCCTCTCTTCTGATACTCGATGACTTGCATAACTAAAAAGCAAGCTAAATAGAAACAATTTAAAATTCAATACTACAGGTAATTTAAAAAAACAATGACAAATACTAATTAACTCAAACTAATATTTATAACAAAATTTGAACTTTACCAGCAATATTCTCTCCAAAGTGGTGAGACTTTTGTAAATTATTCATAAATTCAGCAATCAAGCCATGAGTCAGCTTCGCCAGCAGTTAAACGACCATGTTTGGTCGCCAACCGAAGAAGTCGAGAAAAAAGGACAGCCACGATCCTCTTTTGAGGGATCCAACAGAGGGAGCTCCCGGTCTTCTTCCTTTCTCAAAAGAAGCAGCCAAAAAGGGATAGTGATCCCCATTCCAAGGATCGACCCTCAACAACTGCACAGAGTCGGCTACAAATAGCCAGAAAAGCTCTGTCGCAAGGGTTCAAAAACTGGAGTTTGAAATTTCTTTGTGAAGAGAAATCTTCTATCGAGCAACACTCTCACGCACAGAGACTCTTTTGAACCAAAGAAGTTCAGCAACTTGCAGTCCGTCGTAATTCACCAGTTCGACCGGAGCAGTTCTACACTTCCATCCCGCCAACGTCAACAAGTCGATACACGCGGAACACAAATACTTCCGTCCAACCTACCAAAGCCGTCACCGTTCGTGCACACTCGTTCCATAACTCAAATTTCGACGACAACTCGCCAGAAGCCGAAAACTTCACCAAATTCACACGGAGATCGAATCAGAGGAAGCCTAGGAAATTGTACTCGCGTTCCTTGATATTCAAACACAATTCTAACACAAAATTTTTTGTCGCAAATCGAATTAACCCTCTCGGGTCGCGCCACTTCGCGAACCGGCAAATTTTTGGTGAAACAACTGTCAAAATTGAAAATCTTCCAACATGATTCTGATGCAGATATATATCGACAGTCCAAATAATGTTTAATTTCATCTACTTCAACTATTTCACACTCACCTGTTTGTAAATTAGTTTATATTTTGTCCTCAATCACTATTGTTGCACGATCTTGTCCTTTACTTACATATTTGTAAAGGTACTTGATTGATTTGGACTGAACACATTTTTTAACATTTATATGTTCTTGGAACTTCACTAATAAATCAACATTATTTGGTACAATCCACCGGTTATCAAGTACAATTCCATCTTTGACTACTTGTCTTTGATTATATCTTCTCATATAAATGACAAATCCAACATCATCAACAATTGTCTTATCAAAAAACTTCTTAGGGAAATGTTTGGTGCATTTTCCTTTCTTCATACATGGTGCATCAGGCTTAAACAATCCACATGGTCCATGCATCATGAATTTGCTAACAACATCGTAACCTATTGGGTCAACTTCTTTGTCTGGTATTTCTGATAAAATGTAATAATCGATATTACTTGGCTGAACCAATTTCTTCTCTTTGGTAAAAGTTAGCAAAATATGAGCATGTGGTTTCCTCTCTTCTGATACTCGATGACTTGTATAACTAAAAAGCAAGCAAAATAGAAACAAATTAAAATTCAATACTACAGGTAATTTAAAAAAACTATGAGAAATACTAATTAACTCAAACTAATATTTATAACAAAATTTGAACTTTACCAGCAATATTCACTCCAAAGTGGTGAGACTTTTGTAAATTATTCATAAATTCAGCAATCAAGCCATGAGTCAGCTTCTCCAGCAGTTAAACGACCATGTCTGGTCGCCAACCGAAGAAGCCGAGAAAAAAGGACAGCCACGATCCTCTTTTGAGGGATCCAACAGAGGGAGCTCCCGGTCTTCCTCCTCTCTCAAAAGAAGCAGCCAAAAAGGGATAGTGATCCCCATTCCAAGGATCGACCCTCAACAATTGCACAGAGTCGGCTACAAATAGCCAGAAAAGCTCTGTATCGCAAGGGTTCAAAAACTGGAGTTTGAAATTTCTTTGTGAAGAGAAATCTTCTATCGAGCAACACTCTCACGCACAGAGACTCTTTTGAACCAAAGAAGTTCAGCAACTTGCAGTCCGTCGTAATTCACCAGTTCGAGCAGAGCAGTTCAACTGCTTCCCGCAACGTCAACAAGTCGAGACACGCGGAACACAAATACTTCTGTCCAACCTACCAAAGCCGTCACAGTTCGTGCACACTCGTTCCAAAACTCAAATTTTGACGACAACTCGCCAGAAGTCGAAACTTCACCAAATTCACACGGAGATCGAATCAGAGGAAGCCTAGGAAATTGTACTCGCGTTCCTTGATATTCAAACACAATTCTAACACAAAATTTTTTGTCACAAATCGAATTAACCCTCTCGGGTCACACCACTTCGCGAACCGGCAAATTTTTGGTGAAACAACTGTCAAAATTGAAAATCTTCCAACATGATTCTGATGCAGATATATATCGACAGTCCAAATAATGTTTAATTTCATCTACTTCAACTATTTCACACTCACCTGTTTGTAAATTAGTTTATATTTTTTCCTCAATCACTACTTGTTGCATGCGATCTTGTCCTTTACTTACATATTTTGTAAAGGTACTTGATTGATTTGGACTGAACACATTTTTTAACATTTATATGTTCTTGAAACTTCACAAATAAATCAACATTATTTGGTACAATCCACCGGTTATCAAGTACAATTCCATCTTTGACTACTTGTCTTTGATTATATCTTCTTTTATAAATGACAAATCCAACAGCATCAACAATTGTCTTATCAAAAACCTTCTTAGGGAAATGTTTGGTGCATTTTCCTTTCTTCATACATAGTGCATCAGGCTTAAACAATCCACATGGTCCATGCATCATGAATTTGCTAACAACATCGTAACCTATTGGGTCAACTTCTTTGTCTGGTATTTCTGATAAAATGTAATAATCGATATTACTTGGCTGAACCAATTTCTTCTCTTTGGTAAAAGTTAGCAAAATATGAGCATGTGGTTTCCTCTCTTCTGATACTCGATGACTTGTATAACTAAAAAGCAAGCAAAATAGAAACAAATTAAAATTCAATACTACAGGTAATTTAAAAAAACTATGAGAAATACTAATTAACTCAAACTAATATTTATAACAAAATTTGAACTTTACCAGCAATATTCTCTCCAAAGTGGTGAGACTTTTGTAAATTATTCATAAATTCAGCAATCAAGCCATGAGTCAGCTTCTCCAGCAGTTAAAACGACCATGTCTTGGTCGCCAACCAAAGAAGCCGAGAAAAAAGGACAGCCACGATCCTCTTTTGAGGGATCCAACAGAGGGAGCTCCCGTCTTCCTCCTCTCTCAAAAAAGAAGCAGCCAAAAAGGATAGTGATCCCCATTCCAAGGATCGACCCTCAACAACTTGCACGCAGTCGGCTACAAATAGCCAGAAAAGCTCTGTCGCAAGGGTTCAAAACTGGAGTTTGAAATTTCTTTGTGAAGAGAAATCTTCTATCGAGCAACACTCTCACGCCATACGAGAGACTCTTTTGAACCAAAGAAGTTCAGCAACTTGCAGTCCGTCATAATTCACCAGTTCGACCGAGAGCAGTTCAAACAGCTTCCCCCGCAACGTCAACAAGTCGATACACGCGGAACACAAATACTTCCGTCCAACCTACCAAAGCCGTCCACCGTTCGTGCACACTCGTTCCAAAACTCAAATTTTGACGACAACTTCGCCAAGTTCGAAACTTCACCAAATTCACACGGAGATCGAATCGAGAGGAAGCCTAGGAAATTGTACTTTCGCGTTCCTTGATATTCAAACACAATTCTAACACAAAATTTTTTTGTGTCGCAAATCGAATTAACCCTCTCGGTCGGCGCCACTTCGCGACCGGCAAATTTTTGGTGAAACAACTGTCAAAATTGAAAATCTTCCAACATGATTCTGATGCAAATATATATCGACAGTCCAAATAATGTGTAATTTCATCTACTTCTACTATTTCACACTCAACTGTTTGTAAATTAGTTTATATTTTTTCCTCAATCACTACTGTTGCACGATCTTGTCCTTTTCTTACATATTTATAAAGGTAGTTGATTGATTTGGACTGAACACATTTTTTAACATTTATATGTTCTTGAAACTTCACAAATAAATCAACATTATTTGGTACAATCCACCGGTTATCAAGTACAATTCCATCTTTGACTACTTGTCTTTGATTATATCTTCATTTATAAATGACAAATCCAACAACATCAACAATTGTCTTATCAAAAACCTTCTTAGGGAAATATTTGGTGCATTTTCCTTTCTTCATACATAGTGCATCAGGCTTAAACAATCCACATGGTCCATGCATCATGAATTTGCTAACAACATCGTAACCTATTGGGTCAACTTCTTTGTCAGGTATTTATGATAAAATGTAATAATCGATATTACTTGGCTGAACCAATTTGTTCTCTTTGGTTAAAGTTAGCAAAATATGAGCATGTGGTTTCCTCTCTTCTCGATACTTTCGATGACTTGTATAACTAAAAAAGCAAAGCAAAATAGAAACAAATTAAAATTCAATACTACAGGTAATTTAAAAAAACTATGAGAAATACTAATTAACTCAAACTAATATTTATAACAAAATTTGAACTTTACCAGCAATATTCACTCCAAAGTGGTCAGACTTTTGTAAATTATTCATAAATTCAGCAATCAAGCCATGAGTCAGCTTCTCCAGCAGTTAAACGACCATGTCTGGTCGCCAACCGAAGAAGCCGAGAAAAAAGGACAACCACGATCCTCTTTTAAGGGATCCAACAGAGGGAGCTCCCGGTCTTCCTCCTCTCTCAAAAGAAGCAGCCAAAAAGGGATAGTGATCCCCATTCCAAGGATCGACCCTCAACAATTGCACATGAGTCGGCTACAAATAGCCAGAAAAGCTCTATCGCAAGGGTTCAAAAACTGGAGTTTGAAATTTCTTTGTGAAGAGAAATCTTCTATCGAGCAACACTCTCACGCATACGAGACTCTTTTGAACCAAAGAAGTTCAGCAACTTGCAGTCCGTCGTAATTCACCAGTTCGAGCAGAGCAGTTCAACAGCTTCCCGCAACGTCAACAAGTCGAGACACGCGGAACACAAATACTTCCGTCCAACCTACCAAAGCCGTCACAGTTCGTGCACACTCGTTCCAAAACTGAAATTTTTTGGCGACAACTTCGCCGCCAAAGTCGAAACTTCACCAAATTCACACGGAGATCGAATCGAGGAAGCCTAGGAAATTGTACTCGCGTTCCTTGATATTCAAACACAATTCTAACACAAAATTTTTTTTGTCAAAATCGAATTAACCCTCTCGGTCAAACCCACTTCTGAACCGGCAAATTTTTGGTGAAACAACAACTGTCAAAATTGAAAATCTTCCAACATGATTCTGATGCAGATATATATCGACAGTCCAAATAATGTTTAATTTCATCTACTTCAACTATTTCACACTCACCTGTTTGTAAATTAGTTTATATTTTTCCTCCTCAATCACTATTGTTGCACGATCTTGTCCTTTACTTACATATTTGTAAAGGTACTTGATTGATTTGGACTGAACACATTTTTTTAACATTTATATGTTCTTGAAACTTCACTAATAAATCAACATTATTTGGTACAATCCACCGGTTATCAAGTACAATTCCATCTTTGACTACTTGTCTTTGATTATATCTTCTCATATAAATGACAAATCCAACATCATCAACAATTGTCTTATCAAAAAAACTTCATAGGGAAATGTTTGGAGTATTTTCCTTTCTTCATATATGGTGCATTAGGCTTAAACAATCCACATGGTCCATGCATCATGAATTTGCTAACAACATCGTAACCTATTGGGTCAACTTCTTTGACAGGTATTACTGATAAAATGTAATAATCGATATTACTTGGCTGAACCAATTTGTTCTCTTTGGATAAAGTTAGCAAAATAAGAGCATGTGGTTTCCTCTCTTCTAATACTCGATGACTTGTATAACTAAAAAGCAAGCAAAATAGAAACAAATTAAAATTCAATACTACAGGTAATTTAAAAAACTATGACAAATACTAATTAACTCAAACTAATATTTATAACAAAATTTGAACTTTACCAGCAATATTCTCTCCAAAGTGGTGAGACTTTTGTAAATTATTCATAAATTCAGCAATCAAGCCATGAGTCAGCTTCTCCAGCAGTTAAACGACCATGTCTGGTGCCAACCAACCCGAAGAAGCCGAGAAAAAAGGACAGCCACGATCCTCTTTTTTGAGGATCCAACAGAGGGAGCTCCCGGTCTTCCTCCTCTCTCAAAAGAAGCAGCCAAAAAGGGATAGTGATCCCCATTCCAAGGATCGACCCTCAACAACTGCACAGAGTCGTCGGCTACAAATAGCCAGAAAAGCTATATCGCAAGGGTTCAAAAACTGGAGTTTGAAATTTCTTTGTGAAGAGAAATCTTCTATCGAGCAACACTCTCACGCACAGAGACTCTTTTGAACCAAAGAAGTTCAGCAACTTGCAGTCCGTCGTAATTCACCAGTTCGAGCAGAGCAGTTCAACAGCTTCCCGCAACGTCAACAAGTCGAGACACGCGGAACACAAATACTTCCGTCCAACCTACCAAAGCCGTCACCGTTCGTGCACACTCGTTCCAAAACTGAAATTTTGACGACAACTCGCCAGAAGTCGAAACTTCACCAAATTCACACGGAGATCGAATCAGAGGAAGCCTAGGAAATTGTACTCGCGTTCCTTGATATTCAAACACAATTCTAACACAAAATTTTCTGTCACAAATCGAATTAACCCTCTCGGTCGCGCCACTTCGAGAACCGGCAAATTTTTGGTGAAACAACTGTCAAAATTGAAAATCTTCCAACATGATTCTGATGCAGATATATATCGACAGTCCAAATAATGTGTAATTTCATCTACTTCAACTATTTCACACTCACCTGTTTGTAAATTAGTTTATATTTTTTCCTCAATCACTACTGTTGCACGATCTTGTCCTTTACTTACATATTTGTAAAGGTACTTCATTGATTTGGACTGAACACATTTTTTAACATTTATATGTTCTTGGAACTTCACTAATAAATCAACATTATTTGGTACAATCCACCGGTTATCAAGTACAATTCCATCTTTGACTACTTGTCTTTGATTATATCTTCTCATATAAATGACAAATCCAACATCATCAACAATTGTCTTATCAAAAAACTTCTTAGGGAAATGTTTGGTGTATTTTCCTTTCTTCATACATGGTGCATCAGGCTTAAACAATCCACATGGTCCATGCATCATGAATTTGCTAACAACATCGTAACCTATTGGGTCAACTTCTTTGTCAGGTATTTCTGATAAAATGTAATAATCGATATTACTTGGCTGAACCAATTTGTTCTCTTTGGTTAAAGTTAGCAAAATATGAGCATGTGGTTTCCTCTCTTCTGATACTCGATGACTTGTATAACTAAAAAAAGCAAGCAAAATAGAAACAAATTAAAATTCAATACTACGTGTAATTTTAAAAAAACAATGATCAATACTAATTAACTCAAACTAATATTTATAACAAAATTTGAAGTTTACCAGCAATATTCTCTCCAAAGTGGTGAGACTTTTGTAAATTATTCATAAATTCAGCAATCAAGCCATGAGTCAGCTTCTCCAGCAGTTAAACGACCATGTCTGGTCGCCAACCGAAGAAGCCGAGAAAAAAGGACAGCCACGATCCTCTTTTGAGGGATCCAACAGAGGGAGCTCCCGGTCTTCCTCCTCTCTCAAAAAAAGCAGCCAAAAGGGATAGTGATCCCCATTCCAAGGATCGACCCTCAACAACTGCACAAAGTCGGCTACAAATAGCTAGAAAAAGCTCATCGCGCAAGGGTTCAAAAAACTGAGTTTGAAATTTCTTTGTGAAGAGAAATCTTCTATCGAGCAACACTCTCTCGCGCCAGAGAGACTCTTTTGAACCAAAGAAGTTCAGGAACTTGCAGTCCGTCGTAATTCACCAGTTCGAGCAGAGCAGTTCAACAGCTTCCCGCAACGTCAACAAGTCGAGACACGCGGAACACAAATACTTCCGTCCAACCTACCAAAGCCGTCACCGTTCGTGCACACTTTCGTTCCAAAACTCAAATTTTTTGCGACAACTTCGCCCGAAGAAGTCGAAACTTCACCAAATTCACACGGAGATCGAATCGAGAGGAAGCCTAGGAAATTGTACTCGCGTTCCTTGATATTCAAACACAATTCTAACACAAAATTTTTTTCGCCAAATCGAATTAACCCTCTCGGTCAAAGCCACTTCAGCGAACCGGCAAATTTTTTTTTTGAAACAACTGTCAAAATTGAAAATCTTCCAACATGATTCTGATGCAGATATATATCGACAGTCCAAATAATGTTTAATTTCATCTACTTCAACTATTTCACACTCACCTGTTTGTAAATTAGTTTATATTTTTCCTCAATCACTACTTTGTTGCACGATCTTGTCCTTTACTTACATATTTGTAAAGGTACTTCATTGATTTGGACTGAACACATTTTTTAACATTTATTTATATGTTCTTGGAAACTTCACTAATAAATCAACATTATTTGGTACAATCCACCGGTTATCAAGTACAATTCCATCTTTGACTACTTGTCTTTGATTATATCTTCTTTTATAAATGACAAATCCAACATCATCAACAATTGTCTTATCAAAAAACTTCTTAGGGAAATGTTTGTGTATTTTTTTTCTTCATACATGGTGCATCAGGCTTAAACAATCCACATGGTCCATGCATCATGAATTTGCTAACAACATCGTAACCTATTGGGTCAACTTCTTTGTCAGGTATTTCTGATAAAATGTAATAATCGATATTACTTGGCTGAACCAATTTGTTCTCTTTGGTTAAAGTTAGCAAAAATATGAGCATGTGGTTTCCTCTCTTCTATTACTTTCGATGACTTGTATAACTAAAAAAGCAAGCAAAATAGAAACAAATTAAAATTCAATACTACGTGTAATTTAAAAAAACAATGATCAAATACTAATTAACTCAAACTAAAATTTTATAACAAAATTTGAACTTTACCTCCAATATTCTCTCCAAAGTGGTGAGACTTTTGTAAATTATTCATAAATTCAGCAATCAAGCCATGAGTCAGCTTCTCCAGCAGTTAAACGACCATGTCTGGTCGCCAACCAAAAGAAGCCGAAAAAAAAGACACCACGATCCTCTTTTTTGGGATCCAACAGAGGGAGCTCCCGGTCTTCCTCCTCTCTCAAAAGAAGCAGCCAAAAAGGGATAGTGATCCCCATTCCAAGGATCGACCCTCAACAATTGCACAAAGTCGGCTACAAATAGCCAGAAAAAGCTATATCGTCGCAAGGGTTCAAAAACTGGAGTTTGAAATTTCTTTGTGAAGAGAAATCTTCTATCGAGCAACACTCTCGCGCATGAGAGACTCTTTTTGAACCAAAGAAGTTCAGCAACTTGCAGTCCGTCGTAATTCACCAGTTCGACCGGAGCAGTTCAACTAGCTTCCCCGCGTCAACAAGTCGATACACACAGCGGAACACAAATACTTCCGTCCAACCTACCAAAGCCGTCACCGTTCGTTTACACTCGTTCCAAAACTCAAATTTTGACGACAACTCGCCAGAAGTCGAAACTTCACCAAATTCATACGGAGATCGAATCAGAGGAAGCCTTGGAAATTGTACTCGCGTTCCTTGATATTCAAACACAATTCTAACACAAAATTTTCTGTCGCAAATCGAATTAACCCTCTCGGGTCGCGCCACTTCGCGAACCGGCAAATTTTTGGTGAAACAACTGTCAAAATTGAAAATCTTCCAACATGATTCTGATGCAGATATATATCGACAGTCCAAATAATGTGTAATTTCATCTACTTCAACTATTTCACACTCACCTGTTTGTAAATTAGTTTATATTTTTTCCTCAATCACTACTGTTGCACGATCTTGTCCTTTACTTACATATTTGTAAAGGTACTTGATTGATTTGGACTGAACACATTTTTTAACATTTATATGTTCTTGGAACTTCACTAATAAATCAACATTATTTGGTACAATCCACCGGTTATCAAGTACAATTCCATCTTTGACTACTTGTCTTTGATTATATCTTCTCATATAAATGACAAATCCAACATCATCAACAATTGTCTTATCAAAAAACTTCTTAGGGAAATGTTTGGTGCATTTTTCTTTCTTCATACATGGTGCATCAGGCTTAAACAATCCACATGGTCCATGCATCATGAATTTGCTAACAACATCGTAACCTATTGGGTCAACTTCTTTGTCTGGTATTTCTGATAAAATGTAATAATCGATATTACTTGGCTGAACCAATTTCTTCTCTTTGGTAAAAGTTAGCAAAATATGAGCATGTGGTTTCCTCTCTTCTGATACTCGATGACTTGTATAACTAAAAAGCAAGCAAAATAGAAACAAATTAAAATTCAATACTACGTGTAATTTAAAAAAACAATGATCAATACTAATTAACTCAAACTAATATTTATAACAAAAAATTGAAGTTTACCTCCAACAATTCTCTCCAAAGTGGTGAGACTTTTTGTAAATTATTCATAAATTCAGCAATCAAGCCATGAGTCAGCTTCTCCAGCAGTTAAACGACCATGTCTGGTCGCCAACCCAAAGAAGCCGAAAAAAAGGACAGCCACGATCCTCTTTTTGGGGGATCCAACAGAGGGAGCTCCCGGTCTTCCTCCTCTCTCTCAAAAAAGCAGCCAAAAGGGATAGTGATCCCCATTCCAAGGATCGACCCTCAACAATTGCACAAAGTCGGCTACAAATAGCCAGAAAAAAAGCTCAATCGCAAAGGGGTTCAAAAACTGGAGTTTGAAATTTCTTTGTGAAGAGAAATCTTCTATCGAGCAACACTCTCTCGCGCACGAGAGACTCTTTTGAACCAAAGAAGTTCAGCAACTTGCAGTCCGTCGTAAATTCACCAGTTCGACCGGAGCAGTTCAAGCTTCTTCCCAACGTCAACAAGTCGATACACGCGGAACACAAATACTTCCGTCCAACCTACCAAAGCCGTCACCCGTTCGTTGCACACTTTCGTTCCATAACTCAAATTTTGACGACAACTTCGCCAGAAGTCGAAAACTTCACCAAATTCACACGGAGATCGAATCGAGAGGAAGCCTTGGAAATTGTACTCACGCGTTCCTTGATATTCAAACACAATTCTAACACAAAATTTTCTGTCACAAATCGAATTAACCCTCTCGGGTCGCGCCACTTCGCGAACCGGCAAATTTTTGGTGAAACAACTGTCAAAATTGAAAATCTTCCAACATGATTCTGATGCAGATATATATCGACAGTCCAAATAATGTGTAATTTTATTTACTTCAACTATTTCACACTCAACTGTTTGTAAATTAGTTTATATTTTTTCCTCAATCACAACTGTTGCACGATCTTGTCCTTTACTTACATATTTGTAAAGGTACTTGATTGATTTGGACTGAACACATTTTTTAACATTTATATGTTCTTGAAACTTCACAAATAAATCAACATTATTTGGTATAATCCACCGGTTATCAAGTACAATTCCATCTTTGACTACTTGTCTTTGATTATATCTTCTTTTATAAATGACAAATCCAACAGCATCAACAATTGTCTTATCAAAAACCTTCTTAGGGAAATGTTTGGTGTATTTTTTTTTTCTTCATACATGGTGCATCAGGCTTAAACAATCCACATGGTCCATGCATCATGAATTTGCTAACAACATCGTAACCTATTGGGTCAACTTCTTTGTCAGGTATTTCTGATAAAATGTAATAATCGATATTACTTGGCTGAACCAATTTGTTCTCTTTGGTTAAAGTTAGCAAAATATGAGCATGTGGTTTCCTCTCTTCTATATACTTTCGATGACTTGTATAAACTAAAAAAAGCAAGCAAAATAGAAACAAATTAAAATTCAATACTACGTGTAATTTAAAAAAACAATGATCAATACTAATTAACTCAAACTAATATTTATAACAAAATTTGAAGATTACCAGCAATATTCTCTCCAAAGTGGTGAGACTTTTGTAAATTATTCATAAATTCAGCAATCAAGCCATGAGTCAGCTTCTTCTCCAGCAGTTTAAACGACCATGTCTGGTCGCCAACCCAAAGAAGCCGAGAAAAAAAAGACAGCCACGATCCTCTTTTTGAGGGATCCAACAGAGGGAGCTCCCGGTCTTCCTCCTCTCTCAAAAAGAAGCAGCCAAAAAGGATAGTGATCCCCATTCCAAGGATCGACCCTCAACAACTGCACAGAGTCGGCTACAAATAGCCAGAAAAAGCTCTGTCGCAAGGGTTCAAAAAACTGGAGTTTGAAATTTCTTTGTGAAGAGAAATCTTCTATCGAGCAACACTCTCACGCCGCGAGACTCTTTTGAACCAAAGAAGTTCAGCAACTTGCAGTCCGTCGTAATTCACCAGTTCGACCGAGCAGTTCAACAGCTTCCCCACGCGTCAACAAGTCGATACACGCAGACACGGAACACAAATACTTCCGTCCAACCTACCAAAGCCGTCACCGTTCGTTAGGTGCACACTCGTTCCAAAACTCAAATTTTGACGACAACTTCGCCAAAAAGTCGAAACTTCACCAAATTCACACGGAGATCGAATCGAGGAAGCCTAGGAAATTGTACTCGCGTTCCTTGATATTCAAACACAATTCTAACACAAAATTTTTTGTCACAAAATCGAATTAACCCTCTCGGGTCGGGTGCCACCACTTGAAACCGGCAAATTTTTTGGTGAAACAACTGTCAAAAATTGAAAATCTTCCAACATGATTCTGATGCAGATATATATCGACAGTCCAAATAATGTGTAATTTCATCTACTTCAACTATTTCACACTCACCTGTTTGTAAATTAGTTTATATTTTTTCCTCAATCACTACTTGTTGCACGATCTTGTCCTTTACTTACATATTTGTAAAGGTACTTGATTGATTTGGACTGAACACATTTTTTAACATTTATATGTTCTTGAAACTTCACAAATAAATCAACATTATTTGGTACAATCCACCGGTTATCAAGTACAATTCCATCTTTGACTACTTGTCTTTGATTATATCTTCTTTTATAAATGACAAATCCAACAGCATCAACAATTGTCTTATCAAAAACCTTCTTAGGGAAATGTTTGGTGCATTTTTCTTTCTTCACACATAGTGCATCAGGCTTAAACAATCCACATGGTCCATGCATCATGAATTTGCTAACAACATCGTAACCTATTGGGTCAACTTCTTTGTCTGGTATTTCTGATAAAATGTAATAATCGATATTACTTGGCTGAACCAATTTCTTCTCTTTGGTAAAAGTTAGCAAAATATGAGCATGTGGTTTCCTCTCTTCTGATACTCGATGACTTGTATAACTAAAAAGCAAGCAAAATAGAAACAAATTAAAATTCAATACTACAGGTAATTTAAAAAAACTATGAGAAATACTAATTAACTCAAACTAATATTTATAACAAAATTTGAACTTTACCAGCAATATTCACTCCAAAGTGGTGAGACTTTTGTAAATTATTCATAAATTCAGCAATCAAGCCATGAGTCAGCTTCTCCAGCAGTTAAAACGACCATGTCTGGTCGCCAACCCAAGAAGCCGAAAAAAAAAGACAGCCACGATCCTCTTTTTTAAGGGATCCAACAGAGGGAGCTCCCGGTCTTCCTCCTCTCTCAAAAAAGAAGCAGCCAAAAAGGGATAGTGATCCCCATTCCAAGGATCGACCCTCAACAACTGCACAAGTCGGCTACAAATAGCCAGAAAAAGCTCTATCAAAGGGTTCAAAAAAACTGAGTTTGAAATTTCTTTGTGAAGAGAAATCTTCTATCGAGCAACACTCTCACGCACAGAGACTCTTTTGAACCAAAGAAGTTCAGCAACTTGCAGTCCGTCGTAATTCACCAGTTCGAGCAGAGCAGTTCAACAGCTTCCCGCAACGTCAACAAGTCGAGACACGCGGAACACAAATACTTCCGTCCAACCTACCAAAGCCGTCACCGTTCGTGCACACTCGTTCCAAAACTGAAATTTTGACGACAACTTCGCCAGAAGTCGAAACTTCACCAAATTCACACGGAGATCGAATCAGAGGAAGCCTAGGAAATTGTACTCGCTTTCCTTGATATTCAAACACAATTCTAACACAAAATTTTCTGTCACAAATCGAATTAACCCTCTCGGGTCGCGCCACTTCGCGAACCGGCAAATTTTCGGTGAAACAACTGTCAAAATTGAAAATCTTCCAACATGATTCTGATGCAGATATATATCGACAGTCCAAATAATGTGTAATTTCATTTACTTCAACTATTTCACACTCAACTGTTTGTAAATTAGTTTATATTTTTTCCTCAATCACAACTGTTGCACGATCTTGTCCTTTACTTACATATTTGTAAAGGTACTTGATTGATTTGGACTGAACACATTTTTTAACATTTATATGTTCTTGAAACTTCACAAATAAATCAACATTATTTGGTATAATCCACCGGTTATCAAGTACAATTCCATCTTTGACTACTTGTCTTTGATTATATCTTCTTTTATAAATGACAAATCCAACAGCATCAACAATTGTCTTATCAAAAACCTTCTTAGGGAAATGTTTGGTGCATTTTTTTTTCTTCATACATAGTGCATCAGGCTTAAACAATCCACATGGTCCATGCATCATGAATTTGCTAACAACATCGTAACCTATTGGGTCAACTTCTTTGTCTGGTATTTCTGATAAAATGTAATAATCGATATTACTTGGCTGAACCAATTTCTTCTCTTTGGTAAAAGTTAGCAAAATATGAGCATGTGGTTTCCTCTCTTCTGTTACTCGATGACTTGTATAACTAAAAAGCAAGCAAAATAGAAACAAATTAAAATTCAATACTACAGGTAATTTAAAAAAACTATGAGAAATACTAATTAACTCAAACTAATATTTATAACAAAATTTGAACTTTACCAGCAATATTCACTCCAAAGTGGTCAGACTTTTGTAAATTATTCATAAATTCAGCAATCAAGCCATGAGTCAGGTTCTCTAGCAGTTAAACGATCATGTCTGGTCGCCAACCGAAGAAGCCGAGAAAAAAGGACAACCACGATCTTCTTTTAAGGGATCCAACAGAGGGAGCTCCCGGTCTTCCTCCTCTCTCAAAAGAAGCAGAGAAAAAGGGATAGTGATCCCCATTCAGAGGATCGACCCTCAACAATTGCACAAAGTCGGCTACAAATAGCCAGAAAAGCTCTGTCGCAAGGGTTCAAAAACTGGAGTTTGAAATTTCTTTGTGAAGAGAAATCTTCTATCGAGCCAACACTCTCACGCACAGAGACTCTTTTGAACCAAAGAAGTTCAGCAACTTGCAGTCCGTCGTAATTCACCAGTTCGAGCAGAGCAGTTCAACTGCTTCCCGCAACGTCAACAAGTCGAGACACGCGGAACACAAATACTTCTGTCCAACCTACCAAAGCCGTCACAGTTCGTGCACACTCGTTCCAAACTCAAATTTTGACGACAACTTCGCCCGAAGTCGAAACTTCACCAAATTCACACGGAGATCGAATCGAGAGGAAGCCTAGGAAATTGTACTCGCGTTCCTTGATATTCAAACACAATTCTAACACAAAATTTTCTGTCGCAAATCGAATTAACCCTCTCGGGTGGCGCCACTTCGCCAACGAACCGGCAAATTTTCGGTGAAACAACTGTCAAAATTGAAAATCTTCCAACATGATTCTGATGCAGATATATATCGACAGTCCATATAATGTGTAATTTTATTTACTTCAACTATTTCACACTCAACTGTTTGTAAATTAGTTTATATTTTTTCCTCAATCACAACTGTTGCGCGATCTTGTCCTTTACTTACGTATTTGTAAAGGTACTTGATAGATTTGGACAGAACACATTTTTAACATTTATATGTTCCTGAAACTTCACAAATAAATCAACATTATTTGGTATAATCCACCGGTTATCAAGTACAATTCCATCTTTGACTACTTGTCTTTGATTATATCTTCTTTTATAAATGACAAATCCAACAGCATCAACAATTGCTTATCAAAAACCTTCTTAGGGAAATGTTTGGTGCATTTTCCTTTCTTCATACATAGTGCATCAGGCTTAAACAATCCACATGGTCCATGCATCATGAATTTGCTAAACAACATCGTAACCTATTGGGTCAACTTCTTTGTCAGGTATTTTTGATAAAATGTAATAATCGATATTACTTGGCTGAACCAATTTGTTCTTCTTTTTGTTAAAGTTAGCAAAATATGAGCATGTGGTTTCCTCTCTTCTATTACTTTCGATGACTTGTATAACTAAAAAAGCAAGCAAAATAGAAACAAATTAAAATTCAATACTACGTGTAATTTAAAAAAACTATGATAAATACTAAATAACTCAAACTAATATTTATAACAAAATTTGAAGTTTACCAGCAATATTCTCTCCAAAGTGGTGAGACTTTTGTAAATTATTCATAAATTCAGCAATCAAGCCATGAGTCAGCTTCTCCAGCAGTTAAACGACCATGTCTGGTCGCCAACCCAAAGAAGCCGAAAAAAAAAAGACAGCCACGATCCTCTTTTGAGGGATCCAACAGAGGGAGCTCCCCCGGTCTTCCTCCTCTCTCAAAAAAAAGCAGCCAAAAAGGGATAGTGATCCCCATTCCAAGGATCGACCCTCAACAATTGCACAGTAGTCGGCTACAAATAGCCAAAAAAAGCTCATGTCGCAAGGGTTCAAAAAACTGGAGTTTGAAATTTCTTTGTGAAGAGAAATCTTCTATCGAGCAACACTCTCAAGCGCACGAGACTCTTTTGAACCAAAGAAGTTCAGCAACTTGCAGTCCGTCGTAATTCACCAGTTCGAGCAGAGCAGTTCAACTGCTTCCCGCAACGTCAACAAGTCGATACACGCGAAACACAAATACTTCCGTCCAACCGACCAAAGCCGTCACCGTTCGTGCACACTCGTTCCAGAACTCAAATTTTGACGACAACTCGCCAAAAGCGAAACTTCACCAAATTCACACGGAGATCGAATCAGAGGAAGCCTAGGAAATTGTACTCGCGTTCCTTGATATTCAAACACAATTCTAACACAAAATTTTTTGTCACAAATCGAATTAACCCTCTCGGGTCGCGCCACTTCGAACCGGCAAATTTTTGATGAAACAACTGTCAAAATTGAAAATCTTCCAACATGATTCTGATGCAGATATATATCGACAGTCCAAATAATGTTTAATTTCATCTACTTCAACTATTTCACACTCACCTGTTTGTAAATTAGTTTATATTTTTCCTCAATCACTACTGTTGCACGATCTTGTCCTTTACTTACATATTTGTAAAGGTACTTGATTGATTTGGACTGAACACATTTTTTTTATTTATATGTTCTTGGAAACTTCACTAATAAATCAACATTATTTGGTACAATCCACCGGTTATCAAGTACAATTCCATCTTTGACTACTTGTCTTTGATTATATCTTCTCATATAAATGACAAATCCAACATCATCAACAATTGTCTTATCAAAAACTTCTTAGGGAAATGTTTGGTGCATTTTCCTTTCTTCATACATGGTGCATCAGGCTTAAACAATCCACATGGTCCATGCATCATGAATTTGCTAACAACATCGTAACCCTATTGGGTCAACTTCTTTGTCAGGTATTTCTGATAAAATGTAATAATCGATATTACTTGGCTGAACCAATTTGTTCTCTTTGGTTAAAAGTTAGCAAAATATGAGCATGTGGTTTCCTCTCTTCTGATACTTTCGATGACTTGTATAACTAAAAAGCAAAGCAAAATAGAAACAAATTAAAATTCAATACTACAGTGTAATTTAAAAAAAAAACTATGATAAATACTAATTAACTCAAACTAATATTTATAACAAAATTTGAAGTTTACCAGCAATATTCTCTCCAAAGTGGTGAGACTTTTTTAAATTATTCATAAATTCAGCAATCAAGCCATGAGTCAGCTTCTCCAGCAGTTAAACGACCATGTCTGGTCGCCAACCCAAGAAGCCGAGAAAAAAAGACAGCCACGATCCTCTTTTTTTGGGGATCCAACAGAGGGAGCTCCCGGTCTTCCTCCTCTCTCAAAAGAAGCAGCCAAAAAGGGATAGTGATCCCCATTCCAAGGATCGACCCTCAACAATTGCACAGAGTCGGCTACAAATAGCCAGAAAAGCGCTGTCGCAAGGGTTCAAAAACTGGAGTTTGAAATTTCTTTGTGAAGAGAAATCTTCTATCGAGCAACACTCTCGCACGCACAGAGACTCTTTTGAACCAAAGAAGTTCAGCAACTTGCAGTCCGTCGTAATTCACCAGTTCGACCAGAGCAGTTCAACAGCTTCCCGCAACGTCAACAAGTCGAGACACGCGGAACACAAATACTTCCGTCCAACCTACCAAAGCCGTCACCGTTCGTGCACACTCGTTCCATAACTGAAATTTTGACGACAACTCGCCAGAAGTCGAAACTTCACCAAATTCATACGGAGATCGAATCAGAGGAAGCCTAGGAAATTGTACTCGTGTTCCTTGATATTCAAACACAATTCTAACACAAAATTTTTTTGTCAGAAATCGAATTAACCCTCTCGGGTCACGCCACTTCACGAACCAGCGAATTTTTGGTGAAACAACTGTCAAAATTGTAAATCTTCCAACATGATTCGGATGCAGATATATATCGACAGTCCAAATAGAGTTTAATTTCATCTAATTCAACTATTTCACACTCGCCTGTTTGTAAATTAGTTTATATTTTGTCCTCAATCACTACTTGTTGCCTTGATCTTGTCCTTTACTTACATATTTGTAAAGGTACTTGATTGATTTGGACTGAACACATTTTTTTTAACATTTATATGTTCTTGGAACTTCACTAATAAATCAACATTATTTGGTACAATCCACCGGTTATCAAGTACAATTCCATCTTTGACTACTTGTCTTTGATTATATCTTCTCATATAAATGACAAATCCAACATCATCAACAATTGTCTTATCAAAAAAAACTCTTAGGGAAATGTTTGGTGCATTTTTTCTTTTCTTCATACATGGTGCATCAGGCTTAAAACAATCCACATGGTCCATGCATCATGAATTTGCTAACAACATCGTAACCTATTGGGTCAACTTCTTTGTCAGGTATTTCTGATAAAATGTAATAATCGATATTACTTGGCTGAACCAATTTGTTCTCTTTGGTTAAAGTTAGCAAAATATGAGCATGTGGTTTCCTCTCTTCTACTACTTTCGATGACTTGTATAACTAAAAAAGCAAGCAAAATAGAAACAAATTAAAATTCAATACTACGTGTAATTTAAAAAACTATGATCAATACTAATTAACTCAAACTAATATTTATAACAAAATTTGAAGTTTACCTCCAATATTCTCTCTCAAAGTGGTGAGACTTTTTTAAATTATTCATAAATTCAGCAATCAAGCCATGAGTCAGTCTTCTCCGGCAGTTAAACGACCATGTTTGGTCGCCAACCCAAAAGAAGCCGAAAAAAAGGACAGCCACGATCCTCTTTTTTGGGATCCAACAGAGGGAGCTCCCGGTCTTCCTCCTCTCTCAAAAGAAGCAGCCAAAAAAGGATAGTGATCCCCATTCCAAGGATCGACCCTCAACAACTGCACAGAGTCGGCTACAAATAGCCAGAAAAGCTCTGTCGCAAGGGTTAAAAAAGTGGAGTTTGAAATTCCTTTGTGAAGAGAAATCTTTTGTCGAGCAACACTCTCGCGCCGAGAGACTCTTTTTGAACAAAGAAGTTCAGCAACTTGCAGTCCGTCGTAATTCACCAGTTCGACCGGAGCAGTTCAACAGCTTCCGCAACGTCAACAAGTCGATACACGCGAAACACAAATACTTCCGTCCAACCTACCAAAGCCGTCACCGTTCGTGCACACTTTCGTTCCATAACTCAAATTTTGACGACAACTTCGCCCGAAGTTTAAACTTCACCAAATTCACACGGAGATCGAATCGAGGGAAGCCTAGGAAATTGTACTAGCGTTCCTTGATATTCAAACACAATTCTACAAAAAAAATTTTTTCGCAAAATCGAATTAACCCTCTCGGTCGTCGCCACTTCAACGAACCGGCAAATTTTTTTTGAAACAACTGTCAAAATTGAAAATCTTCCAATATGATTCTGATGCAGATATATATCGACAGTCCAAATAATGTTTAATTTCATCTACTTCAACTATTTCACACTCACCTGTTTGTAAATTAGTTTATATTTTTTCCTCAATCACTACTTTGTTGCCGCGATCTTGTCCTTTACTTACATATTTGTAAAGGTACTTGATTGATTTGGACTGAACACATTTTTTTAACATTTATATGTTCTTGGAACTTCACTAATAAATCAACATTATTTGGTACAATCCCACCGGTTATCAAAGTACAATTCCATCTTTGACTACTTGTCTTTGATTATATCTTCTCATATAAATGACAAATCCAACATCATCAACAATTGTCTTATCAAAAAAACTCTTTAGGGAAATGTTTTGGTGCATTTTTTTTTTCTTCATACATGGTGCATCAGGCTTAAACAATCCACATGGTCCATGCATCATGAATTTGCTAACAACATCGTAACCTATTGGGTCAACTTCTTTGTCAGGTATTTCTGATAAAATGTAATAATCGATATTACTTGGCTGAACCAATTTGTTCTCTTTGGTTAAAGTTAGCAAAATATGAGCATGTGGTTTCCTCTCTTCTGATACTTTCGATGACTTGTATAACTAAAAAAAAGCAAAATAGAAACAAATTAAAATTCAATACTATGTGTAATTTAAAAAAAAACAATGATAAATACTAATTAACTCAAACTAAAATTTATAACAAAATTTGAAGTTTACCTGCAATATTCTCCCTAAAGTGGTGAGACTTTTGTAAATTATTCATAAATTCAGCAATCAAGCCATGAGTCAGCTTCTCCAGCAGTTAAACGACCATGTCTGGTCGCCAACCGAAGAAGCCGAGAAAAAAGGACAGCCACGATCCTCTTTTAAGGGATCCAACAGAGGGAGCTCCCAGTCTTCCTCCTCTCTCAAAAGAAGCAGCCAAAAAGGGATAGTGATCCCCATTCAGAGGATCGACCCTCAACAATTGCACAGAGTCGGCTACAAATAGCCAGAAAAGCTCTGTCGCAAGGGTTAAAAAACTGGAGTTTAAAATTCCTTTGTGAAGAGAAATCATCTATCGAGCAAACACTCTCGCACATAGAGACTCTTTCGAGCCAAAGAAGTTCAGCAACTTGCAGTCCGTCGTAATTCACCAGTTCGACCGGAGCAGTTCTACAGCTCTTCCCGCAAACGTCAACAAGTCGATACCACGCGGAACACAAATACTTCCGTCCAACCTACCAAAGCCGTCACCGTTCGTGCACACTTTCGTTCCATAACTCAAATTTTGACGACAACTTCGCCCGGAAGCCGAAAAACTTCACCAAATTCACACGGAGATCGAATCGAGGAAGCCTATGGAAATTGTACTTCAGCGTTCCTTGATATTCAAACACAATTCTAACACAAAATTTTTTTGTCGCAAATCGAATTAACCCTCTCGGTCCGCGCCACTTCGCGAACCGGCAAATTTTTGGTGAAACAACTGTCAAAATTGAAAATCTTCCAATATGATTCTGATGCAGATATATATCGACAGTCCAAATAATGTTTAATTTCATCTACTTCAACTATTTCACACTCACCTGTTTGTAAATTAGTTTATATTTTGTCCTCAATCACTACTCGTTGCACGATCTTGTCCTTTACTTACATATTTGTAAAGGTACTTGATTGATTTGGACTGAACACATTTTTTTCACATTTATATGTTCATGGAACTTCACTAATAAATCAACATTATTTGGTACAACCCACCGGTTATCAAGTACAATTCTATCTTTGACTACTTGTCTTTGATTATATCTTCTCATATAAATGACAAATCCAACATCATCAACAATTGTCTTATCAAAAAACTTCTTAGGGAAATGTTTTGTGCATTTTCCTTTCTTCATACATGGTGCATCAGGCTTAAACAATCCACATGGTCCATGCATCATGAATTTGCTAACAACATCGTAACCTATTGGGTCAACTTCTTTGTCAGGTATTTCTGATAAAATGTAATAATCGATATTACTTGGCTGAACCAATTTGTTCTCTTTGGTTAAAGTTAGCAAAATATGAGCATGTGGTTTCCTCTCTTCTGATACTCGATGACTTGTATAACTAAAAAGCAAGCAAAATAGAAACAAATTAAAATTCAATACTACGTGTAATTTAAAAAAACTATGATAAATACTAATTAACTCAAACTAATATTTATAACAAAATTTGAAGTTTACCTCCAATATTCTCTCCAAAGTGGTGAGACTTTTGTAAATTATTCATAAATTCAGCAATCAAGCCATGAGTCAGCTTCTCCAGCAGTTAAACGACCATGTCTGGTCGCCAACCGAAGAAGCCGAGAAAAAAGGACAACCACGATCTTCTTTTAAGGGATCCAACAGAGGGAGCTCCCGTCTTCCTCCTCTCTCAAAAAGAAGCAGCCAAAAGGGATAGTGATCCCCATTCCAAGGATCGACCCTCAACAATTGCACAGTGTCGGCTACAAATAGCTAGAAAAAGCTCATGTCGCAAGGGTTAAAAAACTGGAGTTTGAAATTCCTTTGTGAAGAGAAATCTTCTATCGAGCAACACTCTCACAAGACGAGACTCTTTTGAGACAAAAGAAGTTCAGCAACTTGCAGTCCGTCGTAATTCACCAGTTCGACCGGAGCAGTTCTACAGCTTCCCGCCAACGCGTCAACAAGTCGATACACGCGGAACACAAATACTTCCGTCCAACTGACCAAAGCCGTCACCGTTCGTGCACACTCGTTCCATAACTCAAATTTTGACGACAACTCGCCAGAAGCCGAAACTTCACCAAATATACACGGAGATCGAATCAGAGGAAGCCATGGAAATTGTACTAGCGTTCCTTGATATTCAAACACAATTCTAACACAAAATTTTTTGTCGCAAATCGAATTAACCCTCTCGGGTCACGCCACTTCGCGAACCGACGAATTTTCAGTGAAACAACTGTCAAAATTGAAAATCTTCCAATATGATTCTGATGCAGATATATATCGACAGACTAAATAATGTTTAATTTCATCTACTTCAACTATTTCACATTCACCTGTTTGTAAATTAGTTTATATTTTGTCCTCAATCACTACTGTTGCACGATCTTGTCCTTTACTTACATATTTGTATAGGTACTTGATTGATTTGGATTGAACACATTTTTTTCAACATTTATATGTTCATGGAAACTTCACTAATAAATCAACATTATTTGGTACAACCCACCGGTTATAAAGTACAATTCCATCTTTGACTACTTGTCTTTGATTATATCTTCTCATATAAATGACAAATCCAACATCATCAACAATTGTCTTATCAAAAAACTTCTTAGGGAAATGTTTTGTGCATTTTTTTTTTCTTCATACATGGTGCATCAGGCTTAAACAATCCACATGGTCCATGCATCATGAATTTGCTAACAACATCGTAACCTATTGGGTCAACTTCTTTGTCAGGTATTTCTGCTAAAATGTAATAATCGATATTACTTGGTTGAACCAATTTGTTCTCTTTGGTTAAAGTTAGCAAAATATGAGCATGTGGTTTCCTCTCTTCTTCTGATACTTTCGATGACTTGTACAACTAAAAAGCAAAGCAAAATAGAAACAAATTAAAATTCAATACTATGTGTAATTTAAAAAAACTATGATAAATACTAATTAACTCAAACTAAAATTTATAACAAAATTTGAAGTTTACCTGCAATATTCTCCCCAAAGTGGTGAGACTTTTGTAAATTATTCATAAATTCAGCAATCAAGCCATGAGTCAGCTTCTCCAGCAGTTAAACGACCATGTCTGGTCGCCAACCCAAAGAAGCCGAGAAAAAAAGGACAGCCACGATCCTCTTTTTTAGGGATCCAACAGAGGGGAGCTCCCGGTCTTCCTCCTCTCTCAAAAAAGAAGCAGCCAAAAAGGGATAGTGATCCCCATTCCAAGGATCGACCCTCAACAACTTGCAGAAGTCGGCTACAAATAGCTAGAAAAAAAGCTCTGTCGCAAGGGTTAAAAAACTGGAGTTTGAAATTCCTTTGTGAAGAGAAATCTTCTATCGAGCAACACTCTCACGCACACGAGACTCTTTTTTGACAAAAGAAGTTCAGCAACTTGCAGTCCGTCGTAATTCACCAGTTCGGCCCGGTGCAGTTCTACAGCTTCGCCAGCAAACGTCAACAAGTCGATACACGCGGAACACAAATACTTCCGTCCAACCTACCAAAGCCGTCACCGTTTCGTGCACACTCGTTCCATAACTCAAATTTTGACGACAACTCGCCAGAAGCCGAAACTTCACCAAATATACACGGAGATCGAATCAGAGGAAGCCATGGAAATTGTACTAGCGTTCCTTGATATTCAAACACAATTCTAACACAAAATTTTTTGTCGCAAATCGAATTAACCCTCTCGGGTCACGCCACTTCGCGAACCGGCGAATTTTTAGTGAAACAACTGTCAAAATTGAAAATCTTCCAATATGATTCTGATGCAGATATATATCGACAGACTAAATAATGTTTAATTTCATCTACTTCAACTATTTCACATTCACCTGTTTGTAAATTAGTTTATATTTTGTCCTCAATCACTACTGTTGCACGATCTTGTCCTTTACTTACATATTTGTATAGGTACTTGATTGATTTGGATTGAACACATTTTTCAAAATTTATATGTGCATGGAACTTCACTAATAAATCAACATTATTTGGTACAACCCACCGGTTATAAAGCACAATTCCATCTTTGTCTACTTGTCTTTGATTATATCTTCTCATATAAATGACAAATCCAACATCATCAACAATTGTCTTATCTGAAAACTTCTTCAGGAAATGTTTTGTGCATTTTCCTTTCTTCATACATGGTGCATCAGGCTTAAACAATCCACATGGTCTATGCATCATGAATTTGCTAACAACATCGTAACCCATTGGGTCAACTTCTTTGTCAGGTATTTCTGCTAAAATGTAATAATCGATATTACTTGGTTGAAGCAATTTGTTCTCTTTGGTTAAAGTTAGCAAAATATGAGCGTGTGGTTTCCTCTCTTCTGATACTCGATGACTTGTACAACTAAAAAGCAAGCAAAATAGAAACAAATTAAAATTCAATACTATGTGTAATTTAAAAAAACTATGATAAATACTAATTGACTCAAACTAAAATTTATAACAAAATTTGAAGTTTACCTGCAATATTCTCCCTAAAGTGGTGAGACTTTTGTAAATTATTCATAAATTCAGCAATCAAGCCATGACTCAGCTTCTCCGGCAGTTAAACGACCATGTCTGGTCGCCAACCGAAGAAGCCGAGAAAAAAGGACAGCCACGATCCTCTTTTAAGGGATCCAACAGAGGGAGCTCCCGGTCTTCCTCCTCTCTCAAAAAAGAAGCCAAAAAAGGATAGTGATCCCCATTCCAAGGATCGACCCTCAACAATTGCAGAGTCGGCTACAAATAGCCAGAAAAAGCTCATCGCAAGGGTTAAAAACTGGAGTTTGAAATTCCTTTGTGAAGAGAAATCTTCTATCGAGCAACACTCTCTCAGCACCGCGAGACTCTTTTGAGACAAAGAAGTTCAGCAACTTGCAGTCCGTCATAATTCACCAGTTCGACCGGAGCAGTTCTACAGCTCGCCGGCAACGTCAACAAGTCGATACACGCGGAACACAAATACTTCCGTCCAACCAACCAAAGCCGTCACCGTTCGTGCACACTCGTTCCATAACTCAAATTTCGACGACAACTCGCCAGAAGCCGAAACTTCACCAAATTCACACACGGAGAGATCGAATCGAGGGAAGCCTAGGAAATTGTACTCGCGTTCCTTGAGATTCAAACACAATTCTAACACAAAATTTTCTGTCGCAAATCGAATTAACCCTCTCGGGTCGCGCCACTTCGAACCGGCAAATTTTTGATGAAACAACTGTCAAAATTGAAAATCTTCCAACATGATTCTGATGCAGATATATATCGACAGTCCAAATAATGTTTAATTTCATCTACTTCAACTATTTCACACTCACCTGTTTGTAAATTAGTTTATATTTTGTCCTCAATCACTACTGTTGCACGATCTTGTCCTTTACTTACATATTTGTAAAGGTACTTGATTGATTTGGACTGAACACATTTTTCAACATTTATATGTGCATGGAACTTCACTAATAAATCAACATTATTTGGTACAACCACCGGTTATCAAGTACAATTCCATCTTTGACTACTTGTCTTTGATTATATCTTCTCATATAAATGACAAATCCAACATCATCAACAATTGTCTTATCAAAAAACTTCTTCAGGGAAATGTTTTGTGCATTTTTTCTTTCTTCATACATGGTGCATCAGGCTTAAACAATCCACATGGTCCATGCATCATGAATTTGCTAACAACATCGTAACCCCATTGGGTCAACTTCTTTGTCAGGTATTTCTGCTAAAATGTAATAATCGATATTACTTGGTTGAACCAATTTGTTCTCTTTGGTTAAAGTTAGCAAAATATGAGCGTGTGGTTTCCTCTCTTCTGATACTCGATGACTTGTACAACTAAAAAGCAAGCAAAATAGAAACAAATTAAAATTCAATACTATGTGTAATTTAAAAAAGCTATGATAAATACTAATTAACTCAAACTAAAATTTATAACAAAATTTGAAGTTTACCTGCAATATTCTCCCTAAAGTGGTGAGACTTTTGTAAATTATTCATAAATTCAGCAATCAAGCCATGAGTCAGCTTCTCCAGCAGTTAAACGACCATGTCTGGTCGCCAACCGAAGAAGCCGAGAAAAAAGGACAGCCACACGATCCTCTTTTGAGGGATCCAACAGAGGGTGCTCCCGTCTTCCTCCTCTCTCTCAAAAGAAGCAGCCAAAAGGGATAGTGATCCCCATTCCAAGGATCGACCCTCAACAACTGCACGTAGTCGGCTACAAATAGCTAGAAAAGCTCTCACGCAAAGGGTTAAAAATTGGAGTTTGAAATTCCTTTGTGAAGAGAAATCTTCTGTCGAGCAACACTCTCGCGCACAGAGACTCTTTCGAGACAAAGAAGTTGAGCAACTTACAGTCCGTCGTAATTTATCAGTTCGACCGGAGTAGTTCTACAGCTCGCTGGCAACGTCAACAAGTCGATACACACGGAACACAAATACTTCCGTCCAACCAACCAAAGCCGTCAGCATTCGTGCACACTCGTTCCATAACTCAAATTTTGACGACAACTCGCCGAAGCCAAAACTTCACCAAATTCACACGGAGATCGAATCGAGAGGAAGCCATGGAAATTGTACTTTCAGCGTTCCTTGATATTCAAACACAATTCTAACACAAAATTTTTTTGTCGCCAAATCGAATTAACCCTCTTCGGTCACGCCACCACTTCAGCGAACCGGCAAAATTTTGATGAAACAACTGTCAAAATTGAAAATCTTCCAATATGATTCTGATGCAGATATATATCGACAGGTCCAAATAATGTTTAATTTCATCTACTTCAACTATTTCACATTCACCTGTTTGTAAATTAGTTTATATTTTGTCCTCAATCACTACTGTTGCACGATCTTGTCCTTTACTTACATATTTGTATAGGTACTTGATTGATTTGGACTTGAACACATTTTTTTAAAATTTATATGTGCATGGAACTTCACTAATAAATCAACATTATTTGGTACAACCCACCGGTTTATAAAGTACAATTCCATCTTTGTCTACTTGTCTTTGATTATATCTTCTCATATAAATGACAAATCCAACATCATCAACAATTGTCTTATTAGAAAACTTCTTAGGAAAGGTTTTGTGCATTTTCCTTTCTTCATACATGGTGCATCAGGCTTAAACAATCCACATGGTCTATGCATCATGAATTTGCTAACAACATCGTAACCTATTGGGTCAACTTCTTTGTCAGGTATTTCTGCTAAAATGTAATAATCGATATTACTTGGTTGAACCAATTTGTTCTCTTTGGTTAAAGTTAGCAAAATATGAGCGTGTGGTTTCCTCTCTTCTATACTTTCGATGACTTGTACAACTAAAAAGCAAGCAAAATAGAAACAAATTAAAATTCAATACTATGTGTAATTTAAAAAAGCTATGATAAATACTAATTGACTCAAACTAAAATTTATAACAAAATTTGAAGTTTACCTGCAATATTCTCCCTAAAGTGGTGAGACTTTTGTAAATTATTCATAAATTCAGCAATCAAGCCATGAGTCAGCTTCTCCAGCAGTTAAACGACCATGTCTGGTCGCCAACCGAAGAAGCCGAGAAAAAAGGACAGCCACGATCCTCTTTTAAGGGATCCAACAGAGGGAGCTCCCGGTCTTCCTCCTCTCTCAAAAGAAGCAGCCAAAAAGGATAGTGATCCCCATTCCAAGGATCGACCCTCAACAATTGCACAGAGTCGGCTACAAATAGCGAGAAAAGCTCTGTCGCAAGGGTTAAAAAACTGGAGTTTGAAATTCCTTTGTGAAGAGAAATCTTCTGTCGAGCAACACTCTCGCGCACAGAGACTCTTTTCGAGACAAAGAAGTTCAGCAACTTGCAGTCCGTCGTAATTCACCAGTTCGACCGGTGCAGTTCTACAGCTCGCCAGCAACGTCAACAAGTCGATACACGCGGAACACAAATACTTCCGTCCAACCGACCAAAGCCGTCACCGTTCGTGCACACTCGTTCCATAACTCAAATTTTGACGACAACTCGCCAGAAGCCGAAACTTCACCAAATTCACACGGAGATCGAATCAGAGGAAGCCATGGAAATTGTACTCGCGTTCCTTGATATTCAAACACAATTCTAACACAAAATTTTTTGTCGCAAATCGAATTAACCCTCTCGGTCGCGCCACTTCGCGAACCGGCAAATTTTTAGTGAAACAACTGTCAAAATTGAAAATCTTCCAACATGATTCTGATGCAGATATATATCGACAGTCCAAATAATGTTTAATTTCATCTACTTCAACTATTTCACACTCACCTGTTTGTAAATTAGTTTATATTTTGTCCTCAATCACTACTGTTGCATGATCTTGTCCTTTACTTACATATTTGTATAGGTACTTGATTGATTTGGACTGAACACATTTTTCAACATTTATATGTGCATGGAACTTCACTAATAAATCAACATTATTTGGTACAACCCACCGGTTATAAAGTACAATTCCATCTTTGTCTACTTGTCTTTGATTATATCTTCTCATATAAATGACAAATCCAACATCATCAACAATTGTCTTATCAGAAAACTTCTTCAGGGAAATGTTTTGTGCATTTTCCTTTCTTCATACATGGTGCATCAGGCTTAAACAATCCACATGGTCTATGCATCATGAATTTGCTAACAACATCGTAACCTATTGGGTCAACTTCTTTGTCAGGTATTTCTGCTAAAATGTAATAATCGATATTACTTGGTTGAAGCAATTTGTTCTCTTTGGTTAAAGTTAGCAAAATATGAGCGTGTGGTTTCCTCTCTTCTGATACTCGATGACTTGTACAACTAAAAAGCAAGCAAAATAGAAACAAATTAAAATTCAATACTATGTGTAATTTAAAAAAGCTATGATAAATACTAATTGACTCAAACTAAAATTTATAACAAAATTTGAAGTTTACCTGCAATATTCTCCCTAAAGTGGTGAGACTTTTGTAAATTATTCATAAATTCAGCAATCAAGCCATGAGTCAGCTTCTCCAGCAGTTAAACGACCATGTCTGGTCGCCAACCGAAGAAGCCGAGAAAAAAGGACAGCCACGATCCTCTTTTGAGGGATCCAACAGAGGGAGCTCCCGGTCTTCCTCCTCTCTCAAAAGAAGCAGCCAAAAGGGATAGTGATCCCCATTCCAAGGATCGACCCTCAACAATTGCACAGAGTCGGCTACAAATAGCTAGAAAAGCTCTGTCGCAAGGGTTAAAAAACTGGAGTTTGAAATTCCTTTGTGAAGAGAAATCTTCTGTCGAGCAACACTCTCGCGCACGAGACTCTTTCGAGACAAAGAAGTTCAGCAACTTGCAGTCCGTCGTAATTCACCAGTTCGACCGGAGCAGTTCTACAGCTCGCCCGCCAACGTCAACAAGTCGATACACGCGGAACACAAATACTTCCGTCCAACCGACCAAAGCCGTCACCATTCGTGCACACTCGTTCCATAACTCAAATTTCGACGACAACTTCGCCCGAGTTTAAACTTCACCAAATTCACACGGAGATCGAATCGAGGAAGCCTAGGAAATTGTACTCACGCGTTCCTTGATATTCAAACACAATTCTAACACAAAATTTTTTTCGCAAATCGAATTAACCCTCTCGGTCAATTTACTTCAACGAACCGGCAAATTTTTCGGTGAAACAACTGTCAAAATTGAAAATCTTCCAATATGATTCTGATGCAGATATATATCGACAGTCCAAATAATGTTTAATTTCATCTACTTCAACTATTTCACATTCACCTGTTTGTAAATTAGTTTATATTTTGTCCTCAATCACTACTTTTGACGATCTTGTCCTTTTCTTACATATTTGTATAGGTACTTGATTGATTTGGACTGAACACATTTTTTAACATTTATATGTGCATGGAACTTCACTAATAAATCAACATTATTTGGTACAACCCACCGGTAATAAAGTACAATTCCATCTTTGTCTACTTGTCTTTGATTATATCTTCTCATATAAATGACAAATCCAACATCATCAACAATTGTCTTATCAAAAAACTTCTTCTTAGGGAAATGTTTTGTGCATTTTTCCTTTCTTCATACATGGTGCATCAGGCTTAAACAATCCACATGGTCCATGCATCATGAATTTGCTAACAACATCGTAACCTATTGGGTCAACTTCTTTGTCAGGTATTTCTGCTTAAATGTAATAATCGATATTACTTGGCTGAACCAGTTTGTTCTCTTTGGTTAAAGTTAGCAAAATATGAGCGTGTGGTTTCCTCTCTTCTGATACTCGATGACTTGTATAACTAAAAAGCAAGCAAAATAGAAACAAATTAAAATTCAATACTACGTGTAATTTAAAAAACTATGATAAATACTAATTGACTCAAACTAATATTTATAACAAAATTTGAAGTTTACCTGCAATATTCTCTCCAAAGTGGTGAGACTTTTGTAAATTATTCATAAATTCAGCAATCAAGCCATGAGTCAGCTTCTCCAGCAGTTAAACGACCATGTCTGGTCGCCAACCGAAGAAGCCGAGAAAAAAAAGACAGCCACGATCCTCTTTTGAGGGATCCAACAGAGGGGAGCTCCCGGTCTTCCTCCTCTCTCAAAAAAGAAGCAGCCAAAAGGGATAGTGATCCCCATTCCAAGGATCGACCCTCAACAATTGCACAGATTCGGCTACAAATAGCCAAAAAAAGCTCTGTCGCAAAGGTTCAAAACTGGAGTTTGAAATTCCTTTGTGAAGAGAAATCTTCTATCGAGCAACACTCTCACATGACGAGAGACTCTTTTGAACAAAGAAGTTCAGCAACTTGCAGTCCGTCGTAATTCACCAGTTCGACCGGAGCAGTTCTACACGCTCACCGCCAATGTCAACAAGTCGATACACGCGAACACAAATACTTCCATTCAACCGACCAAAGCCTTCACCGTTTCGTGCACACTTTCGTTCCATAACTCAAATTTTGACGAACAACTTCGCCAGAAGCGAAACTTCACCAAATTCACACGGAGATCGAATCGAGGGAAGCCTAGGAAATTGTACTCCGCGTTCCTTGATATTCAAACACAATTCTAACACAAAATTTTTTCGCAAATCGAATTAACCCTCTCGGTCGCGCCACTTCGAACCGGCAAATTTTTGATGAAACAACTGTCAAAATTGAAAATCTTCCAACATGATTCTGATGCAGATATATATCAACAGTCCAAATAATGTTTAATTTCATCTACTTCAACTATTTCACACTCATCTGTTTGTAAATTAGTTTATATTTTGTCCTCAATCACTACTGTTGCATGATCTTGTCCTTTACTTACATATTTGTATAGGTACTTGATTGATTTGGACTGAACACATTTTTCAACATTTATATGTGCATGGAACTTCACTAATAAATCAACATTATTTGGTACAACCCACCGTTATCAAGTACAATTCCATCTTTGTCTACTTGTCTTTGATTATATCTTCTCATATAAATGACAAATCCAACATCATCAACAATTGTCTTATCAAAAAAACTTCTTAGGGAAATGTTTTGTGCATTTTCCTTTCTTCATACATGGTGCATCAGGCTTAAACAATCCACATGGTCTATGCATCATGAATTTGCTAACAACATCGTAACCTATTGGGTCAACTTCTTTGTCAAGTATTTCTGCTAAAATGTAATAATCGATATTACTTGGCTGAACCAATTTGTTCTCTTTGGTTAAAGTTAGCAAAATATGAGCATGTGGTTTCCTCTCTTCTGATACTTTCGATGACTTGTATAACTAAAAAGCAAGCAAAATAGAAACAAATTAAAATTCAATACTATGTGTAATTTAAAAAAGCAATGATAAATACTAATTGACTCAAACTAATATTTATAACAAAATTTGAAGTTTACCTGCAATATTCTCTCCAAAGTGGTGAGACTTTTGTAAATTATTCATAAATTCAGCAATCAAGCCATGAGTCAGCTTCTCCAGCAGTTAAACGACCATGTCTGGTCGCCAACCGAAGAAGCCGAGAAAAAAGGACAGCCACGATCCTCTTTTGAGGGATCCAACAGAGGGAGCTCCCGGTCTTCCTCCTCTCTCAAAAAGAAGCAGCCAAAAAGTGGATAGTGATCCCCATTCAAGGATCGACCCTCAACAACTGCACAGAGTCGGCTACAAATTGCCAAAAAAGCTCTGTCGCAAGGGTGAAAAAAGTGGAGTATGAAATTCCTTTGCGAAGAGAAATCTTTTGTCGAGCAACACTCTCGCGCACAGAGACTCTTACGAGCCAAAGAAGTTCAGCAACTTGCACTCCTTCATAATTCACCAGTTCGACCGGAGCAGTTCTACACGCTTTCCGCCAACGAAAACAAGTCGATACACGCGAAACACAAATACTTCCGTTCAACCAACCACCAAAGCCTTCACCGTTCGTGCACACTGCGTTCCATAACTCAAATTTTGACGACAACTTCGCCGTAAGCGAAACTTCACCAAATTCACACGGAGATCGAATCGAGAGGAAGCCTAGGAAATTGTACTTTCGTTCCTTGATATTCAAACACAATTCTAACACAAAATTTTTTTGTCTCAAATCCAATTAACCCTCTCGGTCAAACCACATCGAAACGGCAAATTTTTGGAAACAACTGTCAAAATTGAAAATCTTCCAATATGATTCTGATGCAGATATAAATCGACAGACCAAATAATGTTTAATTTCATCTACTTCAACTATTTCACATTCACCTGTTAGTAAATTAGTTTATATTTTGTCCTCAATCACTACTGTTGCACGATCTTGTCCTTTCCTTACATATTTGTATAGGTACTTGATTGATTTGGACTGAACACATTTTTTCAACATTTATATGTGCATGGAACTTCACTAATAAATCAACATTATTTGGTACAACCCACCGGTTATCAAGTACAATTCCATCTTTGTCTACTTGTCTTTGATTATATCTTCTCATATAAATGACAAATCCAACATCATCAATAATTGTCTTATCAAAAAACTTCTTAGGGAAATGTTTTGTGCATTTTCCTTTCTTCATACATGGTGCATCAGGCTTAAACAATCCACATGGTCTATGCATCATGAATTTGCTAACAACATCGTAACCTATTGGGTCAACTTCTTTGTCAAGTATTTCTGCTAAAATGTAATAATCGATATTACTTGGCTGAACCAATTTGTTCTCTTTGGTTAAAGTTAGCAAAATATGAGCGTGTGGTTTCCTCTCTTCTGATACTCGATGACTTGTACAACTAAAAAGCAAGCAAAATAGAAACAAATTAAAATTCAATACTATGTGTAATTTAAAAAAACTATGATAAATACTAATTGACTCAAACTAATATTTATAACTAAATTTGAAGTTTACATGCAATATTCTCTCCAAAGTGGTGACACTTTTGTAAATTATTCATTAATTCAGCAATCAAGCCATGAGTCAGCTTCTCCAGCAGTTAAACGACCATGTCTGGTCGCCAACCGAAGAAGCCGAGAAAAAGGGACAGCCACAATCCTCTTTTGAGGGATCCAACAGAGGGAGCTCCCGGTCTTCCTCCTCTCTCAAAAGAAGCAGCCAAAAGGGATAGTGATCCCCATTCCAAGGATCGACCCTCAACAACTGCACAGAGTCGGCTACAAATTGCCAAAAAAGCTCAGTCGCAAGGGTGAAAAAAGTGGAGTATGAAATTCCTTTGCGAAGAGAAATCTTCTGTCGAGCAACACTCTCGCGCACAGAGACTCTTTCGAGCCAAAGAATTTCAGCAACTTGCAGCCCGTCATAATTCACCAGTTCGACCGGAGCAGTTCTACACGCTCACCGCCAATGTCAACAAGTCGATACACGCGAACACAAATACTTCCGTTCAACCGACCAAAGCCTTCACCGTTCGTGCACACTCGTTCCATAACTCAAATTTTGATGACAACTCGCCAGAAGCCGAAACTTCACCAAATTGACACGGAGATCGAATCAGAGGAAGCCTAGGAAATTGTACTCACGTTCCTTGATATTCAAACACAATTCTATCACAATTTTTTTTCGCAAATCGAATTAACCCTCTCAGTCGCGCCACTTCGCGAACCGGCGAATTTTCGATGAAACAACTGTCAAAATTGAAAATCTTCCAACATAATTCTGATGCAGATATAAATCAACAGTCCAAATAATGTTTAATTTCATCTACTTCAACTATTTCACACTCACCTGTTTGTAAATTAGTTTATATTTTGTCCTCAATCACTACTGTTGCATGATCTTGTCCTTTACTTACATATTTGTATAGGTACTTGATTGATTTGGACTGAACACATTTTTCAACATTTATATGTGCATGGAACTTCACTAATAAATCAACATTATTTGGTACAACCCACCGGTTATAAAGTACATTTCCATCTTTGTCTATTTGTCTTTGATTATATCTTCTCATATATATGACAAATCCAACATCATCAATAATTTCATATCAAAAAATTTCTAAGGGAAATGTTTTGTGCATTTTCCTTTCTTCATACATGGTGCATCAGGCTTAAACAATCCACATGGTCTATGCATCATGAATTTGCTAACAACATCGTAACCTATTTGGTCAACTTCTTTGTCAAGTATTTCTGCTAAAATGTAATAATCGATATTACTTGGCTGAACCAATTTGTTCTCTTTGGTTAAAGTTAGCAAAATATGAGCGTGTGGTTTCCTCTCTTCTGATACTTTCGATGACTTGTATAACTAAAAAAAAGTAAGCAAAATAGAAACAAATTAAAATTCAATACTACGTGTAATTTTAAAAAACAATGATAAAACTAATTGACTCAAACTAATATTTATAACTAAATTTGAAGTTTACATGCAATATTCTCTCCAAAGTGGTGAGACTTTTTTAAAATTATTCATAAATTCAGCAATCAAGCCATGAGTCAGCTTCTCCAGCAGTTAAAACGACCATGTCTGGTCGCCAACCCAAGAAGCCGAGAAAAAAAAGGACAGCCACGATCCTCTTTTGAGGGATCCAACAGAGGGAGCTCCCGTCTTCCTCCTCTCTCTCAAAAGCAGCCAAAAAAAGGATAGTGATCCCCATTCCAGGGATCGACCCTCAACAATTGCACTGAGAGTCGGCTACAAATAGCCAGAAAAGCTCATCCGCAAGGGTTGGAAAATTGGAGTTTGAAATTCCTTTTTGAAGAGAAATCTTCTGTCGAGCAACACTCTCGCACATGGAGACTCTTTCGAGCCAAAGAAGTTCAGCAACTTGCAGCCCGTCGTAATTCACCAGTTCGACCACAGCAGTTCTACACGCTTGCTGCCAACGTCAACAAGTCGATACACGCGGAACACAAATACTTCCGTTCAACCGACCAAAGCCTTCACCGTTCGTGCATACTCGTTCCCTAACTCAAATTTTGACGACAACTCGCCAGAAGCCGAAACTTCACCAAATTCACACGGAGATTGAATCAGAGGAAGCCTAGGAAATTGTACTCGCGTTCCTTGATATTCAAACACAATTCTATCACAATTTTTAGTCTCAAATCCAATTAACCCTCTCAGTCGCGCCACATCGGGAACCGGCAAATTTTCGGGGAAACAACTGTCAAAATTGAAAATCTTCCAATATGATTCAGATGCAGAAATAAATCGATAGTCCAAATAATGTTTAATTTCATCTATTTCAACTATTTCACTCTCACCTGTTTGTAAATTAGTATATATTTTGTCCTCAATCACTACTGTTGCATGATCTTGTCCTTTACTTACATATTTGTATAGGTACTTGATTGATTTGGACTGAACACATTTTTTTCAACATTTATATGTGCATGGAACTTCACTAATAAATCAACATTATTTAGAACAACCCACCGGTTATCAAGTACATTTCCATCTTTGTCTACTTGTCTTTGATTATATCTTCTCATATAAATGACAAAATCCCAACATCATCAATAATTATCTTATCAGAAAACTTCTAAGGGAAATGTTTTGTGCATTTTCCTTTCTTCATACATGGTGATTCAGGCTTAAACAATCCACATGGTCTATGCATCATGAATTTGCTAACTACATCGTAACCTATTGGGTCAACTTCTTTGTCAAGTATTTCTGCTAAAATGTAATAATCGATATTACTTGGCTGAACCAATTTGTTCTCTTTGGTTAAAGTTAGCAAAATATGAGCGTATGGTTTCCTCTCTTCTGATACTTTCGATGACTTGTATAACTAAAAAAAGTAAGCAAAATAAAAACAAATAAAAATTCAATACTACGTGTAATTTAAAAAAAACTATGATAAATACTAATTGACTCAAACTAATATTTATAACTAAATTTGAAGTTTACATGCAATATTCTCTCCAAAGTGGTAAGACTTTTTTGTAAATTATTCATAAATTTAGAAATCAAGCCATGAGTCAGCTTCTCCAGCAGTTTAAACGACCATGGCTGGTCGCCAACCCAAGAAGCCGAAAAAAAAAGGACAGCCACGATCCTCTTTTGAGGGATCCAACAGAGGGAGCTCCCCGGTCTTCCTCCTCTCTCAAAAGAAGCAGCCAAAAAAGGGATAGTGATCCCCATTCCAAGGATCGACCCTCAACAATTGCACAGATTCGCTACAAATAGCCAGAAAAAGCTCTGGCGCATCGGTTCGAAAAATGGAGTTTGAAATTCCTTTGTGAAGAGAAATCTTCTGTCGAGCAACACTCTCGCGAACAGAGACTCTTTCGAGCCAAAGAATTTCAGCAACTTGCAGCCCGTCGTAATTCACCAGTTCGACCGGAGCAGTTCTACACGCTCACCGCCAATGTCAACAAGTCGATACACGCGGAACACAAATACTTCCGTTCAACCGACCACAGCCTTCACCGTTCGTGCGCACTCGTTCCATAACTCAAATTTCGATGACAACTCGCCAGAAGCCGAAACTTCACCAAATTGACACGGAGATCGAATCAGAGGAAGCCTAGGAAGTTGTACTCACGTTCCTTGATATTCAAACACAATTCTATCACAATTTTTTTTCGCAAATCGAATTAACCCTCTCAGTCGCGCCACTTCGCGAACCGGCGAATTTTTGATGAAACAACTGTCAAAATTGAAAATCTTCCAACATAATTCTGATACAGATATAAATTAACAGTGCAAATATTGTTTAATTTCATCTACTTCAACTATTTCACACTCACCTGTTTGTAAATTAGCTTATATTTTATCCTCAATCACTACTGTTGCATGATCTTGTCCTTTACTTACATATTTTTATAGGTACTTGATTGATTTGGACTGAACACATTTTTCAACATTTATATGTGCATGGAACTTCACTAATAAAACAACATTATTTGGTACAACCCACCGGTTATCAAGTACATTTCCATCTTTGTCTACTTGTCTTTGATTATATCTTCACATATAAATGACAAATCCAACATCATCAATAATTGTCTTATCAGAAAACTTCAAAGGGAAATATTTTGTGCATTTTCCTTTCTTCATTCATGGTGCTTCAGGCTTAAACAATCCACATGGTCTATGCATCATGAATTTGCTAACTACATCGTAAACCTATTGGGTCAACTTCTTTGTCAAGTATTTTTGCTAAAATGTAATAATCGATATTACTTGGCTGAACCAATTTGTTCTCTTTGGTTAAAGTTATCAAACTATGAGCGTGTGGTTTCCTGTCTTCTGGTACTCGATGACTTGTATAACTAAAAAGTAAGCAAAATAGAAACAAATTAAAATTCAATACTACGTGTAATTTAAAAAAACAATGATAAAACCTAATTGACTCAAACTAATATTTATAACTAAATTTGAAGTTTACATGCAATATTCTCTCCAAAGTGGTGAGACTTTTGTAAATTATTCATAAATTTAGCAATCAAGCCATGAGTCAGCTTCTCCAGCAGTTAAACGACCATGTCTGGTCGCCAACCAAGAAGCCGAAAAAAATGACAGCCACGATCCTCTTTTGAGGGATCCAACAGAGGGAGCTCCCGGTCTTCCTCCTCTCTCAAAAGAAGCAGCCAAAAAGGGATAGTGATCCCCATTCAGAGGATCGACCCTCAACAATTGCACAGAGTCGGCTACAAATAGCCAGAAACGCTCTGTCGCAAGGGTTCGAAAACTGGAGTTTGAAATTCCTTTGTGAAGAGAAATCTTCTGTCGAGCAACACTCTCGCACATGAAGACTCTTTCGAGCCAAAGAAGTTCAGCAACTTGCAGCCCGTCGTAATTCACCAGTTCGACCACAGCAGTTCTACACACTTTGCTGCCAACGTCAACAAGTCGATACACGCGAACACAAATACTTCCGTTCAACCGACCAAAGCCTTCACCGTTCGTGCATACTGTTCCATAACTCAAATTTTGACGACAACTTCGCCCGAGAAGCGAAACTTCACCAAATTCACACGGAGATTGAATCGAGGAAGCCTAGGAAATTGTACTCGCGCGTTCCTTGATATTCAAACACAATTCTATCACAATTTTTTTCTCAAATCCAATTAACCCTCTCGGTCAGCCACATCGAACCGGAACCGGCAAATTTTCGGGAAACAACTGTCAAAATTGAAAATCTTCCAATATGATTCAGATGCGCAGAAATAAATCGATAGTCCAAATAATGTTTAATTTCATCTATTTCAACTATTTCACTCTCACCTGTTTGTAAATTAGTATATATTTTGTCCTCAATCACTACTGTTGCATGATCTTGTCCTTTACTTACATATTTGTATAGGTACTTGATTGATTTGGACTGAACACATTTTTTTCAACATTTATATGTGCATGGAACTTCACTAATAAATCAACATTATTTAGAACAACCCACCGGTTATCAAGTACATTTCCATCTTTGTCTACTTGTCTTTGATTATATCTTCTCATATAAATGACAAATCCAACATCATCAATAATTATCTTATCGAAAACTTCTAAGGGAAATGTTTTGTGCATTTTCCTTTCTTCATACATGGTGATTCAGGCTTAAACAATCCACATGGTCTATGCATCATGAATTTGCTAACTACATCGTAACCTATTGGGTCAACTTCTTTGTCAAGTATTTCTGCTAAAATGTAATAATCGATATTACTTGGCTGAACCAATTTGTTCTCTTTGGTTAAAGTTAGCAAACTATGAGCGTGGGTTTCCTGTCTTCTGATACTCGATGACTTGTATAACTAAAAAGTAAGCAAAATAAAAACAAATAAAAATTCAATACAACGTGTAATTTAAAAAAACTATGATAAATACTAATTGACTCAAACTAATATTTATAACTAAATTTGAAGTTTACATGCAATATTCTCTCCAAAGTAGTAAGACTTTTGTAAATTATTCATAAATTTAGAAATCAAGCGATGAGTCAGCTTCTCCAGCAGTTAAACGACCATGGCTGGTCGCCAACCGAAGAAGCCGAGAAAAAAGGACAGCCACGATCCTCTTTTGAGGGATCCAACAGAGGGAGCTCCCGGTCTTCCTCCTCTCTCAAAAGAAGCAGCCAAAAAGGGATAGTGATCCCCATTCCAAGGATCGACCCTCAACAATTGCACAGATTCGGCTACAAATAGCCAGAAAAGCTCTGGCGCATCGGTTCGAAAATTGGAGTTTGAAATTCCTTTGTGAAGAGAAATCTTCTGTCGAGCAACACTCTCGCGAACAGAGACTCTTTCGAGCCAAAGAATTTCAGCAACTTGCAGCCCGTCGTAATTCACCAGTTCGACCGGAGCAGTTCTACACGCTCACCGCCAATGTCAACAAGTCGATACACGCGGAACACAAATACTTCCGTTCAACCGACCACAGCCTTCACCGTTCGTGCGCACTCGTTCCATAACTCAAATTTCGATGACAACTCGCCAGAAGCCGAAACTTCACCAAATTGACACGGAGATCGAATCAGAGGAAGCCTAGGAAGTTGTACTCACGTTCCTTGATATTCAAACACAATTCTATCACAATTTTTTTTCGCAAATCGAATTAACCCTCTCAGTCGCGCCACTTCGCGAACCGGCGAATTTTTGATGAAACAACTGTCAAAATTGAAAATCTTCCAACATAATTCTGATGCAGATATAAATTAACAGTCCAAATAATGTTTAATTTCATCTACTTCAACTATTTCACACTCACCTGTTTGTAAATTAGCTTATATTTTATCCTCAATCACTACTGTTGCATGATCTTGTCCTTTACTTACATATTTTTATAGGTACTTGATTGATTTGGACTGAACACATTTTTCAACATTTATATGTGCATGGAACTTCACTAATAAAACAACATTATTTGGTACAACCCACCGGTTATCAAGTACATTTCCATCTTTGTGTACTTGTCTTTGATTATATCTTCACATATAAATGACAAATCCAACATCATCAATAATTGTCTTATCAGAAAACTTCAAAGGGAAATATTTTGTGCATTTTCCTTTCTTCATTCATGGTGCTTCAGGCTTAAACAATCCACATGGTCTATGCATCATGAATTTGCTAACTACATCGTAACCTATTGGGTCAACTTCTTTGTCAAGTATTTCTGCTAAAATGTAATAATCGATATTACTTGGCTGAACCAATTTGTTCTCTTTGGTTAAAGTTAGCAAACTATGAGCGTGTGGTTTCCTGTCTTCTGATACTCGATGACTAGTATAACTAAAAAGTAAGCAAAATAGAAACAAATTAAAATTCAATACTACGTGTAATTTAAAAAAACAATGATAAAACCTAATTGACTCAAACTAATATTTATAACTAAATTTGAAGTTTACATGCAATATTCTCTCCAAAGTGGTGAGACTTTTGTAAATTATTCATAAATTTAGCAATCAAGCCATGAGTCAGCTTCTCCAGCAGTTAAACGACCATGTCTGGTCGCCAACCGAAGAAGCCGAGAAAAAATGACAGCCACGATCCTCTTTTGAGGGATCCAACAGAGGGAGCTCCCGGTCTTCCTCCTCTCTCAAAAGAAGCAGCCAAAAAGGGATAGTGATCCCCATTCAGAGGATCGGCCCTCAACAATTGCACTGAGTCGGCTACAAATAGCCAGAAACGCTCTGTCGCAAGGATTGGAAAATTGGAGTTTGAAATTCCTTTTTGAAGAGAAATCTTCTGTCGAGCAACACTCTCGCACATGGAGACTCTTTCGAGCCAAAGAAGTTCAGCAACTTGCAGCCCGTCGTAATTCACCAGTTCGACCACAGCAGTTCTACACGCTTGCTGCCAACGTCAACAAGTCGATACACGCGGAACACAAATACTTCCGTTCAACCGACCAAAGCCTTCACCGTTCGTGCATACTCGTTCCATAACTCAAATTTTGACGACAACTTCGCCGTAGTTTAAAAACTTCACCAAATTCACACGGAGATTGAATCGAGGAAGCCCTAGGAAATTGTACTTTCGCGTTCCTTGATATTCAAACACAATTCTATCACAATTTTTTTGTCTCAAATCCAATTAACCCTCTCGGTCAAGCCCACATCGAACCGCAAATTTTTCGGGAAACAACTGTCAAAATTGAAAATCTTCCAATATGATTCAGATGCAGAAATAAATCGATAGTCCAAATAATGTTTAATTTCATCTATTTCAACTATTTCACTCTCACCTGTTTGTAAATTAGTATATATTTTGTCCTCAATCACTACTGTTGCATGATCTTGTCCTTTACTTACATATTCGTATAGGTACTTGATTGATTTGGACTGAACACATTTTTCAACATTTATATGTGCATGGAACTTCACTAATAAATCAACATTATTTAGAACAACCCACCGGTTATCAAGTACATTTCCATCTTTGTCTACTTGTCTTTGATTATATCTTCTCATATAAATGACAAATCCAACATCATCAATAATTATCTTATCAGAAAACTTCTAAGGGAAATGTTTTGTGCATTTTCCTTTCTTCATACATGGTGATTCAGGCTTAAACAATCCACATGGTCTATGCATCATGAATTTGCTAACTACATCGTAACCTATTGGGTCAACTTCTTTGTCAAGTATTTCTGCTAAAATGTAATAATCGATATTACTTGGCTGAACCAATTTGTTCTCTTTGGTTAAAGTTAGCAAACTATGAGCGTATGGTTTCCTGTCTTCTGATACTCGATGACTTGTATAACTAAAAAGTAAGCAAAATAAAAACAAATAAAAATTCAATACAACGTGTAATTTAAAAAAACTATGATAAATACTAATTGACTCAAACTAATATTTATAACTAAATTTGAAGTTTACATGCAATATTCTCTCCAAAGTAGTAAGACTTTTGTAAATTATTCATAAATTTAGAAATCAAGCGATGAGTCAGCTTCTCCAGCAGTTAAACGACCATGGCTGGTCGCCAACCGAAGAAGCCGAGAAAAAAGGACAGCCACGATCCTCTTTTGAGGGATCCAACAGAGGGAGCTCCCGGTCTTCCTCCTCTCTCAAAAGAAGCAGCCAAAAAGGGATAGTGATCCCCATTCCAAGGATCGACCCTCAACAATTGCACAGATTCGGCTACAAATAGCCAGAAAAGCTCTGGCGCATCGGTTCGAAAATTGGAGTTTGAAATTCCTTTGTGAAGAGAAATCTTCTGTCGAGCAACACTCTCGCGAACAGAGACTCTTTCGAGCCAAAGAATTTCAGCAACTTGCAGCCCGTCGTAATTCACCAGTTTGACCGGAGCAGTTCTACACGCTCACCCGGCCAATGTCAACAAGTCGATACACGCGGAACACAAATACTTCCGTTCAACCGACCACAGCCTTCACCGTTCGTGCACACTCGTTCCATAACTCAAATTTCGACGACAACTCCCCAGAAGCCGAAACTTCACCAAATTCACACGGAGATCGAATCAGAGGAAGCCTAGGAAATTGTACTCGCGTTCCTTGATATTCAAACACAATTCTATCACAATTTTTTGTCTCAAATCCAATTAACCCTCTCAGTCACGCCACATCGAGAATCGGCAAATTTTCGGTGAAACAACTGTCAAAATTGAAAATCTTCCAATATGATTCAGATGCAGATATAAATCGACAGTCCAAATAATGTTTAGTTTCATCTACTTCAACTATTTCACACTCACCTGTTTGTAAATTAGTATATATTTTGTCCTCAATCACTACTGTTGCATGATCTTGTCCTTTACTTACATATTTGTATAGGTTCTTGATTGATTTGGACTGAACACATTTTTCAACTTTTATATGTGCATGGAACTTCACTAATAAATCAACATTATTTGGTACAACCCACCGGTTATCAAGTACATTTCCATCTTTGTCTACTTGTCTTTGATTATATCTTCCCATACAAATGACAAATCCAACATCATCAATAATTGTCTTATCAGAAAACTTCTAAGGGAAATGTTTTGTGCATTTTCTTTTCTTCATTCATGGTGCTTCAGGCTTAAACAATCCACATGGTCTATGCATCATGAATTTGCTAACTACATCGTAACCTATTGGGTCAACTTCTTTGTCAAGTATTTCTGCTAAAATGTAATAATCGATATTACTTGGCTGAACCAATTTGTTCTCTTTGGTTAAAGTTAGCAAACTATGAGCGTGTGGTTTCCTGTGTTCTGATACTCGATGACTTGTATAACTAAAAAGTAAGCAAAATAGAAACAAATTAAAATTCAATACTACGTGTAATTTAAAAAAACTATGATAAATACTAATTGACTCAAACTAATATTTATAACTAAATTTGAAGTTTACATGCAATATTCTCTCCAAAGTGGTGAGACTTTTGTAAATTATTCATAAATTTAGCAATCAAGCCATGAGTCAGCTTCTCCAGCAGTTAAACGACCATGTCTGGTCGCCAACCGAAGAAGCCGAGAAAAAAGGACAGCCACGATCCTCTTTTGAGGGATCCAACAGAGGGAGCTCCCGGTCTTCCTCCTCTCTCTAAAGAAGCAGCCAAAAAGGGATAGTGATCCCCATTCCAAGGATCGACCCTCAACAATTGCACGATTCGGCTACAAATAGCCAGAAAAGCTCTGTCGCAAGGGTTCAAAATTGGAGTTTGAAATTCCTTTGTGAAGAGAAATCTTCTGTCGAGAGCAACACTCTCGCATGACGAGACTCTTTTCAAGCCAAAGAAGTTCAGCAACTTGCAGCCCGTCGTAATTCACCAGTTCGACCGAGCAGTTCTACTACACGCTCACCGCCAATGTCAACAAGTCGATACACGCTGAACACAAATACTTCCGCTCAACCGACCAAAGCCTTCACCGTTCGTTGCACACTTTCGTTCCATAACTCAAATTTTGACGACAACTCGCCATAAGCCGAAACTTCACCAAATTCACACGGAGATCGAATCAGAGGAAGCCTAGGAAATTGTACTCGCGTTCCTTGATATTCAAACACAATTCTATCACAATTTTTTGTCTCAAATCCAATTAACCCTCTCAGTCACGCCACATCGGGAAACCGCAAATTTTTCGGTGAAACAACTGTCAAAATTGAAAATCTTCCAATATGATTCAGATGCAGATATAAATCGACAGTCCAAATAATGTTTAGTTTCATCTACTTCAACTATTTCACACTCACCTGTTTGTAAATTAGTATATATTTTGTCCTCAATCACTACTGTTGCATGATCTTGTCCTTTACTTACATATTTGTATAGGTTCTTGATTGATTTGGACTGAACACATTTTTCAACTTTTATATGTGCATGGAACTTCACTAATAAATCAACATTATTTGGTACAACCCACCGGTTATCAAGTACATTTCCATCTTTGTCTACTTGTCTTTGATTATATCTTCCCATATAAATGACAAATCCAACATCATCAATAATTGTCTTATCAGAAAACTTCAAAGGGAAATGTTTTGTGCATTTTCCTTTCTTCATTCATGGTGCTTCAGGCTTAAACAATCCACATGGTCTATGCATCATGAATTTGCTAACTACATCGTAACCTATTGGGTCAACTTCTTTGTCAAGTATTTCTGCTAAAATGTCATAATCGATATTACTTGGCTGAACCAATTTGTTCTCTTTGGTTAAAGTTAGCAAACTATGAGCGTGGTTTCCTCTCTTCTGATACTTTCGATGACTTGTATAACTAAAAAGTAAGCAAAATAGAAACAAATTAAAATTCAATACTAACGTGTAATTTAAAAAAAACTATGATAAATACTAATTGACTCAAACTAATATTTATAACTAAATTTGAAGTTTACATGCAATATTCTCTCCAAAGTGGTGAGACTTTTGTAAATTATTCATAAATTTAGCAATCAAGCCATGAGTCAGCTTCTCCAGCAGTTAAACGACCATGTCTGGTCGCCAACCGAAGAAGCCGAGAAAAAAGGACAGCCACGATCCTCTTTTGAGGGATCCAACAGAGGGAGCTCCCGGTCTTCCTCCTCTCTCAAAAGAAGCAGCCAAAAAGGGATAGTGATCCCCATTCCAAGGATCGACCCTCAACAATTGCACAGATTCGGCTACAAATAGCCAGAAAAGCTCAGTCGCATGGGTTCGAAAATTGGAGTTTGAAATTCCTTTGTGAAGAGAAATCTTCTGTCGAGCAACACTCTCGCGCAACGAGACTCTTTCGAGCCAAAGAATTTCAGCAACTTGCAGCCCGTCGTAATTCACCAGTTCGACCGGAGCAGTTCTACACGCTCACCGCCAATGTCAACAAGTCGATACACGCGGAACACAAATACTTCCGTTCAACCGACCAAAGCCTTCACCGTTCGTGCACACTCGTTCCATAACTCAAATTTTGACGACAACTCGCCAGAAGCCGAAACTTCACCAAATTCACACGGAGATCGAATCAGAGGAAGCCTAGGAAATTGTACTCGCGTTCCTTGATATTCAAACACAATTCTATCACAATTTTTTGTCTCAAATCCAATTAACCCTCTCAGTCGCGCCACATCGAGAACCGGCAAATTTTCGATGAAACAACTGTCAAAATTGAAAATCTTCCAATATGATTCAGATGCAGATATAAATCGACAGTCCAAATAATGTTTAATTTCATCTACTTCAACTATTTCACACTCACCTGTTTGTAAATTAGTATATATTTTGTCCTCAATCACTACTGTTGCATGATCTTGTCCTTTACTTACATATTTGTATAGGTACTTGATTGATTTGGACTGAACACATTTTTCAACATTTATATGTGCATGGAACTTCACTAATAAATCAACATTATTTGGTACAACCCACCGGTTATCAAGTACATTTCCATCTTTGTCTACTTGTCTTTGATTATATCTTCTCATATAAATGACAAATCCAACATCATCAATAATTGTCTTATCAGAAAACTTCTAAGGGAAATGTTTTGTGCATTTTCCTTTCTTCATTCATGGTGCTTCAGGCTTAAACAATCCACATGGTCTATGCATGATGAATTTGCTAACTACATCGTAACCTATTGGGTCAACTTCTTTGTCAAGTATTTCTGCTAAAATGTAATAATCGATATTACTTGGCTGAACCAATTTGTTCTCTTTGGTTAAAGTTAGCAAACTATGAGCGTGGGTTTCCTCTCTTCTGATACTTTCGATGACTTGTATAACTAAAAAGTAAGCAAAATAGAAACAAATTAAAATTCAATACTACGTGTAATTTAAAAAAACTATGATAAATACTAATTGACTCAAACTAATATTTATAACTAAATTTGAAGTTTACATGCAATATTCTCTCCAAAGTGGTGAGACTTTTGTAAATTATTCATAAATTTAGCAATCAAGCCATGAGTCAGCTTCTCCAGCAGTTAAACGACCATGTCTGGTCGCCAACCGAAGAAGCCGAGAAAAAAGGACAGCCACGATCCTCTTTTGAGGGATCCAACAGAGGGAGCTCCCGGTCTTCCTCCTCTCTCAAAAGAAGCAGCCAAAAAGGGATAGTGATCCCCATTCCAAGGATCGACCCTCAACAATTGCACAGATTCGGCTACAAATAGCCAGAAAAGCTCAGTCGCATCGGTTCGAAAATTGGAGTTTGAAATTCCTTTGTGAAGAGAAATCTTCTGTCGAGCAACACTCTCGCGAACAGAGACTCTTTCGAGCCAAAGAATTTCAGCAACTTGCAGCCCGTCGTAATTCACCAGTTCGACCGGAGCAGTTCTACACGCTCACCGCCAATGTCAACAAGTCGATACACGCGGAACACAAATACTTCCGTTCAACCGACCACAGCCTTCACCGTTCGTGCGCACTCGTTCCATAACTCAAATTTTGACGACAACTCGCCATAAGCCGAAACTTCACCAAATTCACACGGAGATCGAATCAGAGGAAGCCTAGGAAATTGTACTCACGTTCCTTGATATTCAAACACAATTCTATCACAATTTTTTGTCTCAAATCCAATTAACCCTCTCGGTCGGCCACATCGAAACCGGCAAATTTTTTGATGAAACAACTGTCAAAATTGAAAATCTTCCAACATAATTCTGATGCAGATATAAATCAACAGTCCAAATAATGTTTAATTTCATCTACTTCAACTATTTCACACTCACCTGTTTGTAAATTAGTTTATATTTTGTCCTCAATCACTTCTGTAGCACGATCTTGTCCTTTACTTACATATTTGTATAGGTACTTGATTGATTTGGACTGAACACATTTTTCAACATTTATATGTGCATGGAACTTCACTAATAAATCAACATTATTTGGTACAACCCACCGGTTATCAAGTACATTTCCATCTTTGTCTACTTGTCTTTGATTATATCTTCTCATATAAATGACAAATCCAACATCATCAATAATTGTCTTATCAGAAAACTTCTTAGGGAAATGTTTTGTGCATTTTCCTTTCTTCATTCATGGTGCTTCAGGCTTAAACAATCCACATGGTCTATGCATCATGAATTTGCTAACTACATCGTAACCTATTGGGTCAACTTCTTTGTCAAGTATTTCTGCTAAAATGTAATAATCGATATTACTTGGCTGAACCAATTTGTTCTCTTTGGTTAAAGTTAGCAAAATATGAGCGTGTGGTTTCCTGTCTTCTGATACTCGATGACTTGTATAACTAAAAAGAAAGCAAAATAGAAACAAATTAAAATTCAATACTACGTGTAATTTAAAAAACAATGATAAATACTAATTGACTCAAACTAATATTTATAACTAAATTTGAAGTTTACATGCAATATTCTCTCCAAAGTGGTGAGACTTTTGTAAATTATTCATAAATTTAGCAATCAAGCCATGAGTCAGCTTCTCCAGCAGTTAAACGACCATGTCTGGTCGCCAACCTAAGAAGCCGAGAAAAAAAATGACAGCCACGATCCTCTTTTTGAGGGATCCAACAGAGGGAGCTCCCGGGTCTTCCTCCTCTCTCAAAAGAAGCAGCCAAAAGGGATAGTGATCCCCATTCCAAGGATCGACCCTCAACAATTGCACGATTCGGCTACAAATAGCCAGAAAAGCTCATCGCAAGGGTTCAAAATTGGAGTTTGAAATTCCTTTGTGAAGAGAAATCTTCTGTCGAGCAACACTCTCGACATCGAGACTCTTTCGAGCCAAAGAAGTTCAGCAACTTGCAGCCCGTCGTAATTCACCAGTTCGACCGGAGCAGTTCTACACGCTCACCGCCAACGTCAACAAGTCGATACACGCGGAACACAAATACTTCCGTTCAACCGACCAAAGCCTTCACCGTTCGTGCATACTCGTTCCCTAACTCAAATTTCGACGACAACTCGCCAGAAGCCGAAACTTCACCAAATTCACACGGAGATTGAATCAGAGGAAGCCTAGGAAATTGTACTCGCGTTCCTTGATATTCAAACACAATTCTATCACAATTTTTAGTCTCAAATCCAATTAACCCTCTCAGTCGCGCCACATCGGGAACCGGCAAATTTTCGGGGAAACAACTGTCAAAATTGAAAATCTTCCAATATGATTCAGATGCAGAAATAAATCGATAGTCCAAATAATGTTTAATTTCATCTATTTCAACTATTTCACTCTCACCTGTTTGTAAATTAGTATATATTTTGTCCTCAATCACTACTGTTGCATGATCTTGTCCTTTACTTACATATTCGTATAGGTACTTGATTGATTTGGACTGAACACATTTTTCAACATTTATATGTGCATGGAACTTCACTAATAAATCAACATTATTTAGAACAACCCACCGGTTATCAAGTACATTTCCATCTTTGTCTACTTGTCTTTGATTATATCTTCTCATATAAATGACAAATCCAACATCATCAATAATTGTCTTATCAGAAAACTTCTAAGGGAAATGTTTTGTGCATTTTCCTTTCTTCATACATGGTGATTCAGGCTTAAACAATCCACATGGTCTATGCATCATGAATTTGCTAACTACATCGTAACCTATTGGGTCAACTTCTTTGTCAAGTATTTCTGCTAAAATGTAATAATCGATATTACTTGGCTGAACCAATTTGTTCTCTTTGGTTAAAGTTAGCAAACTATGAGCGTATGGTTTCCTGTCTTCTGATACTCGATGACTTGTATAACTAAAAAGTAAGCAAAATAAAAACAAATAAAAATTCAATACAACGTGTAATTTAAAAAAACTATGATAAATACTAATTGACTCAAACTAATATTTATAACTAAATTTGAAGTTTACATGCAATATTCTCTCCAAAGTGGTAAGACTTTTGTAAATTATTCATAAATTTAGAAATCAAGCCATGAGTCAGCTTCTCCAGCAGTTAAACGACCATGTCTGGTCGCCAACCCAAGAAGCCGAGAAAAAAAGGACAGCCACGATCCTCTTTTGAGGGATCCAACAGAGGGAGCTCCCGGTCTTCCTCCTCTCTCAAAAAGAAGCAGCCAAAAGGGATAGTGATCCCCATTCCAAGGATCGACCCTCAACAATTGCACAGATTCGGCTACAAATAGCTAGAAAAGCTCACGTCGCATCGGTTCGAAAAATTGGAGTTTGAAATTCCTTTGTGAAGAGAAATCTTACGTCGAGCAACACTCTCGCGCACAGAGACTCTTACGAGCCAAACAAGTTCAGCAACTTGCACTCCTTCATAATTCACCAGTTCGACCGGAGCAGTTCTACACGCTTTCCGCCAACGAAAACAAGTCGATACACGCGAAATTCAAATACTTCCGTTCAACCGACCAAAGCCTTCACCGTTCGTGCACACTCGTTCCATTACTCAAATTTGGACAACAACTCGCCAAAAGCCGAAACTTCACCAAATTCACACGGAGATCGAATCGAGAGGAAGCCTAGGAAATTGTACTCACGTTCCTTGATATTCAAACACAATTCTAACACAAAATTTTTTGTCTCAAATCCAATTAACCCTCTCGGTCAACCACTTCATCGAACCGGGCATTTTCGATGAAACAACTGTCAAAATTGAAAATCTTCCAACATAATTCTGATGCAGATATAAATCAACAGTCCAAATAATGTTTAATTTCATCTACTTCAACTATTTCACACTCACCTGTTTGTAAATTAGTTTATATTTTGTCCTCAATCACTACTGTTGCATGATCTTGTCCTTTACTTACATATTTGTATAGGTACTTGATTGATTTGGACTGAACACATTTTTCAACATTTATATGTTCATGGAACTTCACTAATAAATTAACATTATTTGGTACAACCCACCAGTTATCAAGTACAATTCCATCTTTGTCTACTTGTCTTTGATTATATCTTCTCATATAAATGACAAATCCAACATCATCAATAATTGTCTTATCAGAAAAACTTCTTAGGGAAATGTTTTGTGCATTTTCCTTTCTTCATTCATGGTGCATCAGGCTTAAACAATCCACATGGTCCATGCATCATGAATTTGCTAACAACATCGTAACCTATTGGGTCAACTTCTTTGTCGGTATTTCTGCTAAAATGTAATAATCGATATTACTTGGCTGAACCAATTTGTTCTCTTTGGTTAAAGTTAGCAAAAATATGAGCGTGTGGTTTCCTCTTTTTCTGATACTCGATGACTTGTATAACTAAAAAGTAAGCAAAATAGAAACAAATTAAAATTCAATACTACGTGTAATTTAAAAAAACAATGATAAATACTAATTAACTCAAACTAATATTTATAACAAAATTTGAAGTTTACATGCAATATTCTCTCCAAAGTGGTGAGACTTTTGTAAATTATTCATAAATTTAGCAATCAAGCCATGAGTCAGCTTCTCCAAGCAGTTAAACGACCATGTCTGGTCGCCAACCCAAGAAGCCGAAAAAAAGGACAGCCACGATCCTCTTTTGAGGGATCCAACAGAGGGAGCTCCCGGTCTTCCTCCTCTCTCAAAAGAAGCAGCCAAAAGGGATAGTGATCCCCATTCCAAGGATCGACCCTCAACAATTGCACGAGTCGGCTACAAATAGCTAGAAAAGCTCTGTCGCAAGGGGTTCAAAATTGAGTTTGAAATTCCTTTGTGAAGAGAAATCTTCTGTCGATCAACACTCTCAAGACATGGAGACTCTTTCGAGCCAAAGAAGTTCAGCAACTTGCAGCCCGTCAGAATTCACCAGTTCGACCGAGAGCAGTTCTACACGCTCACCGCCAACGTCAACAAGTCGATACACGCTGAACACAAATACTTCCGTTCAACCGACCAAAGCCTTCACCGTTCGTGCACACTCGTTCCATAACTCAAATTTTGACGACAACTCGCCAGAAGCTGAAACTTCACCAAATTCACACGGAGATCGAATCAGAGGAAGCCTAGGAAATTGTACTCGCGTTCCTTGATATTCAAACACAATTCTATCACAATTTTTTGTCTCAAATCCAATTAACCCTCTCAGTCGCGCCACATCGGGAACCGGCAAATTTTCGGTGAAACAACTGTCAAAATTGAAAATCTTCCAATATGATTCAGATGCAGATATAAATCGACAGTCCAAATAATGTTTAATTTCATCTACTTCAACTATTTCACACTCACCTGTTTGTAAATTAGTTTATATTTTGTCCTCAATCACTACTGTTGCACGATCTTGTCCTTTACTTACATATTTGTAAAGGTACTTGATTGATTTGGACTGAACACATTTTTCAACATTTATATGTTCTTGGAACTTCACTAATAAATCAACATTATTTGGTACAATCCACCGGTTATCAAGTACAATTCCATCTTTGACTACTTGTCTTTGATTATATCTTCTCATATAAATGACAAATCCAACATCATCAACAATTGTCTTATCAGAAAACTTCTTAGGGAAATGTTTGGTGTATTTTCCTTTCTTCATACATGGTGCATCAGGCTTAAACAATCCACATGGTCCATGCATCATGAATTTGCTAACAACATCGTAACCTATTGGGTCAACTTCTTTGTCAGGTATTTCTGATAAAATGTAATAATCGATATTACTTGGCTGAACCAATTTTGTTCTCTTTGGTTAAAGTTAGCAAAATATGAGCGCGTGGTTTCCTCTTTTCTGATACTCGATGACTTGTATAACTAAAAAGCAAGCAAAATAGAAACAAATTAAAATTCAATACTACGTGTAATTTAAAAAAAAACAATGATAAATACTAATTAACTCAAACTAAAATTTATAACAAAATTTGAAGTTTACCTGCAATATTCTCTCCAAAGTGGTGAGACTTTTGTAAATTATTCATAAATTTAGCAATCAAGCCATGAGTCAGCTTCTCCAGCAGTTAAACGACCATGTCTGGTCGCCAACCCAAGAAGCCGAGAAAAAAGGACAGCCACGATCCTCTTTTTTGAGGGATCCAACAGAGGGAGCTCCCGGTCTTCCTCCTCTCTCAAAAAAAGAAGCAGCCAAAAGGGATAGTGATCCCCATTCCAAGGATCGACCCTCAACAATTGCACGTATTCGGCTACAAATAGCTAGAAAAGCTCACGCAAAGGGTTCAAAAACTGGAGTTTGAAATTCCTTTGTGAAGAGAAATCTTCTGTCGAGCAACACTCTCAACCGTTGAGACTCTTTTCGAGACAAAGAAGTTCAGCAACTTGCAGTCCGTCAGTAATTCACCAGTTCGACCGAGCAGTTCTATAGCTCACCCCCAACGTCAACAAGTCGATACACGCTGAACACAAATACTTCCGCTCAACCGACCAAAGCCTTCACCGTTCGGCACACTTGTTCCATAACTCAAATTTTGACGACAACTCGCCAGAAGCCGAAACTTCACCAAATTCACACGGAGATCGAATCGAGAGGAAGCCTTAGAAAATTGTACTCGCGTTCCTTGATATTCAAACACAATTCTAACACAAAATTTTTTGTCGCAAATCGAATTAACCCTCTCGGTCGCGCCACATCGAACCGGCAAATTTTCGGTGAAACAACTGTCAAAATTGAAAATCTTCCAATATGATTCTGATGCAGATATATATCGACAGTCCAAATAATGTTTAATTTCATCTACTTCAACTATTTAACACTCACCTGTTTGTAAATTAGTTTATATTTTGTCCTCAATCACTACTGTTGCATGATCTTGTCCTTTACTTACATATTTGTAAAGGTACTTCATTGATTTGGACTGAACACATTTTTCAACATTTATATGTTCTTGGAACTTCACTAATAAATCAACATTATTTGGTACAATCCACCGGTTATCAAGTACAATTCCATCTTTGACTACTTGTCTTTGATTATATCTTCTCATATAAATGACAAATCCAACATCATCAACAATTGTCTTATCAGAAAAACTTCTTAGGGAAATGTTTGGTGTATTTTCCTTTCTTCATACATGGTGCATCAGGCTTAAACAATCCACATGGTCCATGCATCATGAATTTGCTAACAACATCGTAACCTATTGGGTCAACTTCTTTGTCAAGTATTTCTGATAAAATGTAATAATCGATATTACTTGGCTGAACCATTTTGTTCTCTTTGGTTAAAGTTAGAAAAATATGAGCGTGTGGTTTCCTCTTTTCTGATACTTTCGATGACTTGTATAACTAAAAAAGCAAGCAAAATAGAAACAAATTAAAATTCAATATTACGTGTAATTTAAAAAACAATGATCAATGCTAATTAACTAAAACTAAAATTTATAACAAAATTTGAAGATTACCTCCAACTTTTCTCCAAAGTGGTGAAACTTTTGTAAATTATTCATAAATTTAGCAATCAAGCCATGAGTCAGCTTCTCCAGCAGTTAAACGACCATGTCTGGTCGCCAACCCAGAAGCCGAAAAAAAAGGACAGCCACGATCCTCTTTTTAGGGATCCAACAGAGGGAGCTCCCGGTCTTCCTCCTCTCTCAAAAGAAGCAGCCAAAAGGGATAGTGATCCCCATTCCAAGGATCGACCCTCAACAACTGCACAGAGTCGGCTACAAATAGCTAGAAAAGCTCAGTCGCAAGGGCTAAAAAACTGGAGTTCGAAATTCCTTTGTGAAGAGAAATCTTCTGTCGATCAACACTCTCGCGCACAGAGACTCTTTCGAGACAAAGAAGTTTAGCAACTTGCAGTCCGTCGTAATTCACCAGTTCGACCGAGAGCAGTTCTACAGCTCGCCGGCAATGTCAACAAGTCGATACACGCGGAACACAAATACTTCCGTCCAACCGACCAAAGCCGTCACCGTTCGTGCACACTCGTTCCATAACTCAAATTTTGACGACAACTCGCCAGAAGCCGAAACTTCACCAAATTCACACGGAGATCGAATCAGAGGAAGCCTTGGAAATTGTTCTCGCGTTCCTTGATATTCAAACACAATTCTAACACAAAATTTTTTGTCGCAAATCGAATTAACCCTCTCGGTTTTGCACTTCGCGAACCGGCAAATTTTCGGTGAAACAACTGTCAAAATTGTAAATCTTCCAATATGATTCTGATGCAGATATATATCGACAGTCCAAATAATGTTTAATTTCATCTACTTCAACTATTTAACACTCACCTGTTTGTAAATTAGTTTATATTTTGTCCTCAATCACTACTGTTGCACGATCTTGTCCTTTACTTACATATTTGTAAAGGTACTTCATTGATTTGGACAGAACACATTTTTCAACATTTATATGTTCTAGGAACTTCACTAATAAATTAACATTATTTGGTACAATCCACCGGTTATCAAGTACAATTCCATCTTTGACTACTTGTCTTTGATTATATCTTCTCATATAAATGACAAATCCAACATCATCAACAATTGTCTTATCAGAAAACTTCTTAAGGGAAATGTTTGGTGTATTTTCCTTTCTTCATACATGGTGCATCAGGCTTAAACAATCCACATGGTCCATGCATCATGAATTTGCTAACAACATCGTAACCTATTGGGTCAACTTCTTTGTCAGGTATTACTGATAAAATGTAATAATCGATATTACTTGGCTGAACCATTTTGTTCTCTTTGGTTAAAGTTAGAAAAATATGAGCGCGTGGTTTCCTCTCTTCTGATACTCGATGACTTGTATAACTAAAATGCAAGCAAAATAGAAACAAATTAAAGTTCAATATTACGTGTAATTTAAAAAAACAATGATCAATGCTAATTAACTAAAATTAAAATTTATAACAAAATTTGAAGATTACCTCCAACTTTCTCTCCAAAGTGGTGAAACTTTTGTAAATTATTCATAAATTCAGCAATCAAGCCATGAGTCAGCTTCTCCAGCAGTTAAACGACCATGTCTGGTCGCCAACCGAAGAAGCCGAGAAAAAAAGGACAGCCACGATCCTCTTTTTGAGGGATCCAACAGAGGGAGCTCCCCGGTCTTCCTCCTCTCTCAAAAGAAGCAGCCAAAAGGGATAGTGATCCCCATTCCAAGGATCGACCCTGAACAACTGCACAGAGTCGGCTACAAATAGCTAGAAAAGCTCAGTCGCAAGGGCTAAAAAACTGGAGTTCAAAATTCCTTTGTGAAGAGAAATCTTCTGTCGATCAACACTCTCACGCACAGAGACTCTTTCGAGACAAAGAAGTTTAGCAACTTGCAGTCCGTCGTAATTCACTAGTTCGACCAGAGCAGTTCTATAGCTCGCCGGCAACGTCAACAAGTCGATACACGCGGAACGCAAATACTTCCGTCCAACCGACCAAAGCCGTCACCGTTCGTGCACACTCGTTCCATAACTCAAATTTCGACGACAACTCGCCAGAAGCCGAAACTTCACCAAATTCACACGGAGATCGAATCAGAGGAAGCCTTAGAAATTGTTCTCGCGTTCCTTGATATTCAAATTCAAATCTAACACAAAATTTTTTGTCGCAAATCGAATTAACCCTCTCGGTCGCGCCACTTCGAGACCATGCAAATTTTCGATGAAACAACTGTCAAAATTGTAAATCTTCCAATATGATTATGATGCAGATATATATCGACAGTCCAAATAATATTTAATTTCATCTACTTCAACTTGTTAACACTCACCTGTTTGTAAATTAGTTTATATTTTGTCCTCAATCACTACTGTTGCACGATCTTGTCCTTTACTTACATATTTGTAAAGGTACTTCATTGATTTGGACAGAACACATTTTTCAACATTTATATGTTCTAAGAACTTCACTAATAAATTAACATTATTTGGTACAATCCACCGGTTATCAAGTACAATTCCATCTTTGACTACTTGTCTTTGATTATATCTTCTCATATAAATGACAAATCCAACATCATCAACAATTGTCTTATCAGAAAACTACTAAGGGAAATGTTTGGTGTATTTTCCTTTCTTCATACATGGTGCATCAGGCTTAAACAATCCACATGGTCCATGCATCATGAATTTGCTAACAACATCGTAACCTATTGGGTCAACTTCTTTGTCATGTATTACTGATAAAATGTAATAATCGATATTACTTGGCTGAACCATTTTGTTCTCTTTGGTTAAAGTTAGAAAAATATGAGCGCGTGGTTTCCTCTCTTCTGATACTCGATGACTTGTATAACTAAAATGCAAGCAAAATAGAAACAAATTAAAGTTCAATATTACGTGTAATTTAAAAAAACAATGATCAATGCTAATTAACTAAAATTAAAATTTATAACAAAATTTGAAGATTACCTCCAACTTTCTCTCCAAAGTGGTGAAACTTTTGTAAATTATTCATAAATTCAGCAATCAAGCCATGAGTCAGCTTCTCCAGCAGTTAAACGACCATGTCTGGTCGCCAACCGAAGAAGCCGAGAAAAAAGGACAGCCACGATCCTCTTTTGAGGGATCCAACAGAGGGAGCTCCCGGTCTTCCTCCTCTCTCAAAAGAAGCAGCCAAAAGGGATAGTGATCCCCATTCCAAGGATCGACCCTCAACAACTGCACAGAGTCGGCTACAAATAGCTAGAAAAGCTCACTCGCAAGGGCTAAAAAACTGGAGTTCAAAATTCCTTTGTGAAGAGAAATCTTCTGTCGATCAACACTCTCGCGCACAGAGACTCTTTCGAGACAAAGAAGTTTAGCAACTTGCAGTCCGTCGTAATTCACTAGTTCGACCAGAGCAGTTCTATAGCTCGCCGGCAACGTCAACAAGTCGATACACGCAGAACACAAATACTTCCGTCCAACCGACCAAAGCCGTCACCGTTCGTGCACACTCGTTCCATAACTCAAATTTCGACGACGACTCGCCGTAAGCTTTAAACTTTACCAAATTCACACGGAGATCGAATCAGAGGAAGCCTTGGAAATTGTTCTCGCGTTCCTCGATATTCAAATTCAATTCTAACACAAAATTTTTTGTCGCAAATCGAATTAACCCTCTCGGGTTGTGCCACTTTGCGAACCGGCGAATTTTCGGTGAAACAACTGTCAAAATTGTAAATCTTCCCATACAATTCTGATGCAGATATATATGGACTGTCCAAATAATGTTTAATTTCATCTAGTTCAACTATTTAACACTCACATATTTGTAAATTAGTTTATATTTTGTCCTCAATCACTATTGTTGCACGATCTTGTCCTTTACTTACATATTTGTAAAGGTACTTCATTGATTTGGACAGAACACATTTTTCAACATTTATATGTTCTAAGAACTTCACTAATAAATTAACATTATTTGGTACAATCCACCGGTTATCAAGTACAATTCCATCTTTGACTACTAGTCTTTGATTATATCTTCTCATATAAATGACAAATCCAACATCATCAACAATTGTCTTATCAGAAAACTTCTTAGGGAAATGTTTGGTGTATTTTCCTTTCTTCATACATGGTGCATCAGGCTTAAACAATCCACATGGTCCATGCATCATGAATTTGCTAACAACATCGTAACCTATTGGGTCAACTTCTTTGTCAGGTATTACTGATAAAATGTAATAATCGATATTACTTGGCTGAACCATTTTGTTCTCTTTGGTTAAAGTTAGAAAAATATGAGCGCGTGGTTTCCTCTTTTCTGATACTCGATGACTAGTATAACTAAAATGCAAGCAAAATAGAAACAAATTAAAGTTCAATATTACGTGTAATTTAAAAAAACAATGATCAATGCTAATTAACTAAAATTAAAATTTATAACAAAATTTGAAGATTACCTCCAACTTTCTCTCCAAAGTGGTGAAACTTTTGTAAATTATTCATAAATTCAGCAATCAAGCCATGAGTCAGCTTCTCCAGCAGTTAAACGACCATGTCTGGTCGCCAACAAAAGAAGCCGAAAAAAGGACAGCCACGATCCTCTTTTGAGGGATCCAACGAGGGAGCTCCCGGTCTTCCTCCTCTCTCAAAAGAAGCAGCCAAAAGGGATAGTGATCCCCATTCCAAGGATCGACCCTCAACAACTGCACGTAGTCGGCTACAAATAGCTAGAAAAGCTCGGCGCAAAAGGGCTAAAAAAAACTGGAGTTCAAAATTCCTTTGTGAAGAGAAATCTTCTGTCGATCAACACTCTCGCGTACAGAGACTCTTTCGAGACAAAGAAGTTTAGCAACTTGCAGTCCGTCGTAATTCACTAGTTCGACCAGAGCAGTTCTATAGCTCGCCGGCAACGTCAACAAGTCGATACACGCGGAACACAAATACTTCCGTCCAACCGACCAAAGCCGTCACCGTTCGTGCACACTTGTTCCATAACTCAAATTTCGACGACAACTCGCCAGAAGCCGAAACTTCACCAAATTCACACGGAGATCGAATCAGAGGAAGCCTTGGAAATTGTTCTCGCGTTCCTTGATATTCAAATTCAAATCTAACACAAAATTTTTTGTCGCAAATCGAATTAACCCTCTCGGGTCGCGCCACTTCGCGAACACGCGAATTTTTGGTGAAACAACTGTCAAAATTGTAAATCTTCCAATATGATTATGACGCAGATATATATCGACAGTCCAAATAATATTTAATTTCATCTACCTCAACTTGTTAACACTCACCTGTTTGTAAATTAGTTTATATTTTGTCCTCAATCACTGCTGTTGCACGATCTTGTCCTTTACTTACATATTTGTAAAGGTACTTCATTGATTTGGACAGAACACATTTTTCAACATTTATATGTTCTAAGAACTTCACTAATAAATTAACATTATTTGGTACAATCCACCGGTTATCAAGTACAATTCCATCTTTGACTACTTGTCTTTGATTATATCTTCTCATATAAATGACAAATCCAACATCATCAACAATTGTCTTATCAGAAAACTTCTTAGGGAAATGTTTGGTGTATTTTCCTTTCTTCATACATGGTGCATCAGGCTTAAACAATCCACATGGTCCATGCATCATGAATTTGCTAACAACATCGTAACCTATTGGGTCAACTTCTTTGTCATGTATTACTGATAAAATGTAATAATCGATATTACTTGGCTGAACCATTTTGTTCTCTTTGGTTAAAGTTAGAAAAATATGAGCGCGTGGTTTTTCCTCTTTTCTGATACTCGATGACTTGTATAACTAAAATGCAAGCAAAATAGAAACAAATTAAAGTTCAATATTACGTGTAATTTAAAAAAACAATGATCAATGCTAATTAACTAAAATTAAAATTTATAACAAAATTTGAAGATTACCTCCAACTTTCTCTCCAAAGTGGTGAAACTTTTGTAAATTATTCATAAATTCAGCAATCAAGCCATGAGTCAGCTTCTCCAAAGCCATTAAACCACCATGTCTGGTCGCCAACCAAAGAAGCCGAAAAAAGGACAGCCACGATCCTCTTTTGAGGGATCCAACAGAGGGAGCTCCCGGTCTTCCTCCTCTCTCAAAAGAAGCAGCCAAAAGGGATAGTGATCCCCATTCCAAGGATCGACCCTCAACAACTGCACAGAGTCGGCTACAAATTGCTAGAAAAGCTCTGTCGCAAGGGCTAAAAAACTGGAGTTCAAAATTCCTTTGTGAAGAGAAATCTTCTGTCGATCAACACTCTCACGCACAGAGACTCTTTCGAGACAAAGAAGTTTAGCAACTTGCAGTCCGTCGTAATTCACTAGTTCGACCAGAGCAGTTCTATAGCTCGCCGGCAACGTCAACAAGTCGATACACGCGGAACGCAAATACTTCCGTCCAACCGACCAAAGCCGTCACCGTTCGTGCACACTCGTTCCATAACTCAAATTTCGACGACAACTCGCCCGTTTAAACTTCACCAAATTCACATGAGATCGAATCGAGGAAGCCTTAGGAAATTGTTCTCATGTTCCTTGATATTCAAATTCAAATCTAACACAAAATTTTTTTTGTCGAATCGAATTAACCCTCTCGGGTCAAGCCACTTCACCATGCAACCGCATTTTTCGTGAAAACAACCGTCAAAAATTGTAAATCTTCCAATATGATTATGATGCAGATATATATCGACAAAATCCAAATAATATTTAATTTCATCTACCTCAACTTGTTAACAC